>PVJL010001150.1:19056-292624 GCA_004026885.1 Lyroderma lyra | reverse complement strand
TTAGTGAGGGCCCTCCTGTACCACAAAAACCTGAGACTCCTGGGAAGTTATATTCAGCTGTCCCTAGCCTGAAGTTGGTTGCCTCACGGTCTTAACAAGTCTCTGTCACTTCAACACGGTTATCTCTCTTCCAGCCCTCGAAGAGTTCACAGTGGTACATGCCAGTCAACTATGTGATATTTAAGAAAGGTTTTCAAAAGCCTCTTCCAGTGAGTTTTAATTATTTTTCATTGCATAACTGTGTCATCTGGCTATTCTTAGCTCCAGGATGCTGAGAGATTTGTTTTTTCTCCCTTTTTAGGCTAAATACATCTTGCCTTTTTTTATCCCTAGTGTAAGAGAGCCACCTTAGGACCTGTGAGAGCATTATCTGCGCATGCCTCGTTGGTCTAGTGCATTCATCTGCCATGGCTTATATACTGGTATAGATCCTTACTTTGTGCCATCACTCCTTCTAGGCAAAATGAGCAATGAAGATGTCCTGTTCATTTTTCTGCTGGGAAAAATTTCTTTTCTCATGATGCTCCAGAGACACCCCTTTGTGGGAGATCAATACATACACCACCCCAGAACTGCTCCTTTTTATTCAAGCAGAATACTTTGACAGTTAGGGTTCTCTAAAGAGACATAAGGATGAAGGGCTACTAGGAATGCCTGTCTTTCTACTGTATGGATCAGATGATGTCCTATTTGCCATGGGAAACTTGAGTATCCTGACTACATGGGATTCCATCCATCAGGACCAAAAATTTTTTCTCAAAAAGATAATGGTTATGCCTAAAAGAATAAAGATCTTCTAAGAATCAAATGTATATTTCTTATAGTCACTCTGATTAAATTCAAAACATTCCTAATACTCTAAATCACTTGTCCCACATACAAAGAGTCCCATATGAAAACATCTAATGGTCAAATTGAAGCCAGGGGCCCATGCCCTAGATTTTTAAAAAGTGAAACAAAAATATTTGCCTTTCTTGACTCCTAGTTTATGAGGAATAATTCTGCCTCTCAAAAGTCTTGCCCAATAGCCTATTTCCCAAATATAAATTCAATTTCAATGCTGAGAAATAAAGATGAGTAGTAAATGCCCTGTAGAGAGGAGAAGCTATCAAACTTGTCTGAGATGTATTTTAGGCACCCATATCAAAAAATCATTTTAAAATAGTTTGACCATACATGGCATTTTAAACAGGACAGTGCCATTTTTTTTTCATATTTCCTGACCATCATTTTAACATAAATTTAAATTTTTTCCCATTTTTAATTTTTTTGTAAAAAACAGAACACAGGTCAATTATTTATCATAAGACTCTATGCTAATCAATGCAAGCAGTAAAACTGCTAGTGTGATGAAAGAGGAAGTTCCATTTACTTTATCCAGTCAGGGCCATGCTTCTTGACTAGTGATGATCAGATGCTGCCACCTTACTTGTTTGCAGTGGCAGGAATTCAAGAGGTGGTCCCCAAACGCCCTTAGCTTGTGGGAGCCAGGAGAGTCTCCAGGCACACAAGCTACTGAATGGGCTCCATCAGTAGCTGTTTGCTTCCATCAGGTTAGGAGTGTGGGATGCAGTGACTGTCTCACTGCCATTTCTATCATCTTTCCACCTCTAGAGGTTCTTTCTGCCCTACATTCAGTTTGATTCAGACTTTTCAGGCTTATATTTTGGTTCAACAGACTGTTAGCTATTTTTTTTATTTCTGCAGATCTCTCTGGTGGGACATTAGTGTATACTAGATTGTAATAGCAGTCTGGGTGTCCATTCTTCTTTTTCTTTTTGGTGTATGTTTATGATTTTTTTGCAATCTGGCCACCAAAGTCCTGCATTAGAGCATTCAGTGTGGTATGCCATACATATTTTTTTCACAGCTCATGTGATATAGTACAAGTATTTTATTAATACATGTATTATACGAGTGTTTTTTTATATTCAATGGTTTTATTCATTGGCACCCCTTTCCATGTTCTTTGGCAATGAGTTTAAGTGGTTTTTCAGATCTCTTATAGCCTAAAAATCTAGACTATGTGTTGAGACAATGAGAAATTGAAAAACAAAATTGTGTCATGGAGTGTAAGAAGTTTTATGATAAGGTGTTGAAAGACCTAAAGTTGCTGTGTAAGATTACTTCACCAAAGAAATATTCATAGTATGACTATGGTGAGATACAGTCACCCTCACATCTAAATTTTTATGAGTTCTGTCACTGAAGTACAATGGTTAGCTCAATATATTCATGTAATAAAACTTCCGTTATCATCTTACTTTTGCATGAATATGGAATATTACATGACCCCATCCTGTTTTTGTCATCCCAATACCCCATTTTTGTCCCAAGGAAATATGGTCATTGTAGGAAGAACCAAGTACTTTAATAAGAACCATCCTCCTCCTACAGAGCAGTATGGAGAGAAGGACCCAGAAAACAACAGTCCATTCTCTGAAGGTCACCCACGTGGGAACCGAGTGGTGGTCCTGCAACAATGACAACCTCTGAAGGCAGGGAGGTCCAGGCTGTCATCCACACCCACCAGGGATTTTGGGCAGGATGCTTATGAAGGCCGCAGTGAGGCCAGGTGCTCTCCTGAAGTAAATCCTTACAGAGAATGTCAGGGCATTGGGCACACTTCAGTCCTCTGGACCAAGTCCTCTTGCCCACAGTTCCTTGCACACACAGGGTGTCCTTGCACTATTGCCATCTGAAGCGTGTGCTCAGCCTATGATCAATCTCCCCAACAATGTGTCTGGGCTCCCTGAACCTCGGCAATTTGCTTTTAATTTAGCTACCTCGCACTTGTCCTTATTGACTTTCACCCATAGTTTTAACTAACCATTTATCTAACCTGTCAAGATCATGACAAATGTCCCCAGAGTATGCTGTGATTTACGGTAAATTTTCTTCAGTAGAAATAGCCCTTAGGCAAGTGATGAGAGACAAATCAGAGAACTCCGACCCTTAAATTCAAGTGTACTTGGTTTTCCAATTAGTCTAGGAAGCCCTAATTAAAGAAACAATGTGCTACCTTTATACCTGTAAGATATAGAATGTGCCAATAAATAAAGCATCTAGAAATTTATATCAACAAAAAAATAGGGAAAGAAACTGCAGATTACATACTACTTTTAGAAAGAAAAACATGTTTTTCATATGTAGGATTGTATTTTTAAAGATACATATGTGGGTTTTAAAAATAAATATGGAATTAGAACCATTTCATAAATCACAAGCATTTATGTAGCTTTCCTATTGATTTTTACATTCAACTACATATAAAAAATATTGATCAATCATTTAATATGACCTTTCTATACATTCAGTATATTTAAAAATATAAAACATTAGAATATTCAAATATAGGATGTCCACAAACAATAGGAAGTTCAGTTTTACTGTAAAACATTGGTTTCCCCCCCAAATTAAATCAGCTAAGAGAAAACATGTAAATTTAAAATGGAACAAAACAAACAATCCCACTAATTACATTCTACATGCTATTAACATGCTAAATAGTAAAATACTTGGTATAATGATTAAATGCATACAATTTTTGCTAACAGTCCTTTTCACCATCTGTGACCTAAACAAATTAAGTTACTGCATAGAATCAAAATCTATTCCATTTTGATATTATATATTAGATACGACTTCACATAAAGTATTCTTAGAAGTTGTATTTTAGGAGGCAAACAACAAGCTTTGAACTTTTTACTATTATATAAAAATCAAAGTCATCTTAGTTTCAAAACTCAAATTTGTTCCTCAGTGTGTGATTTTACTCAAGACACTATACCTATTTTCTTCATTTTCAAAATAATAATAATTATGGTTTCCTTGGTGTTCTTGTGAAGAATAAATTAATTAATGCCTCATACATAATAAGCACTATAAAATAGTTATTATTTTAAGGTATTGGTTTAATTCAGTCATTGTCAATTTTTCCAAAGTCACAGTGATAAGTTTCAGATACCTTTAAAAATCAATGTACTTTTCAAATAATGCCTTCTAACTTGATTAGGAAATTTTGGCTTACTTCTGTGAGAAATAAATGAAAAACCTCAGACAGTGAGACACAGAGCCACCTTGTGGAATTCTGGGCCATGTACTGAAGAAAGCTGTCTAGATGTAAGATGGGCTCAATCTAATAAGAGGCAAAACCAGCACAATTACTTGAATTACAAAAATTTTCTAGATGGTAGCCCTTCTAACAAGGACTATACTTAGTGTGAAGAAAAAAATACTAAGGTCAAGTATATTTTTTTTATATTTTTGCATTATTCTCTCTCCACCCCACATTAATGAAGTAGAAGTTAAGAGTTCAGTGTCATCATTGGTGCAGTTAGTTAGTTATTATTAATAGTTTATTATCCCATGGAGTTACAAAAACTGTGTGTTGTGTAGAAACAAAAATGAACAAAGGAAACCATCTACAGTGTTCAAAATGTAAAAATTGATTGTGGTGTACAATCTTTTTAATGCACTGTTGTATTCCATTTGCTAGTATTTTGTTTAGGATCTTTACATCTGTGTTCATCAGAGATTTGGTCTATAGTTTACTTTGTGTGTGTGTGTTATCTTGACCAGGTTTTGGTATTAGGGTAATGCTGGCCTCATAGAAGGAGTTGGGAAGTGTTGCCTCACTTCAGTTTTTGGGAAGAGTCTGAGAAGGAGAGTTGTTAATTTTTCTTTGAATCCTTGATAAAACTCGTTGTTGAGACCATCTGTTCTGGGCCTTTGCCTTTGGCGAGGATTTGGATAATTGTTTCAATTTTTTACTATTGAATGGTCTATTTAGATTATCCAGTTCTTCTTCATTCAGTCTAGGTAGACTACATGTTTCTAGAAACTTGTCCATTTCTTCTAATTTGTTAAATTTGGTGACAAAAAGTCTTTCTTAATATTTTCTTATGATGCTTTGTATTTCTGTGGTATCAGTCATAATTTCTCCCTTTTCATTTCTAATTTTGGTTATTTGTGTCTTTTCTCTTTGTCCTTTCATGAGCTCAGCCAGTGGTTTGTCTATTTTATTGTTTTTCTCAAAGAACCAACTCTTCGTTGCAGTAGTTTTTCCTATTGCTTTTCTGTTCTCAATTTCATTTAGTTCTGCTCTAGTTTTTATTATTTCTTTTCTTCATACTTGAGATGTTGCTGTTGTAAAAAAATAAAAATATTAATAGCATATGGTTCTTGATCAATTACAAACTACAAAATCATAAAAGCACACCAGATTGCTGGACTGTTAGAGTTGCTCTGCCTTTAGGGGTGATCTGATGTTTCTTCTGCATTAAAATGCTGACCGAGATGGCATTAATTTTCCCATCAGCTTGACTAAACTTGAATATATTTGATATACAACATTGTGTGAATTTAAGGTATATTATTATTAATGTTATTTTGATACATTTACATAGTGTAGCATGATTGCTACTGTAATATTTAGCACCTTTCTCATATTATCTAATAACAGTACAATATTATTGTCTATATTCATTACACAGTGCATTAAATATTTATAGCTTACTTACTACCCATTGCCCTTAATTAATATCAATCTTATCCCCACCACCCCAGTCACCTCATAACCACCATTTTACTCTGTGTTTTATGAGTTTGATTTTCTTAGTTTTCACATATTAAATAATATCATGGAAAACTTGTCTTTCTCTGACTGATTTATCTTACTTAGGATAATGTACTAAAGGCCCTCTCCTGTTGACTGAACTTTAGATAGGCTTTTTCCTAGCTCTAGGCCTTTGATTTCCCTTTTCTTAGACCACTTACCTCATAACTTTTGCAATTGTAAATACTTTCTCTGCCCCTTTGAGATGTAAATCTTCTCCCATCTTCTTGACAGATTTGCAACCCAGGAACATCTTTCTGAAGAACCATGGGAGTCATCCCGTGGTGTGTAAGCATTAGTGTTCCTATTTCTCAGTTTCTGCAGAAGGATAAAAGCCTAACATTAGTTAGGCTGCCTTGAGTCAAGTTCTAAAACTACCCATTGCAATGAAAATATGAGAAAGTTTATTTTTCTTTTGAGTGAAACCAATTAGCAAAACATGAATAGCTGATGATCCCCTTACCTTAGCTCTTAAAAATTTTCCAGTCCTTGTTTCAGTGGAGTTGAGCTCACACTGAATTTTAGCCTATTTTCCCAATTACAACAGCCTTGAATAAATTTTGCCCTGATTGTTTAATTTTGTCCATTGCCATCATATTTTGAAACTGTTCACCTGGTATAGAAAGTAGGGATCTAATTTTGGCTTTTAATAGTTAAATATATGCCTCTTTTTTAGTGTCTAAAGTGCCTAGTTTTATTGGCACTTAAAAATTTAGGCTCAATACATTCTAAAACAGTGTATTCTTTCCCTTTTCTTTTGTAGCCTAGGATCACAGCACATTTAAAGCAGTCTAGAGTAACTAGACTTTTAGAGTCAGTGTTATCAGAATCCATTCTCCAAAGTGGCATCCTGGGTGCCTCCTAGGCATCTGTGAGGTGACGTTGACCAGGCAGCTCACCAAAAGGTCTGGACTTCAAATGAGATGCTAAATCTAAGGACACAGACTTTGGAAGTTCTAAGTGCATAGGCTAGATTCAAAATAAAAACAAGAATTATATAAAGTCATCAAAGTGAGTAGAAATAGAAAATTGAGAAAAGTCTAAGATTGGGGACTCAGAAGAAGAGAATGGAAAGGAACAGACAGTGAAAGTAAAAGAAAATCAAGAGGCAGAAATATGGGGGGAATTGGTGACTTTGATAAGAGCAGCCTTCGTGGAGCAGTAGCAGCCAAGGAAAATTCGATTAGAAAAATTAGAGATACAGTGAAAGATTACTTTTTAGGTAAGTTTTGCTGTAAAGGGAAAAAGAAAGAGGGACTGTGAATATTTGGTTTCTTTAGTAACTATATAAGCCAATTTTGGGAAAGAGAGAATTGAATAAGACAGACAAAGAATATGTGCTTAACTGGAGTGTATATTGTAAAGGAAAACATTGTAAAATAAATAAATAAACAGTAAATAATAAACAAAGAGAAACTGGGAAAAATAAGTGGTTTGAAAATAGTCATGAATATTTTTGCCTTCTTTTACTTGTGTCAATATCCTACATTTTCTAGGACATTTACATAGTACTTGATAATATAAAGGCATTCACAAGAATGTGTAAATTAGGACAAACAGTCCTGGGAACACACAAATCAACAAGGTGGTCACTTAAAGAACAGAGGCTGGGACCTCGGATGGAGGAGGGGCATCAGGACATCTTCAGTGGTATCAGTAATATTTTGTTTATTACATTAATGATGGTTAATACTATTCACTTCATTAAGTATTATTTCTTGCCTTCATGCTGCACTTGTGATTTGTATTTATACAATGTTGTAAAATTAAAAAGTGAAAAAATATTTTAAAAGTAAGTAAGAATTGTCTAGGAAACTTAGGTCCATTTAGCTGTTGTCTTAGCCAGTTTGAACTTCTATAACAAAGCACCACTAACAGGGTAGTTTATAAACAACAGAAATTTACTTCTGTCAGTTCTGGAGGCTGGAAGTCCAAGATCAGGGTGCCAGCATGGTTGGGTTCTAGTGAGGTCCTCTTCCAGGCTGCAGACCGTCTCCTCTCCTTGTATCCCAAAGTGTCAGAATGCTAGCTCTCTTGTCTTTTCTCATGAGGACGCAGACTAACCCCATTCATGAGTGCTCTACCATCATGATCTAATTACCTCCCGAAGGATCTCTCTCCACATACCTCCACTCTGGGATTAGAGCTTCAACATACGAGTTTTGTGGGGGATGCAAACATTTAGCCCTTTGCAGTTATGTAGAAACACTGTCAGGGTTATTACAGCACAATAATTAGACTGGAAATAGGACAGTACACTTATGCGTAGCTAAGTCTTGCTCACTTCTGCAACTTTACTATCCCTCCCAAACCATGGTCTTTTACTTGAATGTAAAAAAAAAAAAAAAAGAAAAAGAAAAAGAAAAAGAAAAGTAGTTCCTCCATTGATTATGCATTCCTTTAATTATACAGGATCTGGCAGAAGTAACACCCTTTTGTTCTTTAAACTATTGCCCTGTTACAGAATGACATCCTTATGATTTTGTAATAAAAGACTTGGTACAGATTACCAGCTCATAAAAAAGGACACTACTTCTGCCAGACCCTGTATTTTGCCAGGACATAAACAGTAGTTTCATCAGAATATTTTAACTAATAAAATTCAATATCAATTCTTTATTAAGAAAAATACATATTTTAAAATACTTTGGACAATAAAAATACACTTTGAGTTTAATTGTGAAGGCCATCTTATTAAATTTCAGGAAACATAAGAATGTCATATTTGTTCTAGCATAGTCCAAGAAAACACAGAGGCTTAACTAATGTAAAAGGAGTGAAAAAGTAACCATCAAACAGAAGCAAGGAATCACAATTAGAGCTCATGAAGGTGGGTGGTTACAAATAAATATATAGGTAATCAATAACTTCTCTGTAAATAATTAATAACCAGTTATAATTTCAAAAGTCAAAATAATAGCCAGAAAAGGAAACAAGTATACGTCAGATTTCCTGCACACAAATTCTAATTTTTTAAAGGAAGGGACAAAACATTTATATCAATAGAGGTATAATATTATTTAATGTGAGATCTTACTATATTGAAATATAAATAATTTTTTAATAAACTAATGCACAAAACAATCCAAATCAAATTCTCTAAAACTGATGACAGTGGTGAAAACATTTTTTTAGACTTAACATGACAGAGTTCTAATATTAGAAAATAATATTTTGCAAAATAAAATGATGGGAATCATTTGAATGCTACTGAAATACTGCAAAAGTGTGAAAAGATGCTGAAATAGTCAAAACTATAAGGAATTTTGAAATCTGTGGTCAACTATGACATTGAGATCTGTGACAACTATGACACTAGTCTGAATATCTCTTGACTGCAAAGCCAAAATAGCTCAAAGTAAGGCAAAAGTAATTTTCAGTAGTAAAATGTACTTTAGACATTGCTGATTTAAATATGTGTATGTAAGGAGAAACAACTGGTCTCAAATGTCAGTACAAGCTGGAGCAAACTGTGCTCATTTAAAATTTATGGTAATATTTATTCAGATTGATATTTAGAGTATACACAAGCATTAGGATTTCTGTGGATCACATCATTCTTCAAAGAACAGTTTAGTTTGAAGATGAATACCTGTGTCTAGCCACTATCACCTGTATATTTCTGCCTTGCTTATGCTAACAATCTTAAGCTTCAAGGAACTACCCTAATGAGGGAGCATGCTGGGACTGAGCTGCTAGCTAAGCTACTCCACGCAGACCAATTTCATTATTTTTAATGTATATACCCTTGCCTATGAATACATGATTTCGTTTTACTCCTGTCTCATCTCGCTTAGGTATAGACTCATGGAAAAAGCAACTCAGGCCTCAGAATCATCTAAACCTGATTTCAGCTTTGTGTTTATAAACTTCCTGGCTTTGCATTTGTAATTGAATTTGCTGATAAGCACCTGGGACATCTCTTTTATCCTCAGATTAGTAAAGCTTCTTTTAACAATGTGCAACTGTGATAGCTGTTATCTGTCCATTCTCCTTTAGTTTGCCCATGAAATAATTTATGAGAGCTGATTTTTTTATATCTCTCTACTTTAATACAAACAGATCAGGAAGGGAAAGAAAACATTGCATTTACACTAATCTAATTTTAGCAAATAAGTCCACAAAAACCTCAGTAGTTTTCTTCTTTTTTCTTTAATAAGCTGGAATTTTAAAATAGTGAACTTTCTGGGCATTCGGGATTTAGAGAAGAGTCAATATACATTTGACAAATAAATCATTTTGCCAATACTTAAACATGTGGTGCTAAAATTTTTTTATAGCAATACATACTAAGAAATCCATTTCTTAACTAAATATATATACAATAGCACTTCCCTGAAATATAACAAAACTGCCTGTTGTGTTTCATTATAACCGTCTCCAAACAGCTGAAGCTGATAAAACGCCTTGGAGTTGAATGGTGTGAATGAATGTTCACTGGTTAGCCAAACTAAAGATACCTTCCTGATTAATGGACGGTAGTCACATGAACTCATTTCATTTCATGCAATGTGTTATAATAGTTTCAGTCCTTAACTAGCACAGACACCAAGAACTCCACCACTTAAAATTATTTTAAAGACCCTGATTATCTATCTCAGCAACTCAGTAATTTTCTTAACTGGTTTGCGTACGGCAAGGTGATAGACTCAGCTTTGTGATTATTATTATTGTGGTGGTACAACTAGTAGTAGTGTGGCTGTGGTTTTCATTTTATTCTTAAACATTCTAGGAGTCTCACCAAAATGGCCGTGTTGGCCTCACTTACTGGTGCCAGTGTCACTGGTCATAAGCAACATGCTCACGTGTGCCTTTTGGTGCTCAATTGTGTCTTCAGTGAACTTGTGCTGTGGGTGAAAATTGCAGTAGTGACTGACTGAGATCTCATTTCTTCTTGAGCCCTCCATAGGTTTATTTTATTTACCGAGACTGTTTGAAGTATGCTAACTCTGAGTTACTATACCTCATGACTTATTTTATAATCTTGACCATCAGTCATCTGCCCCCAAGCTTTCAGTCTTATTCTGTTTCCTTTCTCTGTAATTGTTTTGGAAAGAGAATTCATTACTGTTTTTGAGGGCATTCTCAGGTTTGTCTTTTGGCTGACAAAACAATCACTTCTTGATCTGCTGTGTGATGAACATAGGCACTACAATGCTGAAACAGTTGTCACAGCCTTGATCCTTTCCATGAGACTATTTCAATTCTACAGCAGTCACCTTTTCAATTGGTTTTAAAATCTGTGTGAACACTCTAGAACTATCTATTCCAGGTCTATGCAATACTAAGTAGGAAAAAAAAAGTAAACTGATTTGAAGACTTCTGAAATTTCATAGTAGCTCTGAAGCTAATTATGTTGACAAAAAGTTATAATCAGATACTTTTAAAATAGAGCATGAAAAATTTTAAATTAATTACTAATTTTAAAGTGTTTGACTTCTAAGAAATACTCTCTGGTTGAGTCTTCAACTATAGCAAAAAACCTGGAACAAAAACAAAAGTTTAGGTAAAGTAAATGTCTTGGCTATTTATCCCTTGACTAAGAGACACTTAAGAGATGGAACTCATTTGGTGGTTAAAACTTGCTGTGTTGTGTAAAAAAAGTAAAATATCTATAAAATGTATGTAATCAAGGTAAATCCTTAAAAATTAATATTCTGACTTCTCCATTATTTTATCATAGTGTAAAAATGTCAGCTTAATATTTTAGTTTATGAGATGTTTGGTTTAATTTCTCATAGAAAGTATAATTAAAATTAACATCCTAAATTTTTTAACCTGAAAAAAAATTTTTCATTAATAAATGCTTAAAAATTTTAAAATGGAAGCATATATGGTCAACTAAATTCAATTATGATAACCAAAGACAAAATATCAATTATTTTGTTCTTTAAGAATAACTTTAAGGGGAGTTCCCTGGTGGTGCAGTGGCTAGGCTTTGGCGCTGTCAACGCTGTGGCCTGGGTTTGATTCCCAGTCAGGGAATTACCCACATAAAAAATAAAAAATAAATAAATAAAAGAATAATTTTAATTTCTAAAATCTCCAACTTCCATTGAAATCACGAAATGTTTTAAAAAATTTATTTCCAAGGAATATTATAAGGACATCAGAATTTTGAAAGTTTTTAACGCATTTTCATTTCTAAGGGCTATTGTAGGAAAGTCAGAATTTCTCTAAGAATGAGAACAAATATAAAACAATCATTTTTACTTAATTTATATTATATATTTATGTGATAGTTTACTTATGCTTTTTATTTGTACATTGTTATGATAATTTTTTATTTATTACATGGACATATTTGTTGTATTTAAAACTTGAATAGGTAGAATTCATGTAATTTTGCATATTATCTTAATAACGTTAATTCTATTTAAGATTAAAATGCAGTTGTCCAGAATATATGTTTAAATACATACTCTCTACATGTTTAAATAGATACAGCATTATAACAAAAATTAGATGGTTGATAGCTAAAGGGAAATTATGAACTTGGAATATATGAGGGCTGTCTGGAAGAAGTCCAGCCATGGTCAACATAATGAGAATAGTTACACGACTGGATACTTTCCGGACACCCCACCAACAGTGTCTCCTAGATCATTTAAATGTAACTGAAAATCACTGCACAAACTTTTAATATTCTTAATGATTATTGTTCTTTCTATATTATTTTGCTGTATGTTAACTCTGATTAATGTCAACCGAGATAATACAGATCTTCCTTAATTTTGACCAGTGTGAACTGATAGCTCATTTTGATATTGCTTTTATTAAATTTATGTTCTATACTGAAACTAGTAAAGTGTCTTTAAACCATGTTATTTTTGGTATTTTTCTGGACAGTTCCTTGGTAAATCTTAAGTTCTACTTTTACTTTATAGAAGGAGAAGTGCAAAACTTGCAAGTTTTGGTTAGTATTCTCTATACTTCAACTAATTTAAAATTATTATGGAAGGTCTTATTTATTTTTGGCTCAAACTATGGATAGTAAGAAGCCTGGCAAATGTAAATGAAACCTTTTGTCTTTCTAGCGTATGTATATGATCTGTTTGTTAGTCATGTAACAATGTTTCAGGAAGGGCATTATTTTCGTGTGGAGAAACGTATACTCATATTCATGTAAAAACTCTTGATAAAATGAATTACTACAACTTGATTTGTTTAGGACATTTTTTTCTAGATTGAAATGGTCTTGTTGACTGAAAGAAATAATAATTTATAGTATACAGTCAATGACAGAAAAATGTGTTATTAGGCAATTTTGTCATGTGCATATCATAGAGTAACTTTCACAAACCTAGATGGCATAACCTACCACACACTTAGGCTATCTAGTATAACTAGGCTACAAATCTGTATAGCATGTTACTATATGAATGTTGTAGGCAAGTATAACACCATGGTAAGTATTTGTACATATAAAAATATCTAAACATAGAAAAGGTACAATAAAAATGTGGTACATAGTGGCTAAGCATGGAAACAGCCGAAGTGTACTTTGATAGATGACTGGACAAAGAAGCTGTGGTACATATACACAATGGAATATTACTCAGCTGTAAGAAAAGATGAAATAGGACCATTGATGACCACATGGGTAGAACTTGAGACCACCATGCAAAGTGAAATAAGCTAAACAGAAAAAGACAAGAACCTTATGATTTCACTCATTTGTGGAACAAAAAACTGAAAGCAACAAAGAAACAAAAACTCATGGACACAATAAATAGTTTGGTGGTTAGTGGATATTTGAGGGGATAGGGAAGGGGATGGGAGAGAAAGGACGGGGTCTCAAATATATGGTGATGCAAAGAGAACTGACTCTGGTGATGAACACGTAATAGCACATAGATGATGTACTGTAGAATTGTACACCTAGAACCTATGTGATTTTTACTAACCAGTGTCACTCCAATAAATTTAACAATAAAGAAAAGAAAAAAATGATAGAAAAGATAAAAATGTTCTACCCGTATAGGGCACTTACCATGAATGGAGTTTGCAGGACTGGAAGTTGCTCTGGGTGAGTCTGAGAATGAGTGGTGAATGAATGACAAGACCTAGGACATTACTACTGTACCTTAATGCATTATGTTGCAATGCTTTGACTGCTATGACAGAAATTTTTCAGCTCCAATAGAATCTTATGAGACCATCATTGTATCTGTTGTCTGTTGTGGACCAAAACATTGTTATGAGGCTTGTGATTATAAATCAAAAGCACTAAAAATTTGTCAGTGCTTCCAGGATCCAGTTATTTGAGGTATTTATTCAGCAAACCCTTATAAATTGATTTGCAAAGACAATTCTACTTTGCTCCACTATGCTATAACAAGTTCAACAAATTGTTTTTGGTTTTTAACAACTATAGGTAGTTTCTGATTTTTTATGTTTTGTTTGTTTGTTTTCCTTACTCATGGCTAATGATCTCTGCTACAATTTTCAAGTTATTAAATCTTCTGGAAGAAATATAAATAAGCCTCAAAGATTCAGGCAAAGTCTTATGGTATAACAATTACTAAATTAAAGGACATTAATAATCATTGCCAAGTATATTGTTACCAATGACTCAAATGTAGTAGAGTAACTGTCTTGTAAATTTATGCATCAGATGATTGTGCATTAAAGAAAGATAGAAATTACTGGATAAACACAAGCATTATCCACTAAAAATCTAAAACCAAGATAGAAGTATGGACCAAGAAAATCTGTTTATGTGTCAGTCAATTTTGTCATTACCTTCTTGTTTCAAACCAGTAGAGATTAAGGAAAGAACTGCAAGGAAAATTGTGCTTACTTTGAACAAACAACACACAGAAGCAGTTGTCTAGGAGATATCAAAACAGACTGTTTTGTTTTAGAACCCCTGGAATTAATGAGTTGGAGTTTGTAAAGACCAATGCCTGTTTAGCAAGTCTGAGATTACAAACTCCTGCATGACATAAAGTGAAGACCCTTTCCTGATCAATCAACACTGAAATTCATTTCATTCAGTAATGTGCAGATCCAAGGACTTACTCTAGTCTCTCCACAGTACCAATTTTTAATACTTAGTACACCCTTCATCAATTCCCAGTTTCTAGTACATGGACTTATAGCCCTCTGCCCTCAGTACTTTTTTTAATGGTGGGTATACTGTTTTCTGCAGTTAATAGACTCAACTTTGTAAACATTTTTATCTCAGGTATAGTATAATTCATTCACAGTGTATATTATAATACACAAGGCAATTATACACTTACTACTGTGATATGGTCTGATATTTATCATTTGTTTTTCACTTTTTTAAAACAATACTGGTGATGAACCATAATTGACTTCATGAACTATTAATAGGTTGTGGCCTGAATTTTGGAAACCATGTCGATGTAAATTCTTTGTTACTTATATTTATTATACAAGTTCTTGGGCTGGACTATTATTTCCATCTCTGCTCCAACACCCAAGAGTATTGTAACTTTAATGTTTGTAACTTTAAAAAGGTGTACTTAACAACCTTAGGAACATGCCATCATATGCAAATTTTATTCTTATTAATAGCCACATCATAAGATTTTTTGAGGATGATAAGATAAAATTTGCAAAGCACGGAGCATGATACCTAGAACTTATCATTTTCAATAAATATAAGTTGTCATGATTATAGACAGAATCACCATCAGTTTAGTTAAATTTAGCTAAAATTAGTTGTAATAATTACTTTTTGAAATTATTAAACAATATCATTAATTGGAAAAAATGTTTTTGTATGTAAAAATCACACATACATATGAAAAAGTCATTTAAAAAGATTTAAGTGAGTTTTATAATGGATTAACTCATTATTGGTAATTCTTTGAGAATACAATAAGTTTACTTGAATTAAAAGACTTAGCTGAGTGTATATTAAAATTTACTACATTCTCTCTGGGCTAGGAGTATACAAAGTTTTCTTATTTGTTTAAATTCTTAAACAACAGAATGTAAATAAAATTATACTACTTCCTTTGGACATTCTTTAAGCATTAATAAGATACTGTCTTGCCATGGTAAAAATATGTCATAAGCTAAATTATTCTCTTGTGAATGTTTGTTGGTTTGTTTTTTCCATAAAGCATCTTGCATCTACTATTTGCAATGAAAAGTATGTGATTCCCAATGCAGCTCTTTCCTTTGAAGATCAGGTATTTAATGCAGTTTCTAGTAAAGCTGCACATTTGGATATTTTTCAATTAAGTGAGTAATGGAAGAAATGATTAGATTAGATGACTAAAAAGATATAGCATTATCTGTAAAGTGAATGAAATTACATAGCATGTTAAAATACGGCTAATACATAATCTGTTTGTAATATATTGAAGAAAACCAAGCTGAATGACTAAGTATACAACTAGTTGTTAATATGCAGAAATTGGTTAAATCAAATCAGCTGATGGAAGTCAGCTTCATTAACACACATATCCCAGGTGGGAAGCCCCCATGATGACAAAAATAGCATGGATCTTAAGATCAGATGGGTCACTTTTAACCTTATAAAGTATCTACATTTTTTTTCCACCACATGTCTTTTTAAGAAATTATAATATTGACAAGTGACATGGAGATTTTCCTGTATGTTTTTTTATAACCAACTCGTAAACAAGGTTATCTTTATTCTTAATATATCAGTGAACTAATAGTTTACATAATTTTATTGAAGTAGAGTGACAACTCTGAAATCCTACATAGTGGCAATTGGTGATGTTAAGCCACAGTTAGATGCTTTTAATATTCAAAACATTTAAACTGTCAATAATATAATACATATGCTCTAATATTAGGCAATTAAATAAATGTTAATGAAAACTTGTGTTCTTTCCGGCAATATATTCAAACACAAACTTTTTGGATATAATCATATTTTCATTTCATTGAAGAATTAGTTATATTATTTTGAATGTTTGCAACCATGAATAAGAACTAGTCTTGACATTTCAATTTATCCCTACAAGCACAGATTAATCTGCAAAGACCATACTTTTTTTTTAATATTGTTTCACATTCATTGAGCTACCTAGGAGCACTATGGGTCTCTTTTTTCCTTCTTTTTCTTCTTCTTTTTCTTTCTTTCTTTTTTTTTTTTTTCGTTAATGTCTAAGCCTACGTAGGGATTAGAGATCCTTGAATTGTTTTAATTGTCTAAAACTTCTAAAGCTTTCATTTTTTCCTAATTATTTTGCAGTTTACAGATTAATATACTATTTCTATCATGCATCAAAAAATCAAAACACTCTTGTCTATATTCTGTATTATTTGGACATCTGAATTTCTAAAACAAACTTTACTGTTTTAGAAATTCAGATGTCCAAATAATACAGAATATAGACAAGAGTGTTTTGATTTTTTGATGCATGATAGAAATAGTATATTAATACTTTAAGAAATATTTTTATTTCTTAAAGAGAATGTTAATTTAGTTGCATTGTATGAAGATTTAATGTGCTCTATAAGGGCACAGATATAATTTCAAAGTATTTCAATCTTTAGCAATAAAGTGAAGGTAACTTCGTACATAATTATAAACTCAGTGATAAGGCAATGAAATTTGAAGTGTCTGTTAAGGACCACTTGAGAACTAAAAATGATGAGATCCTGGTACGGATATTAATTGTATTTTCACTGAGATATATGAGCCCTTATGAAATAAAATACAAAGTAGGGTAAATTTAAAAGTTTTTGATATTCATATAATTTTTAAGCATTGTATATTGAGTAAATTTGGTTCCAAGCAACTGTTCTCATGTTTACAGAATTGTGAATACTTGAGTAACTGGTTCCTGTATCTGATGTGAAGTAAAATGAACATGAGCAGTTAATAAATACTTAATCCAGTAAGTTGCAAGATTTTAAAAAACTGTTATATATGTATGTGTGTGTGTGTGTGTGTGTGTGTGTGTGTGTGTGTGTTATATATGCTGTCCAGAAAGCATCCAGCCATGTAATGTGAAAATAGAAGCATTTGTGACTGGATTTTTTTCTGGATATTTTAGCCAAAAGTCAAAAAAAAAAAAATTCCTACCATGCTCACTTTAACCACTGCTCCTCAACCTTATACTAGAATTTTAGCCATAACAATGAGGAAAGAAAAATAAGTTAATGGTATTTCAACTGGAAAAGAAGAAGTTAAGCTATACAAGGGTTGTCTGGAAAAAATCCAGCCATAAACGCCTCTATTTTTCATATTACATGGGTGGATTCTTTCTGGATAGCCCTTGTATATAAAGTATATTCATAGATGACATGATGTTATATGTAGAAAAATCCTCTGAAAAATCTACAAGAAAGCGACTAGATCTAAGAAACAGACTCAGCAGGGTTGCAGAGTATGAGATCAACACACAAAAATCAGATGTATTTCTATAGATCGGTAAAGAACAATCTGGAAATGAAATAAAGAATGCAATTCCTCTTATGACATATAACTGACAAACATACTTGAAAATGAATTAACCAAGGATGTGAAAAACACTGCTGAAAGTAATTAAAGGCCTAAATAATTGGAAAGACACTTCATATTAATGAATAGGAAGACAATCTTTTAAGATGGCAAGATCACCTAAAGAGATCTACAGTTCAATCCAATCCATTATCAAAATTCCAACAGTCTCTTTTTCCAGAAATGAGAAAAGCAGATCATCAAATTATATGGAATTGCAAGGGAACTCAAGTAGTCAAACTCCTAAAAAGAACAAAATTAGAGGGTTCACACCTCTTCACTTCAAAACTTACTACAAAGCTGCACTAGACAAAACCAAGGATAAACATACAGATTAATGCAATAGAACTGAGAGCCTAGAAATATTAATAAACCTATGTGTCTATGACCAGCTGATTTTTGAAAACAAGTCCATTCCATGGAGAAAAAGTAGTGCCTTCATCAAATAGTTTGGCATATCTGGATTCAACATGCGAAAGAAAGAAGTGTGACCTCCATATCATAGAAAAATAACTCAAAATGAATCAACACATAACTATATGACTAACATCATAGAAGTCTTAGAAGAAAACATAAGGGCAAATATTCATGGTCTTAGGTTTGACAGTGGGTTCTTAAATAGACACCACAAACATGAGCAACAAAATTTTAAAAATTGGACTTCATTAAAATTAAAATATCTTGTGCATCAGAGGATATTATCAAGAAAGCAAAAAGGCAACCTCTAGGATGGAATAAAAATATTTGTAAATTATATATCTCATAAGAACTTAATATCCAGGACATATTAAAAACTTGAAAACCCAACAACAAAATAACACACAACCCAACTCAAACTAATAAAAGGACTTGAGACACGCAAATGTCCAGAAAGCACATGAAAAGATATTCAACACCAATAGTCATTAGGGAAATGCCTTTCAAAACCATATTAAGATACCACTTCATACCTATTAGGATGACTACAATGAAAACAAAATTTAAGGAAAATGGCATTGGCAAGGAGGTGCATACATTGATCAGAAACCCAGGCACTGTTGGTGTGCGTGCAAAGTGGTGCTGCCACTGTGAAAACAGCAATCCTCAAAGAGCTAAAAATAGAATTACCACATGACCCAGCAATGCTCCTTTGAATATAAACCCCCAAACATTGAAAATCGGGTCTGAAACAGATACTTGTGTGCCACTGCTCATTGTGACATTATTCACAAGAGCCATTAGCTGGAAAGAACACAGATGTTCATCAACAGATGAATGAATAAACAAAATATGGTATATACATACAATAAAATCTTAGTCACAAAGTAGAAGGCTAATGCATGTCACATAACAGATGAACTTTGAAAATGTTATTTTAAATGAAATAAGACAGACAAAATAGACAAATACTATATGATTGTACTTACCTAAAATACCCGGAACAGGTACATTCACAGAAAGAACAAGTAAATTTATAGAAACAGGAAGTAGATGAGGGGGAGAAAATGGAAAGCTATTTCTACTTGTTACAGTTTCTGATGTGGTGATAAAGGCTTTGGAAATTGACAACGGTAATGGCAAAGATTACATAAAAATTGTGAATGTTATTCATGCCTGTGAACTGTACACTTAAACCGATGAAAGTGGACATTTTATTTTATATACGAGGGCTGTCCAGAAATAATCTAGCCATTGTCAATATAACGAGAATGGTTACATGCCTGGATACTTTCTGAACAGCCCTCCTATGTTAAACCCTCTAAAATTAAGAGAAAATATTAAAAATATTATACCGATGTAAAATTTACAATAATTGGTGTTTAGAGAACAACATGAGCCTCTTGAAAAGGATCAGTATTTGACTATTTAATATAATTAACATGCAATTAAACATTCCTAATTTATAGCAGCAGATTATCTTCTTTGAAGTAATTTGCAAAGCAATCTACCCCTAAGTGAAATAGTGTGTATCTACCTTTCACTGATAGCTTTATTACATACTGGGGATGTACATGATAAAATAAAAATGTATGCCTCGGGAATCTTCCAAGGAAGAAACTGAGTAGAAGAGAAAGAAGAGAGATAGAGAAGGAGAGAATAATTTTCCTGAGACAAGTGTAAAGATTAGATAGCAGAAGAAAGAGCCATTTTCTTTTTATAATACCAGATACATTGTATTCATAGAATATAAAGGTATATGTGTATGTTTGATTTTTGGAGACAGTGGATATATGTCTAATAAAAACTATGGAAACAGATTTTGAAGTACATGAATAATCTTTGTAAGAATTGAAACAAGATGAAGATTAATTGACCCGATATGAGTATCTTGCATAGAATTGAAGTGATGAGAGATTATATTAATTTTATGATGATCACCTTATCCTTGGAATAATGTGTTCTAATATTTTATGTAGACAGAAATCACGTAGCTTACCTTTTCAAATAAGTGTAATGAAAAGGAAAAAAAGCATAAGACTAAAATAGGAAAGAATCTTATTGAACTATGAGCCATGGAATATTGCTGGAAAAAGAGGTACACTAATAGAGAAGAAATTTCTTGAAAATGGAAGAGACTGTAACTACTTTAATGAACTACGACTTCTGATAAATCAGAGAGTAGGAGGAGCGGAACAAATGAGCTATATGGTGGGATGTGGGTTATAAAATGGAATATTACATGGTTAATTTTCTAAATACATCAGTTACAGATACTAAAAAATATGTCCATAAAATAGGTGTCTGAAGTCATAGGAAGGAGTACAGTTGTTGGAAACAAGTTCAAGAACTGGGTAAGCTTATTGGCTGTATAACTGACAAGAGGTTGTCAGAAAGAATAATGATAGAAATTTGGGTAGAGAGGAGGTCTCTAGTCTTATTACCGAAGTTGTAAATGTTTGGGGGGTACTGACTGTGATTTCAATGATGATAATATCAAAGAAAGGAAGAAGTTGCTAGAATTGAACTGTGTGATTTTAAAATCAGTATACATTTTTAATTTATTTTTTTCTCTATGAGGGGAGTAAAATTACGTGACATAAGCTCTAAGATTTGTTTTTGCACATGCCCATAATTTTTTTTTCTTTTGGTGGTTCCTGCATATGGGAAATACCACTGGCCCATAACTGTGTAACTGTGCTACATACAGCAATACTAATGAGAGAATGTGATTCAGCCTTCATCTTAAACATATTTGCATTGGTTCATGAATCACAGTTTAATAAAAAAGTATTTCATTTCAAACACTTTATAAGCAGTATCTCATTGAATTTTTTTAAACAACTTTACTAGACTTCCGTAATTTTATATTTGAGAAAAATGACTTAAAACGGCTAAATAATTTGCACAAGATGACGTGGTTGAGATTAAACCTAGGTGCACCCAGATTTATATGCCTGAACCGAAATCTATGTTCATATGTCTTGTTATTCACCCTAATATGTTGTCCCAGATTCTCATTAATATAAAGAGTTATCTTCTATTATATTTCCTTAAACAATAATTATAAGACAATAAGGGTTAAGCTGCAGTTAATTATAGATTTTATGAATGCATACTATCTGTAGCAGTTATAGTAGACATTATGTTTCTGAGATTACATTTAGAGAACTTGAAGAGATTTTAGGAAGCACAAAGAAAAGCAATCACAATGACAATGAGAACTTTGCAGTAAGAATTCTGACAACCCCATTGTTTCTTTGGTTTGTTTTTCTTTAATTCTGTCATTCCCAGCCTGTTTATGTTGCATGAGAAGGCAAAAAATACTGTTCCTATAGAATCTCATATTGCCTACCAACAAAGTTTCATCCTGCCAACATGGTATTCATGTTACTTTCTACTACATTCATTGTGTACCAAAACTCAAAAAAAAAAAAAAAAATATGGCTCATATTTTGTTGAATTACCACTATTTACCTCACCTCTTCTTAATTGCAACTTTACTAATTTTTCAAAGTCAACCAGATATATGAAAACTCCAACCCTACCAAGCAGATTAAACTATTACTTTTTTTTGAGGTCCACGGTGTATTTATCTCATCAGTCTTTGGCAGTGGGGGTGAAATGGGGGGTGGTTCTTTTTTTCTTCCAGCCACTCTCCTACTCCTAGATACAAGATCATTAGGTCTTTAAGTTCAGATAATGTGAGTTGTTTAACTTTGAACTCATCCTCCCACATGTAATACTTGATAAGCATTATAAAAAAGTTATAAAATAACTTTTTATAAAGATATAATAGCTTCACTGAAACATTAGACATTTAATGTCACTTTTATCTTTACCTTGAATCACCAGTAATGTTATTCATCTCACAAAATTCCTGCAAGATAATTAGAACAGGTGTGATTAAACTATTGTGTAGAAAAAAATTTAAGTCTATGAATTTAATAATATCTCAAAGGCCAAAGGATATGGTTAATTATATATAACTTTGAATTCTAAATTGGTAGTTCATCACAGTATTATACTATACCTTTCGGCTCATTTGAGCTCCAACATAAATTAGTATTTATTGGTCCACTAAACATAGAAGTATATTATTGACTTATGATATTGTGACCATAAAATGGCAAATTTCCCTTTGTCTCTCAAAGAAAAGAATTTAGTCAAGAGACAGAGTGTTGAACATATAGAATAGTTACAAGTTTATTAGTAAAAGATAGTACACTACTTGACTTGAGCAGACTGACCTAAGAGAGGGAAGCAGCCCCCTTGTCCGTGATTTGGGAGTTTTTACATCTATGGTGTAAACTCCTCCCCAATCCTTTTCTGTGTTATCCTTCTCTATTTTGGAGAAGGAGGTCCTGTGGTTGAAGAGGTGGGGCTTTTTCCCTTTTCTATTTGAGAATAGCTGATAATGGGCTAGGTCTTACTCCTAGGTTCCGGGCATCTGTTAAGGGACTCCCTAACAGGAAAATTCCTCTTCCTGCATTTCTTCTCTTCATCTTTAGAGGCAGCTGATAATGGACAGGGATAATTTCTCCCTTCCTGCTCATATCTACCTTCCTACCTACTCTGTCAATGTCATGATTTGAATTATGAGTCAGGATGTTAGTCTAGGAAATTTTCTTTACACTTTTTCTTTTCCTAATTCAACTGCACTTATCCATATTGAATTTGATTTTCTCTGTTTATAAACAATTTTTAAAAACATTTAAATTCTGTTTATTTTATATTGGTTTTACCAACTCTTCTATATAGTGATACCCAAAATGAATAATTATACTCTCTTCATCAGGAAGACAATGATAAAAGTCCTAAAAAGCACTATGAATAATATTAAGTGATATTTCATCAAAGAAAACTGTTGTGCTTTTCACCTAGATTTAAAGCAATTGCCTTAGGGGAGTTCCCTGATGGTGTAGTGGCTTAAGGCTTCGGCGCTGGCGCTGTCAGCATTGGGGCCTGGGTTCGATTCCCAGCCAGGGAGCTACCCACATACCAAAAAGCAAAAAAAAAAAAAAAAAAAAAAAAAAAAAAAAAAAAAAAAAAAAAAAAACAAACAAACAAAAAAAAAATAAAGCAATTGCCTTAGAAATGGTTTGAAAATCCTAATTAGAATGTGCAATATTCTGTGGTTAGAACTGCTGAATATTTATTGGCATATGTAAAAGAAATTCATCCTTAAATTCCAACACTTAAGGTAGAAATTGTCAAATCACAGACAAATCTCCACAACTGGCATAAATGCCTGCTTATCAGTCTTGGCAAAAGATCCAAAGATAGATTACAGATATAAAATTATCTATGGTATTATCTTTGTAGGTTTCCTTTTAGAATTTATTCAAGTCCTGGTAGGCAAATGCTCCCTGAGCCAATTGCTGACTTTTTTGTGTATTAATGTTTCCATGACTGGCAATCCTTAACTGATAGCAAACGTTTTCTCTAAATTTCACTGAATTTTAGGTCTCCAGAAGGACTTAATATCAGAAAGAAAGAAATATCTCCTGATTTATTTCTATATTTATTACTTTTCTATCATTTTTATTCATTTTTTGTTACAGCCCAGATAAAGAGTCTCAAATATGTGTTAATATCTAAATTTTTTCTGTAATATTTTACACTACAACAACAACAAAAATCAGCAATTTCTCTAGCATCAGCAAGTAGGAGAAATAGCAGTCAAATGAATTCTGAAATTGGATTGGGCTGGCATTAGGTAGACACAGGAAATACTATATATATTTCTCAACCTGTAAAGATTGCTTTAATATGGAAAAAAAAAAATGACCAATGCATGAACATGAGGAATGTTAATACTGACTTAGGTCTATGTCTCATACCAGCAAAACAAGCATTTATTGATGAGTGGTAACTGATGGATTCAGCACAAAATGGCTCCCACACCGCCATCTTAATCAGTTGACTTCTCCCTCCCTTCCCTTGTCTGGTGATGACTCAGCTTAGGTCGGGAAACCAAAACCCACCCTAGCCCAGGAAATTGAATCCTATCTTTGACCAATCAGAAGTAGTCACCTACACTTCCCTTTGCATTTTGCCTGCCAAACCCTCCTATCTATATAAATGCCCTCCCAATGGTCAGAGCTGCCATTCTTCTACTGTGGGAGAGCCCGGCAGGTCACTTAATAAAGCTTTTCACTACTACCCAGTGTATCAGCTCTTTTCTATCAGTAACAACATCATTCCTTATACCATTCCTCATATCTAGATTTCAGCACTGATACTTGTTTCTAAGTAATTGATTTAGTCAGCACATATCTACAATTTTCTTTAAAAATTTTAAACAGCTTTGTTGAGGTATAATTGATATACAAAAATCTGGACATATTTTATGTATATAATTCAATGAGTTTGCATATACCCATGAAACCACCACCATAATTAAAGTAATAAACATATCTACCATTTCCAAAATATTTCTTTGTCCTTTTTTAGTGGTAAAAATGCTTAACATGAGATCTACCTTCATTAAATTTTTAAATACAGAGTATTGTTTACTATAGATATTATAGTAATTAGCAGATCTCTAAAATGAATTCATCTTGCATAACTGAAACTTTACACAAGTCCCCATTTCCCCTTAACCCAGTTTCATAACATGTTACCTATATGATTCAGTTCTGTTCTGTTCTATTCTGTTCTATTATCTATTCTATATGGTTTTATTATCTGCTGTATGTGTTTAAATATTTTAGGTATTTCATGTAAGTGGAATCATGTAATATTTGTCCTTCTGTGGATTACTTCACATAACATAATGCCCTCAACCATTTCATACATGTAGCAAATGGTAGGATTTTCTTCTTTTTTTAAAGCTGAGTAATATTCCATTGCATGTATGTACCACATTTTCTTCTTCCATTCATCTGGTGATAGACTTTTAGATTGGTTATTATGAATCATGCTGCATTTCTCGTGGGTGTGTTGCTACCTCTTTGAGATTCTGATTTCACTTCTTTGGATACTTGCCCAGAATTGGGATTGATAGGTCATATGGTATTCCATCTCTATTCTATCTTTAATGTTTTTGAGGACTTCCATATTTTAAGTATTTAATCCATTTTGAGTGTACTTTTGTGTATAGTGTAAAATTGGGGTCCAATTTCATTCTTTTACATGTGAATATTTAGCTTTCCAACACTATTTGTGGAAGAGGCTATCTTGTCTCTAATGTGTATTTTTGCCTCCCTTGTTAAATATTACTTGGCCATTTAGGTGTGGCTTTAATTCTGGGCTCTCGGGAGTTCCCTGGTGGTGTAGTGGCTTAAGGCTTCGGCGCTGGCGCTGTCAGTGCTGCAACCTGGGTTCGAGTCCCAGCCGGGGAGCTACCCACATACCAAAAAGCAAAAAGAAAGAAAAAAAAAGTTTAATTCTGGGCTCTCTATTGCTTTTTATTTCATTGCTCTATATGTCTGCCTTATGCTAGTACCATACTGCTTTAATTTTTATAGTTTTATAATATGTTTTATGAGAGGATAAGGAAACAATTATAAGCATAATATAATAAATTCTTCAGGGCATAGTTCACATATGTATATAGACTCATTAAGTTTATTAAAATGTTATTTAGATGTGTTACTACAATTTATGTTAAATTGTGTTCATTTACTTTCACATTAAACCCAATACCTACCTATACTTTATGTTCTTCATGCAGTAATTAATTCAGAAATTTTGCAAGAGATTCCAAAATTGTTTATTAGACATTTGCAATTAAGGAGCTATAACATCAACATTTGCTTCTTTCCTTCTCACATGCCCAATAGAGAATCAATAACCAAGTTCTGTTAATATAGCATCTAATATTATCAATTAAAATAAAAATAGAAAAATCCTTCTGCCCAGAAAAAGATGACAGATAGATAGATAGATAGATAGATATAGATAAAGAGGGATCCAGAAAAAATAAACAGGAGATTTAAGAAATGTCTTACGTAGTATGCTACAATAACGTGTTATGAAAAAATAAAATGGTTTAGTCAAATTAATTTATGCAATTGGAGAAATACACATACAGACAAATTTTATTGCCTATTATGTGGTCATTTCACTTATCACGTTTTTGACCTTTTCAATCAAAGTACATATCATTTTAAGTTTATCAAAATGCTTTGAATTATTTGTTCTTAATATTTAAATTCAAGATAGAAACATAAAAAGTAGATTAATATACTTAAAAAGAAAGTCCTACATTCTTCCGTTGAGGCTTCATAGCTATAGTTTCAGGTCCAAGAGATGTGTCTGCAACTGACACAAAGCCACAGCTTTTATTTATGTTTCTTTCCAGTATAATTGGTCTGAACAATACATCTTTATCTTCCATCCTTGTTTGTTAGGTATTGGTTTCTGAGAAGAAAATAGTCTTTCTTATTAAGAGAGCAAAAGTGTTGTTTGTTATATAGACTTCCATTGATCATAAATAAAAGGTCTCCTTGGCTGTTCTTTATGTTGAAAAGTCTTTTGAATAGAAAATCCATTTGCCCCTTTTCAGACAGATGCTGCTTTGGTTTTTTTGAATGAACAACTTGAAAATTAATGCAATATTTATTTTCCCCTTAAACAATGTACTCCTAGTAAGAATGTTATAGTTGTAGTGTGATCTGCTTATGTAAGCTTTACTAAGCTTCATAAAAAATTGTTCACGGTTCAAAGAAATTGGTCTAAAGAAAAGTTTCTTCAGAGGTTTAGAAAAAAAGCCTCTCAGTATTTCTATTTGTGAATAAATGAGCTTCTGTAAAATAGGTTAGCAAAAATGATAGCTTTATATTCTCACACTTTATGCTTGGCAAGTACGACAACTGTATTGACAGAGTAGGCCGGGAGGTGGATACAAGCAGAAAAATGTAGAAGTTGTCCCCATCCATTATCAGCTGCCTCAAAATTAAAAAGATGAAGTCATCAGAAAAGGTAGTTTCCCTACCTCCCCGACTAGCTACCCCTAAAATAAAGGGAAGAAATGCAGAATAAGGAATCAGCCCTGGCCCATTATCAGCTATCTTCAAATGGAAAAGATAAGACGATCTGAGAAATGCTAGACAAAGGGAAAATAGCCCCATTTATCCAACCACAAGTCCTGCTTCCCAGAACCATGATATTATGTAGCTTTGCTTCTTTCAAATAAATCACAAAAGAGGGAGAGGGGGAGAAACTTCCATCCACAGGAATAAAAACCCTCAAACAATGTGAGGAAGTGCTGATTTCCTCTCTTGGGTCGGCCTGCTCCCCTTCTCAGAGTGTACCTTCTTTACTAATAAACTCTTTTAACCACTGCGTGCTTTCACAAACTCAGCCTCTTGACTGAATTCTGTCCTTCAAAAGACAAGGACCAAGGAAAAATCGCCATTTCACGATAAGAGTATTGTTTTGATGATCAGGCACGCAAAACTGCATTCATTTGTTCAATTAAAACAAATAACATTATCATTATAATGCTACATTTACATCAATGGAGAAGAATTATCGTTGCTTCGTATGCCTCATTACATCTCCCTCCCTGCCTTCCTACTTACAAACATACCTATCTACTTACATACCCACACATCACAAAATATGATGGCAGTTAATAACATTGGATTGCTTTGGGTTCTGGTGTGTGTGCACAAATTAAACAAAATAGATTTTTAATTCATACTGAACTATTCTTTGCAATTCAAGTATTATCTTCTTTTAATGCCATTCAGCTGCCATGGGAACTTGCATATTCCAGTAATAATAATAATAATAATAGAAAGAAAGAAACGAGCATGGAAGGAAACTCACATTTATCCAGTTCCTGTTTTAAACTAATAACCAAAATAAAGGCTTCCCATATTGTATTCCTCTTGTAACAATCCTATTTAGATTAGAAATCCAAATTTAAAAAAAAAACACATTAAAACTTCCAGAGAGAAAGGTATTGATTATTACAATACCTTGGAATAGGTGACAATATTTTTAAAAAGAAATATGAAAAATAGAGGGAACATTATAAATTAAATACATGAAAATAAAAAATAATATTTCTCCTCTAAACAGGTATAATTAAGAAAGTGAAAAAACAACTGATGGAAAGTAGTATTCATATGTAATGACATAGCACTCAAAAATACACATATATGTAATGTTGGTACACACACACATACACTACATATATAAATGGAGATACTCATTAATATCAATGAAATACTGAGATATGACATAGCAGGAAAGAAAATCAGAAATTTCACAAAAGGCATTTGCTCAAAATAAAACAACGTAAAAATACCAATGTATACACATAAAGTGCCTAACATTAACAAAAAATGTTTATTGAACATTTTAACAATCGTATGTCCTCAGAGACATAATAACTCTCTTTCCGAGAATATTGTGATAAAACAGCTTCAGAACAATATTGAATATCACAATTCTTATGTGTTTACACTTTTTATGAACAATCGTCCATGAGTTTCTCTAATACTTACGCATAGAAATAGTTAAGTATTTTATTCCCTCTATGAGTCTTTCCAGTAAGGACTCTTCTAGTTAGCACTTTTTCAGCATATTAATACAGCCCATCGTCTAAGCTTGGGCATACTAATCCAGCAAAGTTAAGCGTCGTGCAGGGAAAGTTCATGTAACAATGTGAGCGAAATGCCAATTGATGAGAAGATGAATGAAAGAGAAAAGACTTCTCAGTTTGACTGTGGTTATAGCTGGTATTTAAACATACACGTAAATGTACACAGTGTTTTCAGTCACTGAAGTTATTTTAGAAAACACAAGAAAGATAATGGCTGGTAAATAATTCATAGGGAACTGATGTATTAAACAAATGTTAATATATTTATTTAAAATGAAAAGTATGATTTTCTAAAGGAGAAATAAGATAAGGAGAGATAAGCATGTTCTTTCTCTAGGACAATTTACTTAAAGATCTGTATCATAAACAGAGATTACTTGATCAAAACATAAAACTAAGACAAGTTATGTGATTCAAATGGTTTTTCAAAATAGGAAGCAGATTCCTTGAGCACCTATGTCTATAATAAGAATATTCATTTTCACAGCAGTTGCTAGCACCCCAAAATAGCTTGTAATTCTAGAATTTTAAAAATCTACTTTTGTATTGACAATATAAATACATTAGTGAGTATATCTTTTCATGAAAGAAAGCTATAGGACAAACTCTCAGATCTGTTTGAGCCCTGGCATTTGATTTTCAATGCCCCATAGCCCTCAACAAATACCTATCAGTACATCATGTTTCTCCAATTACTGTATTTGCCCATTTACATGGGCAGGCATGTAGCCAGTGTCCATAACTGTCAGGTGTGGTCAAGAGTTTATGTAAATCACCTGAAATGGGAAGGTAGAAGCTCTTTGAATCAACCTTAGAGAACCATCACCTTAATCATAGTACCTCTGTAGCTGGTATCCATTTGACCTAGACACTTAAAGGTAAGAGAATATGCCTATAAAGGTACCACTGCAATCCCACACTTTAAGGAACATCACCTACTACAACAAAATTTTATCTTTCGCCTGTGCGTGAGGTTTCTTTGTGTGTAACAAACTTACACTTGTGGAACCGTGAAGTTGATATCTTTTTACTTAGCAACAGTTATGCCAATAATGTTATGCCAATAATGACAAATAATAATATTAAAATTAGTATTTTTTTGTTAGACTATAGATTTGATAAAGAATAGAAAGGATATCAAATCCTTTCAATTCAGCAGTTTTCAGTTGTTTCCAATTAGTGGTTTTTAATTAATATATATTTATGAATGAAATAGTTTAGCATCTATGTGAAAATATAACTGAGTAATTGAACACCATGGGAGTTCAGCATATTAAATGAAATTAAATGATTACCTCAGTTGTTTAGATGTTTAAAAAAATAGACATTGTCCTTGACCAAAAGAATTACGTCTTCTAAAAGTATATTTCTTCTTTGATAAAAAATAAAATCATTAGTCATTCATTAACAATTTCAACATTAACTTGATATAGTCTTCATTCTATTTCTAACTATTGAAGATGCCAAATTTTTAGTATATGTGCTGCCAAAGAAAGCACATGAAGATGCAAAATTTTATTTCTCCATCTTTCTATCAGGGCAGAAGTCTGTACACAAAGCTGTTTGTCAGAAAGTTTTGGCAGCTCCAACCTTGCAGATGTTAAGATATGTGTTCTGTTAGCCCTGGCAGCTGAGTATGTGTATTGCTCCCCACTTGTATTTCTTGTCTGACCTCGTGATTTGCTCCACTGTTAGCTGTGGTGACAGCTGTTCAGCTGTATAGAGGTTTTGCTTTTAGTTATTATTTATTGCAAACTACAGTCCAGTCCAGTTAAGTAGCACTATCTACTAGATGTAATTGTGCTGAACAAATCTCTTGGCCCTCAATCCCTGATCCGCAGTATATGATATGAAGGCACAGAAGGAGCCTTGCTCAGCAAAACCAAGACAAGCACTCATTCCTTCGCTCCCTGCTTACTGGACAAAAGCTTTTCTTATCTGCCCTTCACAGTACCAATTTAAGATATAAACTGTCAGAATTCATTAAAAACAAGTCTGTATTGTGACATTATAAAACAAAACACACATGTTTGAAATTGCATTGGTTTGTAAGAATTTTAACAAGAGATCCTGCATTGAATTATTATATAAAGAATATGTTTAAGAGACATAAAATAAGAGAACGGACAGAATTCAACAACTAACTATATGTACACATTTTCTAATTTCCCTTGTGATTATTATCTCTGGTTGGGTATTATTTACAAGTGTCATTTAATTTAAAGTCAGGTGGGGATTTTCTACATTTCTTATCATTATTGATTTCCACTTAGCTGTAGTATGAACAGAAGTCATACTCTGTGTGATTTCAATTGTTTGATACAATGTGACTTATTTCGTCACACAGTAGGTGGTCTATCTCCATGAACACGGGACACAGACTTGAAAAGATTTTATTCCAATTCTTGGATTTAGTGTCCAATATATCAATGAAATAGTTATGTAAGAGTGTCCAGATTATGTATGTATGTATGTATGTATGTATGTATATGAGAATGCATGCATTAATTCATTTACCCATCCTGTTATTTTTAAAATTAGTTTCCAAAAGGGGACGATAACATATCTAAACATCACTGTGGATTTGTCTTTGTCTCTCAATAGTATTGTCTGGAATGCTTTTCTTTTTCTTTTTTTTTTTATTCTTATGTAAAATGTGTATCTTGTAGACAGCATCATATATCTGACTGTTGGTATTTTTTGCAAAGTCTAACCATCTCCAGGTTTTTATTGGCAGAGGTTAATCTATTTGTATGTAAAAAAGTATGACACTATTGTTTTCTAATTGTTTTCACACTGTTAATTTTTGTAATGTTTTATTTGTTTTTATTTGACTCACATGCTTTTTATCATCTCATCCCTATTTCTGAGTTGCTTTTGGCTCAGTCCAACAGTTTTTAAAAATTTATTTGTTGATTTTTGAACTATTCATTTTGTTAAGTTTTAGTGGCAGTTTTAGTGATTAAAATTTACATTGTTAGCTTTTGGTCTATTTAACTTTATACCATGTTTGTTATAAATGACAATATATTCTTATAATTTTTGCCCCAAATGGCCATATATCATTTACTGAAAGAAAGAAAAAATATATGTGATCTTATGTATACTTACATACTTCCTATTTAGAGTACTATTCTTTCTTTTCTGTTGACTCAGGTTTTCATTTGTGTCAATTTTTTCAGCATGAATTTTCTTTATTATAACTTACAGTGTGGGTTTACACTAAATAAATTATCTCCATTTTAACTAATCAAAATTGGCATTATTTTATCTTCATAATTGAAGAGTATTTTAGCTTTACATATTATAGAATTCTAATTTGACATTTCTTTTTATTCCTTTACATAGTTCAAAAAATATAATCTCTCTTTCTGCTGGCTTCCATTATTTCTCATTAGAAGTTTACCATCATTTGCCTTCTATGTAACAAATGTCACTTTTTGAAAAAATGTGGCTCTTCTCAAGATGCTTACTTTATACTTTGTATTCAGCCATTTGTCAGTAGTGTGCTTGAGGAGATTTTTTCGTGTACTCATTGTTATTCATGCTTACTTTTAGTTTGCAAATTTATATAGTTCAATTATTTCTTTCAATATATATCTGTCTCTCACCTATTCCTCTAGTTTGTGAGTCTCAATGATATAGCCATATATATTTGAAGATAACATATCATAACCTCAGAAATAATGGGTAGTCTATTTATCCTTTTACATGACTGTAAAGGGAAGTTTAGCTAATTTATAGCAACACTCATTCAAGATAAATAGAAAATCCAAACAAAATGTTTTTAAATGTGCATAAAGGCATTGGCTAGCTAATAAACCAACAAGGTTTTGTGAAGCTAATCTATAAGATAGAAGGAAACACTGAAGGGATGAATATAATTATTGTTCTTTTTTCCCCCTTTAGAGGTATTACAATTTGAAAACAGCATCAGTGTTGTCAAGAAAGAGAAAAGAGCTACCTGTATTATTATGTAGCTGGCAGGGAATACAAAAATTGGACTTCAATGCCCACTAAGAAATAAAAGACTGAGATAAAACCTCCGGTTTCCATGTGGGCCTCTTCAGGAATACATCTTGTGAAGGGTATACCTGAAATGTATACCTGTGTTCATGCTGCTTTTACTTACATATTGTCTTCAGGTTTTTCATCTTTACAACTACTGTTTGCCTAAAGCAAGGAAATCAGCACTGGAGGAAATAACATTATCTAGGGCCTCAAATTTTCTCTTCATCTTACTATATACAATGCCTAACATTCATATAAAAATGACAGAAGCATCAAAAGCATAGAGCACATTACTGAAAACTAGAAGAAAATAAAATAGACTCAAAAAGATCTTTTTTCTTTTTAACTAGGAGTTTGAAATACCCATGCTACAAATTTAAGGAAAATTATGAAGATGGGAATAAGAAAATAACAGACTGTACCAACCCAAATGCACACCCTGTACAGAATTGAAGACACACTGGTGTCTGTTTAATAAAATAATTAACTGTCTTTGTTAGAAATATCACCTCTCAAATTCCCTATAATTTTTCAACTACACTGTTAAGTACCTACTCAAAATTTATGAGATATGCAAAAAGAAATGCTCAAGTGACCTGAATGTAAGAGAAATATAATTAATAAACCAATATGCTGGCGATTAAGTTGCTGAGAATTTTTAAGATACTATTATTAACATGGTCAAGAAATTAGAGAACATCACTAAGATAAAATCTGGAAAGGTTTAATAAAGATTTGGAATGATTAAAAATGATCAATAGTAGAAATATAAAATATGGTTATTGCATGGGTATTGCAACCTGTGATCTGGAACAATTAGTGTAGATAATAGAACTGATTTAAATTGGACTGGATATGTTGCATCTCTATCTCTGGGGATGCCTGGATGTATGCTATTTTTTAATGCTTGTTTGTTTGTTGGCTTTACTATTGGCCAAGATAGGGGCAGTGGCATTCATGATGTACTTTTTAACATCTGACATTTTTCTGATGACAACCACTGTTAGTTTCTTGATGGATTTTCTGTAGCCACCCTAGCTAGTTTGAGGGGCTTGATTTGACTACTTGAAAGGGTCAGAGAGCTTTTTAAATGAGCTTTCTCAAAGCCCAGATTCCTCCCACAGATCTTGAGGATTCAAGTTATAGCCTTACTACAGTCTAACTTGCAAAGATTGGACCCAAGGGGAAAGTCATGCTGTGGATATCCTTCAGAGCTCCAGTGTTTGCCTGCATGTTTTCTGACTTCATTGTATCTTTCACTTTAAATAAAACCCCCCCTTGAGTTCACCCTCTGGTGTCTGTTGAGTCCTTTCAAATATGTGAAATGGGAAAACAAGATAATAGTGACATGAAAGATAAATCAATTTAAGTATATTTCAGCCAAGGGAAAAACAAAGTTTAAGGAAAGTGTAAGAGATATGTAGAACATTATCAAAAGGAATAAGAGAGAATCAAACAAACCAATCTCTGAAGACAAAATAATAAAAAATTTCCAAATAAAATTCTTCAACCCTTGGGCCATATCTTCAATAGAGAAGAGACTGCTTGATATTTGAAAAGAAGCACCTTCTGTGTTAATGACCTGTGTTAGTTTTGTATGTTGCATACCAAATTATGTCCAAATTAACCAGGTTAAAAAAACACCCCTACATTATCTCAGTTTCTGTACATCAGAAATCGAGGCAGTATAATTAGTTTTTCTGCTCAGGATCTTACAAGGTAAAAGTTGAAGCTTTATAGTAGGGCTGCATTTCCTTCTGGAGGTCAGAATTCTCTTCTGAGTTCATGAGGTTGTTGGTATAATTTAGGTCTTTGTGACTGTGGAACTGAGATCACTATTTTTTTCCTGACTGTGGACTGAAGGTTGCTCAAGAGGTCATCCTGGAGACCTATCCATATAGTCTTCTCACAGCATGGAAACTTACTTCTTCAAAGACAGCAGAGACTCATTCTCCCTTCAGTAAGAGCCTCAGGCGCATTTTTAAGGTCTCTCACTGAATTAATTCTGAGCCACCCAGGATAAACTTCTTTTAATTAACTCAAACTGATTTGGAACTTTCCATATGCAAAATCTCTACTCATTATTCTTATATTGCAGCCTAAACACAGAGACCAAAACCCCATCATTTTTACAGGCCATTGCCACAATCAAGGGGAGGGGATCACACAGGGTGTGGAAGTAAGTGTTGGCCACAGTAATCTTGGGGGCCATTTTAAAGTGTTCCTAGTAGAGACTGAGTGCTTCATCCCAGAAATTAAGTAATGCTGTGACTGGAACTAGCCATTAGCACTGTCATATCTGTTAAACTTAAGTCAATTGCAGTACAAATAAGCAATGTGGCAATTTGGTATTAGAATCAAGCACACCCATCAAACACTACTAAATATCATAAACTGGTGGTATATACCCATATACAGTAGACTCTCCATTAACCGGAACCCAAGCAATAGGCACTCTCAAGCAACCAGCAGAATTTTTTTTGCCTATTGCTTGAGAGTGTTGGTTGCCTGAGTTCTGGTTTACGAAGCATCTACTTATATTCACCCGGCATCTACCAATCCCCATGGGTGCCGGTTAACTGAGAGTGTACTGTACCTATTTTTATACTGATCCTTTCTCTCAGCTCACAACTATTATAATTGTATAGGAGGGTTCCTTATAATCGCCCCATAGAAGAGAAAAGATATTGGTTCTGGTTTACATATGGGTCAACTTGATTTGTTGGAATGAAATAAAAATGGACTGCAATTATAAAAACACGTTAACCCAGAAAGTGTGGTTCTGAAGTACAGGCATGGAGGACTTCTCAGCAGGCAGTGGGATAAGCATTATTTTTTGTTGTCCTCATGATATGTTGTGAAGAGTGACTCATGAGTATATACATAGACTGGTGCACATTGTCATGTGGCTTAGATGGCTGTGGAGAGTTTTGAAAACAGCAAGATTAGATATCAGAATCGTGAAAGTATGAAGAAAAACTATGTGGCTGGACCCAAAAAACATTCACAGCAGATGAGGCACTTAACAACCTGCAGGAAACATACCCAGTGAATGTCAGCTCATCTCCACCCTTAGCCATTGCAAGCTTCATCGTGGGGCTCATGAAAAGAGTAGTAATGCTAATGCTGAGAGGGTTAGGCATAGACCTTATCGAGCAGGGTCCTGCTATGCACTGAATGTTTGTGTCGCCCCAAAATTCATGTGTAGTAGCCTTAATCTCTGATGGCATTTCAAGGTTGGGCTTTTGAGAAGTAAGTAGACTTAGATGAAGTCATGGGAATGAAGCTCTCGTGATGGGACTGGTATCACCTTATCAGGGGATGAAGAGATGAGAGTTCTCTCTCTCCTCTTTGTCATGGGAGGAAATCAGAAAGAGGACCCTGGCAGAATCCAACCATGCACCCTGATCTCAGACATCATAGCCTCCTGACTGTGAGAAATAAGTGTTGGTTTAAGTTACCCAGTCTATGGTATTACTGGTATAGCCCTTTGAGCTAAGGCAGTTTTTCTCACCAACTGTCAGCAGCTTAGACGAATTCTGAGCCCTACATGTGGCACAGATCTTAAGAAAGCAAGTTAGCCCCTCAGCACTAAACTGATCACATTCAGCGTTTCCATGCTGACGTGTTTAGTATCGTATCCTTACGTTAGAAATGGTGCCCACTCGAGAAACGAATTTCCTTTGTTATCATTTTCTTTGCCAGCACCATTATCTGTTAGTTTTATATTTTCTAATGAAATAATCCCCAGTATAGAGCCTTGAATTCACACACACACACACACACACACACACACAGCCTCAGAATAAAGAATCTGTTTTACAGCAAATTAGGTGCAAAAATGCATGAAAGATCACTTGTACTGTCAAATACTCTTATCACTGGAAAGAGTTGTCTCAATAGACTGCTTTATTGCTCATTGAAGGCATCAGCTGAGAACCAGCACTGGTCACTAAGTGAATTTGTGTCCCACAGAACTAAGTTATATGGGTCTGAAAAACAGGGGATGGAAGGAAGGAAGGAGAATGTCGGTATTCTACCGACCTGCTTACAGAATTTGTACTACATATTCCACAGCTTTAGGCTCTCCTGAATTAGAGGACTGCGTTCTGGGGGAGTTGGTGGTATTTTCTTACAAATAAGGCACAACGTGGGTGAAGCAATGACTGCCACTTGGAGTCCTTGTGCTGCTGTACCAAGAGGGAAACAAGGACTCAGTTTATCAGTGGAGGGATCAAGCCTGGGAATCACGAAGAACTAGGACTTGCAGTGCGTGGTGCCGGTCGGGAGGCGTGTGCTTGAGAACTGTTAGTCCCTGCAGTGTTTCTTCTATTTAGGGTGTTAAGCATGACAGGGCCATTAAAGAGACCATTGAAAACGGGCATAAAGTTCTGGATCATTCCAGGTAACTGAATTAGATTGGATGAAGTGCTGGATCTCTTAAGTATGGGAAGGAGATGATAAACCTGAATTGCAATTTAGGGATCTGTTGCAAAAGTAAACGTTTTTACTTATTGGAAATTGGGATGAAAATATTTTTAAAAGTAAACAATATTGGAAATAAACAATTTGTTCCTTGACAAAACTTGTCTAAAGAATCTGTCTTACCAACAGAAGGAATGTGAAAAAATATAAAACAAACTAAAAATAAGATATCATATGATGAAAGTAATAATAAATATGTAAGGTATGAGCAAATAAAAGTGCTAAAACTCTCCCATTAAGAGAGATTATTGAGTCATAATTTTACAATTCCATGTTATTTACAAATTAAAAATTAATAAAGTCAGAAAAGTTAAAAATAAAGTTATGTGAAAACTGAAAATATCATTTAAGTGATAATACCCTAATTGGGAAAAAGGATTACTAATTTTGATGAAAAGTCCATCTATAATTGGTATAATAATTTTTTAACATAATCATATCAAATATTCCCAAGGAACTGCGGTGTATATAATAAAAATCCATTAGCCACCATCTAAATTAAATAAATGTTAATGTGTAATTCTATTTGTCTTAAATCTTTTATTTTTTAAATGGACATTACGAACAACTTCTTTGTATTTTTATGTGCCTGGGTATTAATATTAATTATTCTATTTTATTAACTATTCTATTTATATTTATGGCCATTTTAGTTATGTAATTAACATACTTATTGATATGTCATATGTTTTATATATTAAATTTTTTCAGAATTTCTAACATAATGTTCATCATTATTCATCTGGCAATTTTTTCTTTTCATTTATTTATTTATTTAATATTTAGATTTGTTGGGATGACATCGGTTAGTAAAATTATGTAGGTTTCATCTAAGTGTTGCATTGTGTGCTATTTTTACTTAAATCATTTTTGAGCTTTATTCACAAAGTTTATTCACTTCAATAGCTTTAAAGTATTTGTGTTTGCATGATCCAAAGATAATATATCCAGTTACATATTAACATATATTTTTACTGTTTTGGTCTGAATTTCCAGAAAATTATTACATTCACGATGCTGTGTACCATCATCACTATTCAAAATGTTTTCATCACCTAAAACAGAAACTCTGCACCCATTAAGCAATAACTTAACATTCCCCCTCTCTCCAGCCTCTGGTGAATTCTAATCTATTTGCAGTCTTTATGATTTGCCTATTCCAGGTATTTCACGTAAGTGCAATTACATATTTGTCTTTTTGCGTCTGTCTTATCTCACTTAGCCTAATGTTTTCAACTTCTAAGCAGACAAAGCATGTATATATTTCAGTCTTTGCTACTGTTGGCTATCTCTTCCTCATTATATACACTTACTTTTTAATTTTCATATCATTATAATCTGTTGAAGATTCTATTGGTGCTCAGCACATTCCCATCAGCACTCATGTTTGCACACCAAAGGTTCTGTAAAGTAAATATTGCAACATTTTACCTATGATAATTTTGGGGATCACAGATCTGTACCCCTTCCACTTACAGGACAAGTAGGAATTGCTGAATGGTATTGATGACGGTAGCACCCCTCACACAGTGACAGACAAGGAAGTGGTAGGTAAATATCTCAGTTTTTTTGTCCTTACAGTGCAGTAACTAAAAGGCCCACCATCTCCACAGCCACCTAAATTTCCAAGATTGACATCCAGCTACCCACTTACGTAACCAGCTTGAAAGTGCATACTTCCTTGGCATCCTTATTTCTCCTCTTTCACTTTACCACTCCTACCCACATTTCTTGAAATCACTTCCCAGGTAGCCCACTTACACTTGAATTGTTGACTCAAGTTTCATTGCTGGAGGAATCTTAATAAAAAGTTGGTATCCAAGGTGGCCTGAGGATGCATACAAAGATTCTGAAAAATATTCCGTACTTAGACAATTTATCAGCCAAATGATAATTAATAATGATTGCTGGTAGGAAAGTGGGGTATCGATATTTTTGCATGCTGCATTGCCACACTTACGAAGACTATCACCTGTAGTAAATAGGGATATGTTTCAGGTGTATTAAGATGCAATGACATGCACCATTCCTAACCTTCCACTGAAATGAGGGGCAATGAAGCACTGCAGGATAAGTTGACTATTGTAAACTATAGAAACCCTAGATAGGAAACAGCTTAGCTAACTGAAAGCTCAGGGCACAGTTTAAAAGCCAGAGTGACACTGCTGCTGAGAGGAGCTTCTATATGGTGGCTGAAAGTTCACGGCTCAGAACTCCTTCAAGAGAGGTGAGCAGATGTGACTGACAAACTCAACTGCTGACCTTCCTGCTTCAGGACCACATTCACACAGAAGTCACTCTTTAATCCGACTGCTCAGAGCCAGTTGTTGAACAATGTTGGGGGTACTAGGGTCAGCCCATTTCTGCCTGATAGAGAGCTCCTATTATCAGGAAACATGGCTCATGAAACCACATTTTTTTTGGTTGATCTGTACTGCACTCTAAAGATCCTCCTAGCCAATCCCTTTTCACCCTTTCTTTCTTTCACTTTCACAGGTTTCAAACCTACAGCATGAAGTGAACCCCCTTTCTACTTCTTGACTTCTTCTTTCAATGCCAGGATTTCTCCTAATAAGCCTTGTAAATTTCTAATCCTGTATTGATATCTACTTTTTGGAAGACCTAAAATGATACATATTATATTATAAAAGAGGAAAAGGAAAATAAGAAATTAGTGGAAATATAGGAATTCCTAGCACAAGTATCTATTTCTAGCTAGTAACTACATACCTGGTAGAGTTCTCTATAAAGCGGGCTCATAGGTGTCACTTCCCGTTCAACTGGTCATTTGGAATTCTAAGAAAATCATGAGTGTGGAGGGAGGCAAGAAAGCTGGCAATGCACCTAGAGAGGGCATGCTGAGAAATGAAAACTTTCTCATGTAAATTACTAAGCATTCAGAACCTCCTCGAGCCAAGTCTCCTATGTGACACCTTTAATTGGTGATGAAATGAAGGCCTTCCTCCTGGGAATAGCATAATCTCTATAGAGTGCTAAAACAGTTAATAATTCTGCCAAATAAATCAGTATAGAATCAAATGGTTGAAAATAGTCCGATACAAAAAGAGATGACAGTGTATTACTGTCAGGTAGTTAGGTAAAGACAATTCTGATGTTCTCTGAATATTGAGTTAGAGGGAAAAAATTCAGGATATTCCACATTAATATTGCAGTTTTACAGTAACATGCTTCTTGTTTTTACCATCTGTAGTTTGGTCATACAAATACGAGGGCTGTCCGGAAAAAATCCAGCCATAAATGCCTCCTTTTTTCATATTACATGGCTGGAGACTTTCTGGAGAGTCCTCAGAGACTCAAAAGCAAACATGTACCATACGCAGATTCATTCACAATATAATGTCAACCCGAGTAAGAAAAGTCAGGGCATCAGGTAGAGATATGCTCAGGTGTTCTGTCCAGGTCACCAGTCTAGACATATTTTGGGAACATAAAACATTCACTGTGTCAGTTTTCGTTAAGGTTTGTAGTAATCGGTAAGTTCTGATTTTCTTTTCTTCTTGATTCAGTCTTGAATGCTTGTATGTTTCTAGGAACTTATCCATATCTTCCAGGTTGTCGAATTTGTTGCCATATAAATGTTCGTAGTATTTTCTTATGATCTTTGGTATTTCTATAGCGTCTGTTGTCACTTCTCTTTCATTTCTGACTTTATTTGGGTCCTCGTTCTTTTCTTCTTGATGAGTCTGGCTAAAAGTTTCTTCATTTTGTTTACCTCTTGAAAGGCCAAGTTTTGAAGAGAGCTGATACACAGACTTTCGGAGCACCTCCTTTTGTGTCTCTTTTCATTCTCTGATGTCACCTCCAATTTCCAGCCGCTCTGGCCTCCCCGAAGTTTTGTCTCTGATTCTTCAACCCGATCACACCGCTGTTTTCTGTTGGAGCTCTACTTCTTGTTACCAAGAGACCGCCTTCAGCAAAAAATCAGAAAAAAAAATTGATTTCATTCAACATGACTCGACATTGGAGGAATGGATCCTTTATCTATTTCCTTCCTTCTTTATGAAAAACACTATTCGTAGAAGTCAACAGTTTATAATAAAGGAGGAAACAATGAATTTCTTCAAAAAAGTGAAGTGCCATAAAGTAACTAGATATTAGAGATAGAAAAGAAAGAAAGGAGAAAGAAAATCGCAGTAACTGTTCTCAAGAGCTTTCATAGTTTAGTGCAGTGAGTGAAGTTTTTAGCTTTTATTCCTCAGCACAACAACACTGTTGTTTTCTGTTTGAGTTCTATTTCTTGTGGCCAAGAGACAGTCTTCAGGGAAAAACCAGAAAAAAGAAATTGATTTCATTCAATATGGCTCACTTTTTAAGGACTTAATCCTCTCTCTTTACCCACTTGAGGACACAGCTGTTTTTAATAGCTTTCATAGTTTAGTTCAGTGACCCTTGAATGCACTGTGCACATATTACCTGCAATATTTGTTATATGCAGATAACCAGGCCCCTGCAGAGACTGACACTGAATGAGATCATGGTATGGTCCATTAATGTGCCTTTTAAATGAGCACTCAAGTTATTCTGGTGCAGGTTGTCTGGGGACAACTTTGTGAGAGAAAAAAATCTTGTCAGATCAAATAAGATGACTGAGTGTTCACGAGGCGCTGCATTTCCAACTCCACTCAGGGCAGATGGAATTTTCCTGTCTATATGGCTTTCATAATATTTCTATGGAAGTCACATTGTCCAAAAAACCTGTGGAATGCCCTGCCCAGTGTGATTGCAATGAATCTCAGCTTGTTTTCACTTGGTGGCAGTGCAATCACTCAATGTGACCTGAACGTGTGCAGTTTGGCTTCAGGACAGACTGAAAGACTTTACACTGGTCTGAAAACAAGAGCTGTCTGACCAAAGTTGACATTTACTGGCATAACTCAATTTTGTACCGATGCTTGAATGTTCACAGAAGCCTCTGCTCTGCTTCTCAACACTATTGATGTCTTGAACTATTTCATTTATCAAAGGCTTTATCTCCAAGAGAGCAAAATCAAGCATAGGTCATTTTAATACAAACACTCGATCAATTTTTCAATTTTAACCTTGATAGAATCAAATGATTTGAGTGTTTTTACTCAAAGCATTCTATTTCAGTTTGTCAAAAGAATCGACCTATCAAAAAAAAAAAAAAAAAAAAAGAATCGACCTGATTTTCTGTTTATCTGCTTATCAAAAAATTACTTAGTGATCACCTAATTGTATGTGTATATACATTTGGGCATATGCATATGTTTCTATCTTCACTAGTGTGCTTGCTATAGTGAATGTTCTGTGTGTATGCATATATTGTAAATTGATAGAAATTATATCTATACAGATGGAATAGATGATACAATGAATGGATGATAGATATAGATAGATGATAGGAAGGAAGGAAAGAGGAAAGGAAGAAGGAAAGGAAAGGAGGTAAGGAGGGCGAGAGGGAGAAGAAAATATAAATCGATAATAAATTGACCTTACTATGCTAACTCTTGGACATATTATCTGTGTATGCAATTTCACTTTTGAGTTTTCTAATGCTGTGATTCTCTTTATCTGAGGAAAACAGTCAGTTTGGACAAGATTACTCCTGATTGCAGGATCATCTGAAAAGTCTGCCATGAGTGAAACAAAAAATGAATAAGAAAAAGAACTAGAAAGCATAAACTAGTTCTTTAAGACGGAATCTTGGCTCAGATCATTTTTGCTTTTGAAGAATCTTATAATTTGTATACAATGTATCTGGATATTAAACTAAGGCATTATTACATGAATAAACTCTTTAAAGTTTTAAATACCACACAAAGAGTAAACATAATCCCATTTAGTAGCATATGCCTTGCCAATATTCAGAAGTATATTGAATTTCTCAGTATAAATACATAATTATTACGTACTGGGGTAAGAGTATGAGACCAGCATAGATACGTAAGCTGTATTAGAGTTTTGATTGATCTCTTAATGTGGGTATTTAACAAAAGCACTTACGTGTTCAGAATGGAAAATTTACTAGATTTATTTTTATGCATATATTTATCTCCACCATTTTTCAATGGACAACAAATATTATTTGAGAGCCTACTATGTTCTAGATACCTGGAATTGATGACAGAACAAAATAAAGATTGTGGCCCCTACGACACTTCTTCTTGGGCTCTGGCAGGGCTGATAAAAAAGTAATTTAGCACAAATGTTTATCAGATGATGCAAGAAGGAACATGGTATGAAAAAAAATAAGAGCAGGCTAAGGAGGGTCAGGATTACTTGTGGGTGTGGGAGTAAAGTGCCCAAGTGAGTCTGCGGAGGAAGTGGTACTAGAGCAAAAGGCGTAACCGTGGTGAGGGATTCGGTCTTCCATATACAAGGAGCGACGACTCATAAAGGAAGTGCAGGTGGTGTGAGGCTCTCAGGTGTGTGCACACAGGACCTGCCTGAGAGACAGGGAGGACCCTGCTGCAGCTTAGGGAAGGTGAGTGGGAGAGCAGCCAGAGAGATCACAGAGGTAACTCTGTACAGGTCAAATAGGATCTGATCAGAAGGCCTGGAGGCAATCACAAGAACTTCACATTTTCTGTGTGAAACGGGCAGAAGGGGAGAGAAAAAGAACCAATATTCTAACAACCTATAATCATCCTAGAGTTTAAACTTTTATGCATTTTAAACATTTATCTTACGGTATTGGATAGAATTAAATGTTAATTTCTGACTAAAGTAATATTTCAAAATAGCCTGACATTTCAAATATTTTGTAATATTGCCCTAGATAAGAAATCTCATTAATGCAAAGCTTAAAAAGTCTACAAAAAGAAGTAAACGAACAATCACTGATTTAATTTAAAACATTTTTTTTAAGAGAATGGAATTTGTAAGAGATAATTACATTGTGCAGGAAGTTAGAGATATGCAAAAGCATTTAAAATGCTTTATAATATGATAAGCAAATATGTATTGTGCATCATGGGTATTATTTGTCCTAAAATCTGTATTACAATGTTTGTTCTGATAGTCACTATTTTGAGAAATTGTAAATTGGTCATTGCTTCTTCAGTCAGATATTCTTATTCTTCCTTGTTTTTATGAATTTACAATCAGTCAGTGTACATATTATATAACTTTTCTGACAACCATAGTGCACAACCGAATGAATTTTTTAAAGTTTTAATATTAGTGGGTTACTTGCCTTCTACTAGTGTTATGTGCACATCAATCTTCACAGATGTGTTTTTTACTCTATTCTCTTCAGAGTGAGCAAATACAGTTTTACTTTTTATTAGTTATACTCAAACTCATGAGCAATGTGCTTTTACATTTTTAAGATAAACATAATTTTTCCTATCACATAAATTCCTATCACTTTATAACTGCACACACATAAAAATGAAATTGCTTCAGAAAACCTGTGTGTCAGTAAAAACCAAACACACTAGTAATGTACAAAGCATTAAGCTTTCTAATATACCATAAACATGTTGAAAAATTTACGGCTAATATGTATGTGCAGGGTATATTAATGGAACTATTTATTATGAAATTTACAGTTAGATGAAAATAGATTAGGAGAATTCCATCAGGTAAACAAGAACATATTTTACAAGTGTAGTTAATGTGTTGCAGATAATATAGATGGAAAAACAAGATTTAAAATGACAGACATGGAAACCAAATATAAGAGAGATAATCAGACATAGTAGTTGGGAGCTGGTATCATAAGATGCTGCAAAAAATAGTGATTTGCTGCTTTAAGAATCATTTCTCATGAAGTAAACTGTTTCTCCTGAAGTAAAATGATTTACATGCCATTGATGGGAACAAAATACCAAGAAAAATTAAAAAGGTATTATTTTAGAAAAGATTTGTGATATAAATCAGTAATTTAAACTTTTTCATTGTAATAATATTTAAAACATATGCTAAAAATGTCATTTTTTAAGAAAGAAGCTAATATCCCCATGCTATAAAAGTTTTATATTTTTATAAGAAGAATGACAGAGTATTTTTTGTCTTTAAATATAGTTTTATCTATCTTTCATTTTATGTAGCTAGATATACAACTATGTCAGAAAAAAATGTGATAATTTTTCATTTTGTAAATAACCAATAACTAATTTTTAAACAAAGGAGGCACATATTTTATTTTTTTAATTAGGGAGACACATTTATTTTATTTTTCATTAAGTTGTTTTTTCTTTAAGGATTAAAGCATATCTTTGAGTGATAGGTGCTTGTTTTAAAAATAAATGTTTTAAGATAAAAACCTGGCAATATATCATCCCATAATAAATGCAGGTTGATATGTGACATTAGTGGGCAATAGTTTTGTGTATTAAACAAATACCTTGTTAATAGGATTCAATACATAGAGGACAAGCTGATAGTAAAAGCAATCATAAAAGCAAAATGGCAATATAGATAATGCAGATAATGTGGGTACTTTATAATCCATATCAAATTATAAGACTGTGAGACATGACAATATTGATTTGGTGAATACTCAATTATACACAACTATCTACAATTACTTATTTTTTTATCTCCATTCAAGCAAATCCCACAAGCATAGTAATATAGAATTGCAGAATAAAAAAAAATGCACAATGCATACTGCAAATAATTTTAACTTCAATTATTTACTATATTTGGAATGCTAGTAAATGTTAAAGAAACCCAATTTTCAAATCTATTTGACTGAAATCATCTAAGTAATAGATTTTTAACAAAAAAGCTGATCATAGCCACCCATATTTAATGTAATCATCTGAGTTACTATTTCTGATTTACGTTTTTAAAAGAACATTTTGTATTTCCTGTCTTCAGTTTGTTTTTTTTAAACCATTCTCTACCCTCCCTCCCCTCAGTTTGTTATCCACATATGGGTCTGTTTTGTTTTGTTTATTTATGTTTTTTGTTTTTTTTTTAAGCCCACAAATAAATGAAATTGTTCAGTATTTGTCTTTCTCTGTCTGGCTCATTTTACTTGCCTAATACACTCCATGTTGTTGTAAATGGCAAGATTACATTCTTTTTAATTGTTGAGTAATATTCTAATATGCATGTATGTATGTGTATATATATATATGTGTGTGTGTGTGTGTATGAATATATACTTTAGAATATACAGAGTGCAGCACAAATAATGTCCTTTTTTATGAGATGGTAATCTATACCTAATATTTTATTATAAAATCATAAGCATGTATGGTTATGATTTTATAATAAAATTATAACTCAAGTCCAAGCATTACTTCTGCCAGATCCTGTACATATTCTAATATATATATATATATATATATATATATATGTATATGTATAGATAGATAGATATGTCTATCTATCTATCTATATATTCTAAAATATATATATCTTAATATATATACACATATATGTCTATATCACATCCTTCTCCATTTACTTATCCACAGACACCATAGTTGCTTCCATATCTTGGCTATTGTAAACAAGTCAAAATATGAAAATATATCTTTTCAAGGTATGAAAACAATAGGACATTTTCTGTTTTTTTTTTTAATGTTGAGGTATAATTTATAAATAAGAAGGTGGTCAATTAACATATGGTCAATTAATTTTACATATAAACTCTTGCATAATTATGACTCAATTAAATATATGAGACAATTCCAGCAGACTCTTAGAAGAATTTCATCTCTAAGTTCTGTCATAGACAATTATTATTCTAATATCTATCACTATGCAATAGTTTTCCCAATGTTTGAACATCACGTAAGTGAAAATACACAATATATTACTTTCATGTGTATGACTGCTTTTGACAGTCATTACACCTGTAAGACTCGTTATGTTGTGTGTAGCAGTTCTTATTTTTACTGTTGTACTATTCAATTTTAGAACTCCACCACAATTTATTCACCCACTTGTTAAAAGGGTAACTATCCTTCTTCCACTGAATTTCTTTTGCACCTTTGTCAAAAATCAATTGGGTATATGTGTTTGGGACAATTCTTGGTATCTCTGCTGTATTTTACTGATCTACTAGAACACGCTCTTTTGATTACTTTAGTTACATAGTAGGTCCTAACATTGAGGAGATACTGCCTCATGTGTATTATTCCAGAGCTTGTGCTTGTCCACATGTATTTTAGAATAAACTTCTCTATGCCTATAAAAACCTTGCTGGATTTTAATAGAAATTGTATTAAATTATTGATCAATTTGGGGATGACTGCCATCTTTTTCTGTTGAAGCTTTCAATCTATGAATACAGCATTGCTTCCCAATTATTTTGATGTCTGATGTCTTCCATTAGCATTTTGTAATTTTCAGGAAACACATTGGCATATTTTAAATGATATTTTTCCTGCATTAGTTATCATAGTCATACGATTTTTACTGCAAGCACGTTGAAAGACTAGAAGCATTGGTTGACTTCTTAATATTGAACTGGCCAGGCGTATTTACTGAGTTCTATGTGATGATATTCTGTTGAAGGTTTTTGCCTCTAAGTTTTGTTTGAGAATATCTTTGTTTCTCCTTGATTTCTAAAGTACAGTTTCACCAGGTGGAGGATTTTCTGTTGACAGTTCTCTCAATTTAGTGTGTAGAAAAATATAATACAGTTTACGTCTGGCCTCCATGGTTTCAGAAAGATTTACTGTCTTGGAATATGCATTTCTCAGTGGATAATTTGTCATGTCTCTCTGGCTCTTAAGATTTACTTTTTCCTTTGATTTTAGTTTCCATAAGTATAATTATTATGTGTCTAAGTATAGTTTTCTCTTTGCTATTTTAGGTTTGCACAGGTTCTTAAATCTGTAGGTTTATGGGTTTTTGACTAATTTGGCAATTTTCAGATATTATTTCTTCAAAAGATTTTTAAGCCCTCCGCTTTTTTCCTTCTGGAATTGCAATAAAATGACCATTATGTCTGCTGTTACTGTTCCACGTGCCTTTAAACTCTATTTTTTGTGTATAGTTTCTCTGTTGCTAGACTGAGTAAACTCTATTGATCTGTCCTCTAGTTTACTGATTGATGGTATTTATTGGTTCTACAATTTCCATTTGGCTCTTTTCATAATTTCTCTTTCTTTGATGAGATTTTCCATTTTTTTTATTTTAAGAAAATTATAATTGACTGTTGAGTTTTATGTGACTGTTTACAATCTTTGAAAGATAATTCCAACATCTGGTTCATTTTGGTGTTGGTGTGAGTTTATCTTTCTTGTTCATACAAATTGTGGTTTGCCCCAATCCTGAGTTTGATTGCTTTCCCATAGTTTCCTTGGCATTTTTTATATTAAGTTATGGTATTTTTAACCCTATTTAAATCTGTTTCATCAGCCCATCACTCTATTTAGATTTAGTAGGTAAGTCCTACCTGCTTTTGTGAGCTGTAGTTTTAGGGACAACTTAATTTCAGAGCCTAGGTGATGTTACTGTGGTTAGCTCTGTCCCTCTGTCACTGGTGGGGTTTTCTGCTAGGTTTCTGTACATGCTGCCTGGACTGTCCAGTGCCACCAGGTAACAGGCTCAGGAAACGTGTGCTGAGCCATTTCTGCCACCAGGCCAAGTGTTCAGAGACTGGTTCTGGTTAGTCTCCTGCTGATCTGGAAAGCCCACTCGGATAAGGCTTTCTGACGCTGGTGCCAGCCGAGTGGGTGCCCACAACAAGGAAGTGTGGCACGGGGTGGAGTCACCTGTCAGAGCCCACTGGCATTGCTGCTGTTGCACGTTGGGCAGAACTGTCAGCGAGTGCTGGACAGGATGAGTCAGCTACGGAGCACTGCTGATGGGTCAGGACCAGTTAGCCACGATCTCCCTGCCACTGCTGCTTCAGAAGAGAAGGCTGCACGGTGCGGTCAAATGGGTACGGATCTCCTCCCTCTGTCTTTGCTGGGCTGTCCTTGTCCCAATCTTCTAGCCAGAGAGCAAGCTTTCTCTGTTCTTGTTGTTCTATCATTTGTCTGCAACTATTGGGCATTCTGAGCTGCCAGCCTTTCTCTGGCATCCAGCTCAGGATATATGACACGAAAAAGAAATCCCAGGACACACTGGGGTCTCTGGCCAATGGCCTTTTCGTTTCTATCTTCAGAATTCTTTTATAATTGTATTTACTGAATTATTCCGGGGTTATTCAGGTGTAGTTAAAAGGGATAAACAGGGAACAGTAAGACTACATCAAAACTGCTCCAAAAATTGAAAGTCTAATTTTTAACTTTTGAAGTTGTTATAAATTTACCTGCATGGAGAACTCTACTAATAAAAATACCATATATATAACTATAAACATTAGAAACAATTGTTACGATAAACTGTGTAGTTTCTTTCCCTTGTCTTTATTTTTTAACATCCTTGTGATCAAAATGATGTAGAAATATCCATATCTTTATCTTAATCTTTAATAGCTATGATACATATAGAACCAATTTGAAGTGTTACTGTCGTGGCTTTTATAACTCATAGAAACAAAATGTTATTGTTTCCAGAAAAGAAAAGTGAAATCATTGTTCCTACATCAAATATATTGTTTGCTTCTTAGAACCTATGGCATGGATATGCAGTTCATTCATATGATGGCATAATAAGGCCTCTGAGGATATAAGTTTTTTGATCCAATTTTATTAAATGTCAAAAAGTGTCATGTTGAAGGTTCATGTAGTAATTTGCCATTCTCATCTAATATCTCTGTCTCTCTCTCTCTGTCTCTCTCTCACACACACACATTTTCCAAAGACACTCTATAAAAGATTTATGATATCATGCAAGTTTTATATCAGCAAATTCACTAATGGCTTTTCCCAGTGAATCCCTCAGGAGTTCTGCTTTTTAAATGTCAGAATATATCTCTTAAACTTCAAAAGTGCAGAAATTTTGTGTGAAAGGTTTAAGAGCAAAAGGTGAAATAATATGCTAAAGAAAATTTCAGCTCTAATAGTTCAAGAACTTTATTCTTCTGTGGTTAAGTTAAACATGTCACAGCATTATAACCCAAATTGTCTGTACAGCAGTTTACCACATGTCAAGAAGTATGACAGCACTATGTCTCATGGGTTCAAAAGAAATTTTTATAAAGCTATAATACAATTATGGCCCATTAACTTACCTCCTTATTTAAATGTTTTCAAAGCCATCGTTTAATTTTTCATATTCAGAGTTACATTATAATCGTAAAATACAAAAGAGAGATTTTCTTCAAGATAGCCTCATTGTGATACTCCAGTTAATTTTTTGATAGAAAAAAACAAAACAACCAAAAAACAGAGCTTCTTGAAGTCCCAATGCCTCAATAATGGCATTTGAGTCCATGTGATGAGATTACAGATGTTTTTCCTTTTTCTTTTATTTTCCCAAAGTTTAACATTTGGCATGCTGTTTCCTAAATATTTAACTCATTTAATTCTAAAAGTAAATGACAAGGTGTGTAGTATTAGCATCCCCATTTTAGTATAAAGAAGTTGATGCACAACAATTTTAATTTGTACCATTGGTTACACCTGTTAATGGCAAAGCTGAAAATGGAACCATCACATGTAGGTTGTCGATTTGCCTTGTTTTGATCCTGTTGCTCTCAAAGTATCACCATAGCATCCATTCTATCCTTGGGATGAGGAATTACAATCTTCTCATGTAAAATTAAATTGCATTATCTGCAACTACTTTTGATTATGAAATTTTCAAACAGGTTACTTTCTTTCTACTCTTAGGGTCACTATTTCAGGGGAACTGCCTCACTGTTGTACCTTAAGTACATCCCTGGTGTGTGAGTATACAAAAGTACGATGACTTCGCCAATCTTAGCTGTCTTCATCCTTTCCCAAAATCCGACATACCATGGAGACATTCAGATATTTTTAGGTTGTCATTTTCAAATTAATTTTTAATAAACCTTAATGTTACTTGTTATCAATGTTTTAGTATTATTTTATGAGTTTATAAATTCAGATATTTATTCCTGCAGACATTTAATTAAAAATTCATTTTTGAATGTTTCTGATAATTCAGAAAGATACCAGGGACTTATGATCTATTTGATATTGTGAGCAAATAAACAAGTATAGGAGATTGTAATGACAAGTACGATAAAAAATGGCCAAGTTCATATTTAAGAATTTATAGTCCTGATAGAATAAAATAGATGGGACATAAATGGAATTCATCTATAGACAGACATATAAGTATATACTTGTTGATATTTCTTTCTCTCTCTCTTTTTCACTCTCTGTCACATAGTAAACCTGAAAACACACACACACAATAACATTGCTATTAAGACATCATTTTGTATAATCATAAAGGTATGTTCACACTATCAGCACTTCTGCAAATCTCTAATATTACTATCAAAATCCAATTTAGTAATATCTTGTTCTTGCATCATTGCAATAACTTCTTAATTGTTCAATTTATTCCTAGTCTGTTCTTAACAATAAACATCAATTCCCATTTCATCCAAAGTAAAAATCCTTTCAATTTCAAAACTCTGCTTCATTTGATGTCTACTGACTTGCTGGTGTCATCACCAACTACCCCGTTATTTGCTCATCCTTTAACACCACACTTTCTCCTTGCTTTTCCTCAGACATTCCAAGTACAATACTACTTGATGTTCTCTGCACTGAATCTTCCCCCTTGAGACAATTTCTAACTCCCCTATTTAGACAATTTCAACAGATAGAGGAGATGGCTTTGTCCCTCTCTTTCTCACAAAGTAGATAATGGTTTCAGAATTCGATATCACAGACTACTAGCCTCAAGTGTGAATACATTATCTTTCTCCCTGTCTCTTGTTCATACATATTGATGACAAATTATCTTCTAAGCGCGGTGGGGATGAAATTTTTAAATGTTCTTTCCTTCTTAGAGGTGTTGTAAGTGGTTCGCCTTAGAGGCCAAATTCAGTCTGAAGAGTCATTTTAATAATATTTGGGCAGTGTTTAAAAACAAACAAAAAAATTGAATGGGTTTGGCCCTAGGAAACAGCAAGCAATTTTCTACTTTCTATAGGCAGCACCATTTCTCGTTATTTTATTATTAATAAACACAGACTGATCATATATTCATGTAACCTGCAGGCATCTGATTTTTGTGACACCTGGTTTAAAATTAGTTCTAGGACAACACATACATTGTATCAAAACTGGTGTGCCACCATTCCCTTCTCTTGTATTTCTGAGAATCCTTGCTTGTTATGTATTATTCTATCCATAGCTGGGATCAGAATTCTTTCTTTTTCTCTTTCTATTCCTTTCCTATCTTCTCTTTTCATTTTCCTTTCTCCCATTCCTCTCCTTGGGCAAATAGTTCAAAGACTCTTATTATAGATATTTGGGCTACAGCAATAAAAGGAATTTACCTTATAATGAAATATCTTTGCTAGTCTGATTGCTATTGAGCCTACTGAACATTAAAAGCCACAGAGAGAACCCAAAACATTTATAGTTAATCAATATATAATAGTTAATAAAGAACATGCAAACCACTCAGGTCAAAACTGATTCAATTATATTATCATCTAAATGTGTGTTATTAATTGAACATTATATGTATTTTGATAATACAAACAAAATCTTGTGTCACATTATTTTTCAAAGAACATTTCTATGAACTACTCTTATTTAAAATAAAAGTTTTCCATTTACAATCCATGGTTCACTCCCAGGCAGGATGGGGTTACTTGATCCTTCTATCCAATTGATTTCTATCAACAGACTTTCTCTTCTCACCTGATCTCACAACAAAACTTGGCTATAGTAATATTAACATATTACTATATGTTAATAACAGATCTTATATTTTAGAATTATGGAAGAGAAAACTTAAAACGCATATTTGCCTATGTATACAAAATAGCAGGACCAAAAATTCCGACTCCCCATTTAACATAATTTTTTCTATAATTCTCCCCCTGCCTTCTAATCAAAGAAAGTATTTCACTTTTGTATTGCAGACTTGTATATATTGCATAAGTGTAAAAAGCTGTCAGAGTTTGGGGCTTATTTTAAAAAGTTTTGAACTACAGAAAAAAATTGTCCAGTTAGATAAGATTATTAGTTAAATTGAAGAGAAAGAAAGCTTGTATTGATAGAACTAAGTATTTGCTTTTAGAAAATACATACAAGATTAGCTGAACTCATTTGAAAATTTACATTTAAAAATTAAATTTATAACATTTAAAATATATGGTTAGGAATGTTTTGGAGTATTTTAAACTCCATCAAGTTTTATTTGGCATCAGAGTTTTTTGCATCATTTGACTATCATAGGCAAGTATTTAGGAAGGTAATTTTCATAGTCAGATATTTAGGAAGGTGACAAGAAGCAAATATAAAAAAGCCATAATCTAAAACAGTGAATATACTACACTGAAGGTATATCATATGGAAGATCTATGTTAAAGAGAGCTCAACAAATTCTGACACACTGACTCTTAGGCAACATCTCACCCTCTCAAATATAGCTTAGCAGTGCCATTTTTTGATTCTTAAAAATATGATATAATCAATAATTGCATAAAGGACCAGACAGATGTGTAACATAAATCTGTGGGGAGAAAAAGAGAGGAAATATAAAGGAAAATACTAAGAAATAATATGGGGTGATTCTCAAAAATTAAAGAAACAATGTGCAAAAGGAAATGATCCGGAAAAGGTAGAGGGAATTTATAAACATAACAAACATGATTTTCTGAGTCATTTTGTGAGAAAGAATAAACTGCAACTTTATTTCTGTCTGCTTAAAATTAAGATTCTCAGGAAAATTATCATAATAGATGAACATGGATTAATCATCAACACACTAGGAAAGTGGAAGACAGTTTGATTGACAAATTCCATTGACTGAGTGAAGGGCTTGATATTTATAAAACTGAATTGCAAAAGCTTTTTTAACCTATAATTTATTTTGAAATTATCCTAATTTCATTTACATTTTTAATAACTTTCAAGAAATTCATCAATCCTCATTTTCAACTGATTTTTAGAGAAGATGAAAGATACCTGACTACATCTTCATATTGTAATCTCAAATTTATAGTAAAAATAATCTTGCTCTTCCAAATTTTTGGTGAATCCTAGAAATTTTAAACATCTTTCCACATAGCAACCTCCCTAGAATTTCAAAACCCAGTTGTATGTAATGCATTTATAATAATTTTATCATCTATTCATTCAAAAATATGTAAAGAGCACCTTCTACAGGGAAGAAATAAATATTTAAACAGTGACTTTTATGTGACAAGCATGCCGTTGTATTTAATTATCAATGACATGCTTTGAGACAGGCATTAATGTCACCAATTAAAAAGACAGGTGAAATTCAGAGATTAAATAATATCCTTAATGACACATAATAAGTAGTTCAGAATTATAATGCAAATAAAAAGTTCTTTTCTATACGAGTCTTTCTTCTGCCAGATCATGTAGGTAATGCAAATGTAACTATGACACTGCCTTTAAGGAACTCACATATTAGTCAGTGAAATAAAGTATGTAAATAAAAATGTAATCAGTACAAAAGTGCTGTGTAAAAATTACAGACATTCTTTCAGGGAAAGAGGTGATGTTTAGCTAAAGGATGATGGACCAAGGATTCTTAGTATATAGTTTGCCATTACATGACAGCAAATATTGTTAAAGACACATATTCAATGTAAAAATATTCCAGATGAAAGGAATATTTTGAGTTAAAGTGGTTTACAGCATGGTTGGCCAGAAATATGTACATTATTCTAACATAAGAATAGTGTACATATTTGTAAAACTATTTTAAATAAGCCAACACATTAACTCTACATACAAAGGGAGAACCTATTTTACTCTCAACATTCCCTAAAAGAAAAAAAAAATCAGAGAATTTATTTTCACTAATATGCCTAATAAACCACAATCACATAATATTAAAGAATATAGGAGAAAGTTACCATTCTACATCTCCAATAAAGGTAAATATAATCAATTTCAATTAAAATAATTCCTGTTTGAGTTTTGCAAAGAAAAATGAGATTTTTTTACTATTCTTGTCGTCATGTTCTTAATATATAATTTAAATGTATTTTTCCATGAATCTCCTCAAAATTGAGTGAATATTTTCAGCAAACCTCTTTCTGATTTCTTAAAAAATTCCTTTTGGGGCTAAAAAAAGGAAATGCTTTTCAAACTTCAGAGAATTTTATGAAAAACAAAGGTAGCATTTTGTCTGCTACCACTTTGCAGTTTAGTTTTTACTGAAGTGAGGAGGCCAAGTCACTGGGGATCTGGGCTTTAATTTTCTTACAAGAAGGTTAGTTTCCAATGTTGGACAAATATAGAATTTTCCAAAGAGGCATATTTCATTCAGGTAGTACAATTAATGCCAAGGTCCCAGAAGGTCATTATTCCTTTCAAGTCAGTCAGAATGACATCTGCCTCAAGCAAGCTAGAGGCACAGCTATTTGTTACAGTTTTGGGTAAGAATACAAGATCTTTCTGTAACTTTGGATTTTCAGTATAACTAATGGTAAAAGAGATGTATTTGGGAAGAAGTGATAATAGATATCAATCATATTTGTTAAACTGAAATAGAATTAGATTCTAAGTGGAAAATATACACAAATAAATATAAAAATAAGTATGGTTTTCAGTCTCAAAACAACATCATGGGCAAGTTGAATGAAACAGTAAAAGAAAATGTTGAAGTCAGTTTTTCATGACTGGATTTTTATATTTTATTACTAAAAGCACTGCTCATCTTCATATGCCTTAAAATACAAGATCTGACAATTAAGTTCACAAATTCATCCTAGGAAGAGTGCCGCACACCTCACTGCTGAATATCACTATGGTCACCTTCGAAGTCCTCCCCTTGGGAAGCTGTGTACTGACACGATTGCTTAGTCCACCCCTCAAAGCAATTTTGGAATTCTTTTTCTGGAATGGCCGTCAGAGCTATCTTGATGCCCTTAAATATCATCAAAATGTCTTCTTTTCGGTATTTCCTTTATCTTTGGGTAAAGAAAAATGTCATTGGGGACCAGATCAGGTGAGTAGGGAGGGTGTTCCGATACAGTTATTTGTGTACTGGCTAAGAACTCCCTCAGACAGTGCCATGTGAGGTCATGCATTGTCATGAGTTACTGGTGAAAAGTTCAGGTTGTTTTCATCTAACTTTTTCATGAACCCTTTTCAGCAATTCCAAAGATAAACCTAGTTGACTGTTCAGTTGGTACAGATTCATAATGAACAATCCCTCTGATATCAAAAAAGGTTAGCAACATCATTTTGACTCTTGATTTGGACTGATGGAACATTTTTGGTTTTGGAGAATTGGATGGCTTCCATTGTGCACTTTGATGCTTTGTTTCTGGGTTGTATTGGTACAACCATGTTTCATCTCCAGTGATAACATGGCCCCAAACATCGTCTTGCCTCTCCAAAAAGTCTTGGCGAACTGCAGCTCTCCTTTGCTTTTGTTCATCGATGAGCTCCTTTGAAACCATTTTTGCACACACCTTTCTCATGCCAAGATTTTCAGTTAAGAATTTCCTAACATTTGTTTCTATATCAGTATTTACTTGGTCTGCCATTCTTCTCACAATCAGCCAAAGATTCTGATGCACAATTCAATGAATTTTTGCAATGTTTTTGTTAGTTCTGCTTGTTATTGGCTGCCTTGACCTCTCTTCATCAGTGACACTTTCTCTCCCATCAGAACAACATTAATTCGTACACTTCTTTTTCCTCGTGGCATTATCACCATAAATTTGGACTAACATGTCCCTGATTTCACTTCCACTCTCACCAAGTTTAACAAGAAATTTAATGCTTGTTCCTTGCTCTAATTCAAGCTCTGACATTCTTGCAATGGCACACAAAATATGCAACAACAATAATATATGCCATTCAGCAAGTCACTGCCACATGTTGACACAAACACAACTGTGAGACACAGATATAAGGTTATGATACCTTACTGAGTTGTTTGTACAGTGCTGCCAATGTAAGTTTGTGAACTTAATTGTCAGATCTCATATCTGACAATTAATGAGGATATATATATATATAAAATATGTAATTTATTATATATAATATATATAATATATAAATTTATATAATTTATATATATTATATATATAATTATATATATATATATATATAATATATCTCCACATCATTATGAATTCACTATGATACTTGCTATTATTTTTTTATTGTTAGACTTACTGGGGTGACATTGATTAATAAGAATTACATAGGTTCCAAGTGTACAATTCTGTAGTTCATCATCTATGTTATTCTTGTTGTTGTTTTAGTTACTGTTATAGTTGTGGCCCAAGCATGGATAAAACCTTACTGTTAATTCATTAGTGGAACTATTTTCCTTACACTGTGTTTAGTGGGAAATAAATAAAGTAGAATACAGTGGAGTTTTTTTGTTTGTTTGTTTGTTTTTGTTTTTTTAGGAGCTGTGGAAAATGTGCACTAAAACAGAGGGGAAAAATACAGATTCTAGAATACTCTAAATTTTATTTTCTAAGCTTTCTTTGAATTAAAGCCTTAGAAGCAAACAACAAAAACTCAAAATAACCCAAACCTCACTAGTCGTATTGCACTTAGAGAATAAATAATCTGTTCTACCTCCTAAGAACTTGGGTCACAGATCGTGAGATCACACCCGGGCCAGTTTGGTTACTACCCACTACAAAATATACAATTGTCTTGAAAGTAAAAACAGAACACTGATGAAGATATGGTGACTCTGAGTCATAAAACTCATTCCCATATGTACAGTAAAATCATGGGACCAGGTGCAGGGTTATAACACTCACTGACAAGTGCAGGTGACTGACGAGGGGGCATGAGGAGGCTGTGCAGTTTCTAACTACATTATCTGATTGCTTATAAATAATCTCTGCATTCAACTCAGACACATAAGGACTAAATAAATTTGCTTTAAATTTTTTAATCATTGTTTAGCCTACCAAAGATATTCCTCATTCCTGTTAGTTTCTGTGTTTTTATCTCTAGCATTTTTTTTTTTTTAGTTCTTCCTTAAGATTTCCATCTCTATGCTTACATTGCTGATCTGTTCCTGCATGCTGTCTACTTTATCCATGAGAGCCCTTAGCATACATATCACAGTTGTTTTCAATTCCTGGTCTGATAATTCCAACATTGTTCCCACGTCTGGTTCTGATGCTTGCCCCTTCGGTGCCAAAAGCCTGTGGGGAATTTCCCTCTGACGTCTATTGTAGGAACCTGGTTAAGTTTCTGAAGGTAAATCTCAAAAAGTCGTGGGGGCTCTCCCTATGACTTGGTCCCCCTGGAGTTTTTAACTCTCAGAGTTATCCATGCTGAGCCTTTGGCAGTTCACCGATTACACACGGTTCAAGTTTTCTTTCCTGGGCACGGGTTTCCTCAGCTGTTCCTGCTCACAAGTCCCTGCTCCACTGAGCTGTGACTCGCTATTCACCTGTCTATCTCTCCAGTCTCGGGGCAGAGGTTTACCCTGTGTCACACACTCTGTTAGGGAGCCAAGAAGTGTTGTTGATTTTTTTTTAGTCTGTTTGGCTTTTGACTTGATGTTAGGATAGAGTAGAGATTTTCAAGTTCCTTCCTTATGGAACCCAAAACCAGAATTAACAGTTTGTTTTCGACTAATCCTTTTAACAGGCATAACCTGGTTCTGTTTAAATCGAAGTATCTAGTAGGAAATTAACCATTGCTTCACTGTCGTTATACTTTTCTTTCAAACTTCTTCAATCTAAACTACAAATATACTTTCTACATTCATTGTGATTTTTACAAATAGCCCTCATATAGGAATTTTTAGATTTTAAAATGAGAATTGTGTGCTAGGTAATCGTTCTATCGCTGCTGTGACAGGCCTATCTAGTCCAGAAGGCAAGAATCAAGGGACAACAACCCTATAATGTTTCTCAAGGGCTGTTAGTTTATGATTTTCCTGCATTACTATGGTGATTCTTGCTAAACAATGCACCTGGAAAGTTTGTTCCTATCCTACCTCATGGTAAGATTTGTAACAACTGGCTATGTAAATAGAATGGAACTTTACATGGAACTTCATGTAATAATAGTGATAATTCAATGCAGAAACATGAGGCTGTTTTCACATTATCACACACTTAACCCTCCCCTACAGTGCCCTTTATTTCTTCATTTGTCTGCATTAACAGATGGTTGTTAGACTTTGAATACAGATATTATGTCTTGAATGTTTTCAAGTTCAACAGTGAATTGAATTTAGAAGATATAAAAGTTTTTGATGTGAAAAAGTAAAATCATGGTTGACATCTTGCTATAAACAGTTTAACACTTGTTATCTTATTTTACCAATAAACACTGTGGGACTAGTCACTATACGCTACATATTAATTTATTCTTCCTTGTTCTTGATTAAATATGCTAGATAATTAAATATAGTTTAGATTATGTTTAATAATATGGGTTTGGAAGCAGACAGAAATTGGTTTATTTAGATCCCAACTCATTTTGTAGATTAACTTTCAACAACTTAATCCCTGTAGCACTCAATTTCCTTGAGGAGTTTACAGGTGGATTAAAATGACTACGTATTTCCACTAAGGTATCCAAATTTTAAAGACTATGGTGTAGATAATTAAATAAAATATTTTATATGTGTCCCTATCATTAGCTGCATGGGGCAAAGTAAGTCAGGCTCTCTCGCCACACTTCGCCCAAAGGACGCACACCTGTTATGTGACCATGATGGGCACGTTCCCAGGTGGCACCACTTTGTTGTTTAGGCGCCTTCTGAGCTCCCTCCTGGCTGCCTGCCGCTTCTGTCCCCCTGCCTGAGTAAGGGGATGGGACTCTTCCAGAAGCGTGGTGACCTGCAGTGTGCGAACTTTGGCTGCCATTTTGTTACTGCTGGGCTTCTAGAATAAAGATGATGTTTAAGTTGCCTGCAGCTCCTCAATTCTTCTTTGGTCTGCCTGGATCCCTGCGAACTGCCTGGGTCGTAGGCAAGACCAGCTGCAATAGCATTTATATGAAGTAGGAGAAAAAAGCCCCGAGAAAATAGGCTAACCAATTCCATTTTAGGAAATAAATATAAAATAATTCAATATATTAATATTTTTAAATGTAGGAGTTTTGTACACATGTACAATTTAATTCTTTATAATTAAATAAAATATGGTGATGCCAATTTTAATAGTAATTATTTTTTTGGTCAGTTGAGAACACTGTTAACTATTTAGCTTAGAAATTATATAGTAAATTAGAGAAAACTTAATATTTAATGACCTTAGAAAAAGACACCTTTTCTTAGAAAAAATTAGATTGAATACATAGAATAAGGAAGAACCATTTTCTTGTAGTAAGTGTTATTATTACTCCCATATTAAAGATAAAAAGTTGAAATATGAGGTAAGCAATATGTCCAAATAATACAAAGCTAATAATTACCGAACTCATATTATTCTGAAAAAATCTGTGTGATTCTGGAGATAAGTATGTTATTTATCAAAATTAAGAAACTTAGAGGATAAATGGTAAATATATTTTAACTGTGAAATATTGAGCATTTATTTTGTATCTCTGTCACAATTCCCATTAAGAATTCTAGCTTATCTTGCTTCTTTGAAATTACCAATATTGTCAAGATGATTTCAAACAATGGAGTGTTTCTGAGGCATTAGAGATCCATAAGGTTTTATTAGGTCCCACGGACGAACATCAACTTTTTCCATGCTCCTATGAAAAGCTAAGACATTCTCAGTGGAAAATCCTCTGAAAGTGGATCTTTGAACATGGATAAAGGAGATAGGGCAATAGTTGGCCTTACATAGGTTTAATGATGCTGAAGAAACACATGTGAAAACACTCTAGTTAAACCAACAAGGTTAGTTAGAAATTAGTAATCATATGCCTCCCTACCAGAATAATTCCCTGGAATTTTAATTTCACCTTCAGGGAGAGAGAAAAGTGTGGCCAGTTTTTAATTGCCTGCGCTTATTCTTGAACAAGAAAATTCTGAAATATATAATGCTGAAAGATCAAAAGATCATAAAAGAAATGTTGACGTGATACAATTATTACTAAATAAAGGAAGGAACTAGCACCTCTAGGATGAGGTAATATAGGTATTAATTGTAGGAAGTAGCTACCATCACCAAGCCTTTGAGAATTCTGACCTATTACAGAAGAAAGGGGACCTCCGATGACTGGTATGGGGACCTTTGAGGGGAATGAATCAAACGGTGGATCTGCAAAGGCCAAAAGGAGTGAGGAAACCAGCCGGATCTCTTATTTTGATGGAACAACACTGAAAGGAAGTGTTTGTTCCCCAGCTGTTCTTTAATACCTTGAAAACTATTGTTTTGTGTATTTCATCTAGTGCTCTTGGTTTTTTCCAGGCAGGTTAGTCAATCTGGCTCTCGCTGGCATTGGAAGCCCAGAAGTCACTTGCCTTAGAATTGATTTACAAAATTCAACCACTGTGAAAGAAGCTATAAATGTTAGTTTGGTCCCCAATATTTAGGGGGAAAAAGGGTTCATTCAGTGGCATTTGAGCTTATATAAATTATTATTATTTCAATTAAGTGTTAGTTAAGATCTAGTACAACTTTAACATGAGTTAAGTCCTTTTTCTACAATTTAAACTAAGAAGTTCATAGTCACCTCTGGGTCACATTGTGGATAATGTGTTTGTAAACTTTTTCTTTAATTATCAAAAACTACATTTGCTTCATTTTCATATGGTGGTGGAAGGAGAATTGACTCTGGGTGGTGAGCATACAATGAGACACATAGATGATGTATTAAATAGAATTGCACATCTGCAACCTATGTAATTTTACTAATCGATATCACCCCAATAAATATACAAAAAAAGATACCTGTGATTCACCTAAATAAAATCTCCTATGTTCAGAGTTTCATATTAAATTGAAAATAAATAAATATTTAGTTGCCTAGGCATTTAGGTTCACTCTTGACTCCACGAATTGCATGTTCATCCCTTAATACAATTACAAAACTTCAACCTAGGTTTTCCCATTTCATGTATCTTTTCAATTAGTAGTCCCTTTCTTGCTTCTGACAGGTTTTTATTTTACTTTAACTTAATTGAAACTGAATATACAAGATGGTTTTAGTTTGTGTTTGTTTATGTTTGATTAACTTTTTTAATATAAATTGATTAATTTCTTAACCTGACTCTCTGGTTTACAATGCCTTTAAGAAAAGTCAGTTCTCACTACCCACAGCTGTGCAACACACCGATGATTTATTATAGAATCGTACACTTGCAACCTATATAGTTTTGTTAACCGATGTCACCCCTCAAAATTTAATAAACTTTTAAAAATTATAATAAAAAGATTGCTTGAAAGCAAAAATAGAAAAATAAGTCAGTTCCATAGAAAACATTTCAATATAAATAATAAATGTATAAGTATATCAGTGTTAACTATTATTAAAAATATTACAGTGAAGAATGTCAAGAAATTATTTAAAATTCCTTCTTTTAGTTAAAAAAGAGATTCAAACATCAGAAATAACAGCTATTACTAATAATCAGTTTTATGGTTTTAATATCTTTTTACTTACAACATTGTTTTTTATTTAAAAAATAAGACTGAATTTTCTGTCCCTCTATATTTAGATATGTAAGCTATTACCTACTAGCTAGTAATATTTTCAAAACCTCACTGAATATATACCTTTTTACATCATCATTCATTGATACCACTGACTATGAATGTAAATATGTAAGTTAAAAATGATATAACCAATGTTAAGTCATATGTACATTCATCAAACTATTTTGGAGTTTCCTACATGACAACTCTATTCTAATCATTGAGAAAAAGTTGGAATGGAAAAGTTCTCTACTATCAGGGAATATGCAATCTGTTAAGAGGCACATAAGTGAAAAGATTATTATAGTTCATTGTGTTAAACACCATGTGAAGACAATGCATAAGTAAATAGGAGAGAAATCACAAAATAGTCACTACTGAATAAAAGTTTCAACCAAGTTAATGTAGAGAAGGGGAGGCCTAGAACGTGTCAGAGTTTTCAGTAGCCTATTGCCAGACCAGATGCAAAGACAGGAGGGAGGAGAAGGCATTCCAAGAAGAGAAACTACGCAGAAATAATGAAGCGCAGATCTTAGTAAGGGACTTACAGTAGTTCAGTAAGACATAAATATGAATGGGAGTTGAGCAGGAAGAGGTAATAATGGGAAGGAAGATGGGGCAGGTTGCTGAAGCTCTTTAAATATAACAGTTGATGGATTTTGCCCTGCAGGGAAATGCGAACACAACAAAAGTTTGTGAAGAATAGGGTAACATGATAAAATGTGTATCTTGGTTGTAGTCAAAATAAAGATTTTGAGAGGAGCAAGATGGGGGGGAGAGAAAAGTGAATGATAAACAAGAACATGCAAAAATCATGTGACAGTGTTATCCCACTTTCACCCTTCCGGCCTTAGGTGCTTTAAAAATTTCATGTAAAATACACACTCAGAATATTCTGTGTGATTAGATTGCACAATCACATAGCAAAGCGAGGATCCTAAATTCTAAAGAAGAAAATTATTTTCTTCTGTTAGTAAGTGGAAAAATATATTCCAATCATATCTGATCGACTGGCTTCATTAGAAATGGCAAATAGTGTTTCCAGCTGAGTATTAAATGGGAATCTGTCAGATTTCATTATTCTTATTAAGGTGGTATTATCAGTTTCACTCCTTCAAAGTCAAAACGGCCTATTCATTAGATAACATCAGCTAATGTTTTGTTCCTAACATTACACTTAAAACAACTCTTTTCATTGTTTGACAGTGACTTTTTAAAAGGATTTTTATAATACAGACAAAAATAAGTTACAAAATGCACATTTATGGTACACGCTTAAAACACAGTGGAATGTGAATCTGGACTTGAAAGAAATTAATCATATAAATGTAATCTGCAGAAATACTACATTTGGAAACAATGTTACACAGTTCGTAAAACTAAGTTATTTGTTTTGTTTTTTAAAACCAATTTAATATAATTTTTGGACTTAGATATTCGTATAGGCAGGTAACTTTATGTACAGTAGAACTCGGGCATATGTAACATGATTCTGAACTAGAAGTAACCAATAACTGATCTTTTTATTATGTTTACTTCCAGAACGACCAGCATCATAATGATCTTCACTCAAACTTGTTTTTTGGAAAAAAAAAGTGATCTATACTTTGAAAGTGCTCAGTTTTATTTGTTTTTATACGTTGTTTTGAGACGATTCTCCATACTTGTATATTTTCAATGCAAATATTTTAGATTGTTTAAATGTATTATCAAGGGCAGTTGAAAGTTATAATATATTAATACATACTTGGAATATTTATTATAACCAAATAGAACATTTATTCCTCTAATGATAGCATTTGTAAATAAATGTAATATTTTTTCTTTTATGAAAATAAAGCTTATTTTGTGAGAAACCATTTGAAGTCATATTGTCATAAAATAGTATTATTTTACTGAAATCCAAATGCCATTTCCAATTAATTAGCAAGCAATAAAATGACTCATGCTCTATTCAAACCTAATAGTCAACCTTATGGTCTACTAGTCACGATTCTCTGAAAGAATAAAGGATTCTGAAGTAATGTAAAATCTTCTCATGCCCTTTGAAGAATGAGAAAGACAAAATATAGACAACCAGTAAATAGGATAAACTCTTTTTTCTGGGGTTTTTCTTGGTCACAGATACTTGAAACAGATAACTCTGTTCACCCGATTCTGTTATTACATGGACGCCTCTCTGAAAAGGGAGCTGAGTTAGTGATGAAAAAGACCAAACTTAAAATTGCATGATCGATCAATTTCTCCTGTGGCTACCTATTACACCTAGGAGAGCCTGAGCTTAAAAGTCATATTATTAATTCTCTATTCAAATGGTACTTTTATTACCCATTAAATATCACTTAGTGTGTGCTTATTTTTAGCCATGACTTAGAAATTATGAACCTGAGGCATTAAAATGGGTTAATGGCACTAAAGTAGATAATACATAAAAACTCCGAACTCACTGGTTATTATAAATTTTTTGGCATCCAGATACATTAAAAAATGAATATATAGCTTTAGAGAGAAACAAGTTGTATAAACATGTGATATACAATAAGAAAGTTATAAAATATCAGTTCTTATATTCATCCTTTTAACATCTCTGTCTTGACAACCATTGAGCTACTTCTGTAGCGAGAAAACTCAATATATTCATCTGTTGGTAGTCCTCCATATGTACCATCAGACACCTAACAATTTACAGAAATGAGTGTACACGTATTTTATAGGAACTGTTTATTTTTTTAATTTTTAAATTAAATTTATTAAGGTGACATTGGCTCTAAAATTACATAGGTTTCAGGAGTGCAATTCGACAATACATCATTTATATATTGCATTGTGTGTTCACCACCCAGAGTCCATTCTGCTTCTGTCACCATATATTTGATCCCCTTCTCTCTTCGGAATGCCAACCAGCCTACAAGAAGGGAGTACAGTTGACTCATGAACAATGTGAGCATTACGGTGCTGACACCCCAACAGTTGAAAATCCACATATACTTTTGATGCCTCCAGAATGTAACTACTAATAGCTTCCTGTGGATAGGCAGCCTTACTGATAATAACATAAACAGTCGGTTAACATGTTTTGTATATTCTATATAATATCTACTGCATTCTTATAATAAAGTAAGCTACAGAAAAGAAAATGTTATTAATAAGATTATAAAGAGAAAATACATTTACAATATTTATTGAAAAAGTCCATGTATATGTGGACCTGTGCAGTACAAACTGTGTTGTTCAAAGATCAACTGTAATATTCTAGCAAAATACTAAAATGAAAGTCCCATGATAGCTAGTGTATATCTTTTTAACTCTTATTGACCAATTATTTTCACACTTAGATATTCCAAGTGTGAAAATAATTGGTGAATACATAGATACTGTGTATGTAGTAAATAGGGGAGAAAAAGTCTGTCACAAATAATGCCCCTTTTTTATAAACTGGTAATCTATACCCAATATTTTACTACAAAGTTATAAGCAAGTAATTCTGTAATGTAACAATATCACACTCAAGCCCACTCTATGACATTTTAGGTGAAATGTTCAAATGGTTGTCCATCTCGTGTGAGATATTCACATACAGGGCCTGGCATTACCTTGGCCTGACCCTGTCTAGGGCCTATTACTAGGCAGCATACAAGTAGCTATTAAGGATACATACCAACTGGATGCTGGCATAACATACAGAATAAATAAGTGCAGTTGGGTCAGAGAAGAGACAGCACCAAAAGAGTTGTCTCCAAATTTTTATTTTCATGTTTGAGACCAGTAACTTTATCCCATGTACTTTAAATACTAGTCTGTTTGTCTATCTATCTATCTATCTAATCCATGTACACACACATATGTACACCAGGATCGTGGATAATTACTGCAATGAAATTACTCGATAGACATTAAATTAGAGAAATGAAGAATTTAAAAAATGTTTACATGATTTTTTGGCATAGCACCTCATAATTTTGAGGTCAGTGAGGTTTGATGTTTGGGTATTCAATAGTAATTCACAGTAAGTACTCCTTCCCACCACACATTGCAAGATATAAGCTATGTAAGCAGATAATGCTTCTGCATGCCTTCTCTAGAACTCCCTAGTGTAAATTCCCAAACGATTTAAAAAAACCATCACAAAAATCATTGGATATTTTATATTTATATATGATATTACTCTCTGGAATAAGTTTTGGCACCATTTAAATTAAATTCACATAAGTGTGCTTCATGTCAATTAGGATATCACTTGGCTATACTGACCCTACTGACCTATTGCTACTTGACTCAATATAGAAATGGTTTTATGTTTTAGCTAGTGTATTATCAGAGATAGGATAAAAACATATTTATACCTCACTATTTAGAACTGTATCACACATACGTGGAGATGGGGAATAAGTATGCATTGCCTGTTTTCATAAATATCACCCTCATGAAGTTGCAATAAGCCAGGTACTTCAGAATAATTAGGGACCCTTGTCACATGTAGCATACTATAGAGAACAAGCCAAAATTTTAACAAGATGTTTCTCATTAAAAAGAACATTAATTACCATCTGTTATTTCCCTCTTAGAAAATAGTGGTATATATAATTTAAGCAAGAGTCCTTTTATTTTGGCCTACTGCAAAATAAATTTTAAAAATCAGAATAACTCATAAAATGTAGTATTTTTATTAATAAGCATATTCATGTTAATCTCCTTTAAGTAAAGCTTTCATATTAAACTGGTAAAATATACTATATGTAGCAGATAGAACTAGTAAATTCTCTTATGTTATAGTAAGTTATGTTTATATAAAAAATTTGTTCCTACAACTTCTTGTGTAATCAACCAAAAAAAATTTATATCTAGTGGAAAATATAATCTCATTTAAGAGGAAAGCATTTCCTGGAAACACATTTAATTTTTTAGGCCAGGTTTATTGAGATATAATCTATGTACAATACAATTCAACCATTTTGTGTACAGTACCATGTGTTTCAACAAATGAATATAGCTGCATATCTACTACTACAATCGAATTCATTGCCCTCCTAAAAATATACTTAATGTCTGTTTTTGGTCAACATCTCTTCACAACCACTAAATTCTTTTGTCCCTGTACTTGTATGATATGCAGAATGCCTTATAATTATATAATATGTAGTCTTTGCAGTTTGGTTTCTTTGAAGTTTGGTTTCTTTTGGTTACTTTGAATAATGTATTTGAGATTAATTTAGACCCTGCATATTTCAAGTATGGGTTTCTTTGTATTGCTATATAGTATTCCTTTATGTGGATACATTATATTTTGTTTACTCATTCACTAGATGAAAGACATTTGGGTTGCTTTCAGTTTTTGAAAATTATTAGTATGTTTTCAATACACATGTGTTCAGGTTTTTCTGTCGACATAAATTTTCATTTATTTTGGGTAAATACCAAGAAGTAAAATGCTGGCCTATATCACAACCGTATATTTAACTTAACAAAACTACCAAATATACTTTCAAAATACCTTTTTTCATTCTCACCATCATGTGTGAGAATTTCAGTTATTTCAATCACATGAAATGACATGATAGCAATATGTTTTTAATTTGCAGTTCGCTAATGACTAATAATATTGAACATCTTTTCATGTGATTATTGGTCACCCACATATTTTTCTGTGAATTGTTTGTTTAAACCTTTGGCTAATTTTTCATATTAGGTTGCTTTCTTATTCTTATATTCTGACTATTTATTGCCTATTCTAAATACAAGTCTATTAGTAAATATAAAATTTGCAAATATTATCTTCTTGTTTATGGGTTGTTTTTTCACTTTTTTAAACATTGACTTTCAAAAAATCAGATTTTGAATTATTTGAAATTTAATAAATTCTAATATATTATTTTTATTTTTTATGAGTAGCACATGTATCTTGATATGTAACTCTGTAACTAATTTAATATTTCAAAGGCAATCTCCTAAATTTTCTTAAGAAACTTTATGGTTTTGAGTATAATTTTTAGGTTTATAATACAAGGTCTGGCAAAAGTAGTGTTCTTTTTTATGAGCTGGTAATCTATATCAAATTTTATTACAAAATCATAAGCATGTAATTCTTGAACATATCAATATTTTAACTACTTTTAAAAGGGTGTTACTTCTGTCAGACCCTGTATATTTTGAATCAATTGATATGCTCTGAACAATGTTCACTTTATTTTTACATACAGGGTCTGGCAGAAGTAATGCCTGACCCTGTACACGAACGTCTCACTCGAGATTCACAGCAATTTGAACATTTCACCTAAAATGTCACTTAAAGTGTGCTTGAGTGTGATATTGTTGTTACAGAATTACATGCTTATGACTTTGTAATAAAAGGTTTGGTATAGACTACTATCTCATAAAAAGGGAGGTGTTATTTGTGCCATATCCTGTTTAGATATCCAATTTTTCAACACCTTTTGTTGAAAAGAATATTCTTTCTCCAATAAATGCCTATACTCCTTAATGAAAAGAATCAATTAACTGTACATTTTTAGGACTATTTTTTTTTACTTTCTTCTGTTTCATTTATCATGAATACCTAAATTGGCTGTTTACTATTGCTCCATAAAGTCCAAAAATCAAATAGTATTAATTTTCCATCTCTGAAAATTATATGGGCTGTTATACTTTGCATTTCTATTAAATTTAAAACTAGCTTCTGTACTACAAAAATGTTTCGGTACTTTGATCATGACACGAAATTTATGGGTTAAATACTAAGAGGCTTCCAATCTTGGAAGATGATATATTGTTTCTTCTTTTAGGTTTATTTGAATATCTTCATTATTCTTTTCATATTTTCAGATATACAACTTCTTATAGCTTGTTAAATTATATCTAATTAAATAATAATTTTGGTACTATTATCAATGTTAGTTTTTTTAAATTTTCAACTACTAAATGTTTATTGCAAGTACATAAAAAAAGCTAATACTTGTTTATTGGCCTTGAATCCCATGGTATATGTCAAATTCACTTATTAGTTCAGTTAACATTTTAGTGGATACTTTGATATTTTCAATGAAGACAATCATGTTGTCTGTGGATATAGATTTATTTCCTTTCCTTCTTTTCAATTTAGATGACTCAGCTCTTCATTTTTTTTTCTCTCTCTCACCTTATTGTACTGACCACTACGTTCAGTGTGGTATTGAGGAAATTAGTGAGGTCAAACCAGATTTTTCTTTTCCTGGTCTTTGGGGAAAACATTCAGTTATTTCGCTGTTAAATACGGTGTTGGTCTTTTGTAGGTCCTGTTTATCAGGTGAAGAAATTCACTCATATTCCTGGTTTATAAAATCAATGTATATGGAATTATAACAAATGATTTTTCTTAATTTCTTGAGAGGATTATATAGTTTTTTCACTTTTAGTTTACAACTTCAACATAGACCATGAAGACATTGAAATTGTTGAAGATTTTGCTTACACTGGTTCAGTCATCACTTCAATTGGAGATGCAGCCAAGAAATCAAGAGAAGGTTGAGATTCAGAACAGCAGTAGAGGAATTAAGAAAGCTCAAGGGCCAAGATGTGTCAGTGGAGACCAATGCTAAGATCATCCACACTCTTGAATTCCCAGCTACTATATGTGGACGGGAAAGTTGACAAAGAAAAAGGCTGATAGGAAAAAAATACTGATGAATTTGTAATGTGGTATTGGAGAACACTACAGATACCCTCAGCCATCAGAAAGATGAACAAGTGGGCCCCAATGCCAATTAGGCCTGAAACATCACTGGGGACAAAAATGACAAAACCAAAGCTGTCTTACTTCGGGTTCATCATGAGCAGAGAAGACAGGTTTCTTTGGAAAAGATAATAATGCTGGATAAAAACAGAAGACAGCAGGAAAAGAGGAAGAACAAATGTGAGATGCATTGATGCTATAAAAGAAGCCATAGGCACAGGTCTCCAGAAGCCGAGCAGGGTTGTTGAGGGCAGGAACTGTGGACATCACTCCTTCAAAGCGTCACCATGATTCAAGGCCAATTCAATGGCACATAAACCACATGGTAAGTTACAGTAGTTTTAACAGCTTTCTTAAGGTAAAATATACACAAAACAAAAATCACTCATTTTAGAAGTCCTATTTAATGATTTTTAAAGCAAAATTTAGAGTTCTATACTATAATTCAATTTTAGAACAATTCCATCCCTCCCTCAAATCCCATGCACCCATTTGAAGTAACTTCCCAATCCTACCCTTATGACCCAGCCCCTGCAAATCTATAGTATATATGCATATTGTCCTTTTTGGGACATTTCAGGTACATTTTAATTAAGAAAATATGTGGTCTTTAAGCCTGGCTACTTTCACTTAGCCTAATACTTTCAATTCATCCATATTGTAGTATTCATCAGGAGTTTATTTATTTTTTTATTGCCAAAAGGTACCCAATTATAGAAATTTTTAAATTAAAAGTACTTTTTGGAAATACATCACAAATAGAGATATGTTAAATACGTAAAAGTTCTGAATTTGGCAAGGAACCATTTTAAACATTGATGCTTTTTGTGATTATTTATGGTGAGAAATTTAGTTTTCTTTTTAATTCACTTTTAATTTTCACATTTTGTGTCAGTAAAATTAAAGATCAGTTACACAATCTATCTCGATTTGTCAGAGAATCAATAGCAAGTCATTGTAATTATATTCTCCGGGTAACAAATATGCTTCTATTAATGGCATGCAATTATTATAAATTAATTATTATGAATTAAACAGCTGTTTTTCAAAGGAAGTCTGAATGTGAAAATGGCGTTTTATGTGTTCTGCATCAGATCTGACTGGCTGGTTTATGGACTGTTTTTTACATTTATTAATACAAGAAAATTTACACACAAATAAATACTATTTTGCCAATGCAAAACATGCTAGATGGTTTATTTTTTGTTTTTTATTTTTTCTTCCATTCACTGAATCTAAATTGAACTGCTCAATACCATCTGCACTCAGATTATCATAATATAAATCTCCCTTAATACAGAAAGGGGTATTTATGCCATTTCAAATCTTCATCTATTGGAACAAATTTGTTTTTAAACTCACAATATTTGAAAATCCAACTTGTTATGGGACTCTTTTATGATATAAAATATTGATTTTACAGGATTAATAAAAATTATTTTGATTTATCTGTTCAACTACTTTATTTCATTTTTGTTCTTATTCAAAGTTATAAATTCATCTTCAGAAATTATAGTTTCAATGTTGGTTTACTTCTGTGTGGTTATAAATAATATTTAGTATGAAATAATTGTGAGCAGGGTGACATTTCCAAAATTTAAAGCCATTCTTTGAGATGTGAGATTAATTGCATGAACATAATTAATACAGATAACAAAGCATAAGTGAAATGAATAGAAAAGTTAACTTAAGATTAATAAATATTTAAAATGAGAGAATGGACTTTTAAAAATAAAATTATCAAATACAGAAATCATATTCCTATGAAAAATAGCAGAGAAGGACCATAGCAACATTATTTAAAAATTGAACACTGAAGACCTCACCACTTTTGCTCATCAAATCTATGTATGTAAATGTGGTGGCATAGGCTCAGTTTGCTAGTCACTAATCTGTTTCTTTATATTCCTGTGTACACTGTATATACCACAATTCTCTAGATTCCTTTGCACTTACACGTGCCAAGTGTCTGACTTCTTGCTATGGGAATGTAAACAGAAACCACATGGCTATGAACCTGTCTTCCTGGTGCAAATGCTGCAGAAACATGTCATAATGGATTGTTGAGTGACAAGGTTTACATACTTGAATGACTGTTTCATAATGAGCCACAGCCATTCCATCTGGGCCTACTTATTATAACAATTAGAATAAATCTACTATTATTAGAGCAAATCTTGCTGTATTTCCTTGTATTTTGTTTTACATATGAAGAAATGTGCCAACCTGTCTTGAAATGTGTCTTGGGTTCCCAATTTATCATGTCTGGCTGCTCTCAAGAAAAGGTTTCAACATTGAATTTTTCCAAATGTCTCATTAGATGTTTTCTACTAAATTTTCATGAAACACTCTGATCTATTTAAGTTTGAAGAATTAGGCCTTTTTTTAGTTGCAAAGATGTATCATTCATTTCATGTTTTATGGTTGCTTTTTATCCATTTGGGGAAGTTTCATTGTTTTCCGCTGAAAATCAAATATTTTGTATTACTCTAGCTCTGCTTCAACAACCATTTTCTTTCTTTCTTTCTTTTTTTTTTTTTTGCTCAATTGCCTTTTCATTTTGAAATTTATCAATATTATCTTACCATGTCAAAGATTTTCAGAGAGCTCCAAATTTCTTATTCTTCCTTGATCTAAATGTTAAGTTCCATCTTTCATCTGCATTTTGAAATCAATTAGTATTTTTTAATTTGTTTTATTTTTCTCACCCTTTACTACAAACATCCCTTGTCTTCTGTACTCTGTTTTAAATAAATAATCTATGCTTTTTATACTTTACTAAGACTGACAAAATATATTGTTACATTTTTTTATTCTATTTATTGTATCATAATATAGATTTGTAGCTTTTTTTTAGGTCTTTAGAATAATGATCTGCCTCCATGGTTTTAAATCTCTGGCGACCAAGGTGGTTGCCTCATTTCCCAATAACACTGGTCTTTGTCTCCTTCAGGGAACAAAAAGACCTTGGTGTATTCTCTATTGCAGGATTTGTCAAACTATGGACCATTGGCACATCTACCTTACAACCTTTGATTTTAAATACAATTGTATTTCAACATAGCTACACCCATTTATTTTTATGTCATTTATGATTGCTTTTGTGCTTCAACGGCAAGAGACCTCATCATGACACACAAAGTTTAGATTATTTATTACATATTTTATGATATATTTATTATTTATCATATACTTAGATGCATTTATAACACCTTATCTATTGCACTTGCCACGGTAGGGGCTGAAGCAGATCCTGTAAGGTTAAGTCTGAATAGACTCACAGAGGCTCTTCTATCACAGCAGCTGCCCATAAAGGTTGGTTAACAAAATCCAAAAATGTGAAAATATTGATGCTTTATGGGGCCAACAATACCCAAGGAGAAACTGAAATGGAAAGGAGGCCTCAGATCATCTATGACTATCCTGTAGTTAATTGCCTGTTCTGAGACAGTTTATGGAAGCACTTCCCCTACAATAAAGCACTCTCTTGTGATGACTTGTAAAGCTGTGGCCAGTCCTCTAACACACTCTGCTTCTCTGCCTCACCTATATAATTTCCTAAAATTCTATCCCTCCAATAAAATATTATCATCTATACTTTGCCTTCGGCTCTCTTATTTTCAAGTGATCAGGCTAAGACATTGTCTATTTTTTTTATATCACAAAATTTTCTCTCAAATCCTGAAAGTATTGTATTTTGGATGTTGTTATTTTTTTCCTTTCATTTTCTGAAAGAAGATCCCTCGCAACTAATTCTTAGCCTTCAATATCGGGTATGTGTGTAAAGGGTTCTTAGCTCCACATGTCACTCATTTGTGTGTTAAAGGTATTTTTTCTAAAATCAGGGTTCACTGTAGAGTATGAAAAAGCTTCGACTCTAAACGAGGTTTGAGGTCTAGCACTTGCTCACTTTGGTGTAGTGTGACCTGTGCAGCCATTGAACACAGGTTGCATTTGTGGTTCTTTTTCATAAGTTGAATTAGATAAAGGATGAAATCATCATTATACGTTCTCTTGGGCCTCAAATAATCCCTGACCCTGCCTTAAGTGATGTACTTTAATACCACCATAGCCCTCAGGATGTGGGACCTGCTCTTCAGTTGCTGCCTACTGTGTTCACAGAGCTATAGGTTCTGAAATTGTCTATGAAGAATGGGGTTTAATATAGAAAAGATTGAATAGAAAAGAAGAAACACTTCTTGACATTCCAATATTCTCCCTGAGGTGGGGTGAAGGCAGCACGATTCTCAAAGCCAAGAAGCCCTAGTGTCCTAAGTAGATGCAAACAAATGACATGGATAATGCAATATTTCCTACTTCCACTTCAGTCCTTATGTGTTCTAGCTGATCATAAAAAACAAACAAACAAACAAAAAAACCCAAAAACAAAAACCAAACAAACAAAAAACCAAAATCCATAGGTATGACCTACATCTTGAGTTGAAAAAGCCTCCCTAGCATACGTCATCTAATTTTCTTTTTCTCTTCAGGAGCCATTGCCATCGCAATGAGCAGGCTTTTGTGGTATCTTTATGAATCTGTTAGCGGAAAGCTAAGCGTGTGCGTAGGCAGTGCCGGCATGTCCCAGTTTTGAAAGTGTCTTTCAAGTAACATTTGTTAGCAGAGTCAGAACAATTGCTGAGTTACTGTCTTTCAGGTTCTGGAAAGAATTCAATGCCCATTCCACACCGTGTGTTAAGAGCTTCCCCGACTGTGACAGCCTACATCTCAGGTGGAGCTTACACGCTCGTGTCCCAGCACCTCCCAAGCAATCTTAGAAAGTTAGTACTTTCAAATAAATGAATTGATAATCAAGAAAAAAATATTTCTAGTATCAGAATTTGTATCAAGTATAACTAGGTTCTCTAAAGCCAAAAAATTTAGCAATCGAGGAAATGAAAAACCACTTACTAGTCGAAAACATTAATTTAAACACTGTAAGGAATGCCTCAGAGGAAGATATCTATGGCCACATACTATTCGTTAGTTACCAAATTTAGAGTAGAATTTTATAAATATCCAATCAAGAAAGAAAATGAAAAAGGCATTTTAATTTTAAGGAATAAAAAGATCACTCTTGGAAGCCTGATCTCACTTCTTCAGAGCATGACTTGATTTCAAATCTTTCTTATACTATTTTGAGGGAGAAAACGTATGATCTAAAAATACACGTTAAAATAAAATTCAAAAAGGAAGATCTTCACTCTTAAGAATACAAGCACTCGGGAAAGAATATGTATTCCCACAAACCTTTCTGTAAAGGTAAGGAGAGCTGCTGGATAAAGAAACTGTGCATTAAAAGCCTTAATGTGAACGTTTTGGTGGAGAGTGTTGGATAAATATAATTTTAAAACTAGGTATTTAATTCCAGAATTTAGAAAAATAACATTATAAGCTTGAGGACAGATGACAGAAAAACACAATTAAAAGAAATTCAGTAAGAAAATATAAAAAACTAAAATTGAAAAATCCTCATATTTATTATTTGAGGATAATAATGCCCATAATACTACTACTTATAAAACCTTATGAATTAGGTATTATGTTTATTCTTATTTTCAGATGAGGAAACCAAGATCAGAAAACTTACAGAAGACGTAGTCTGGGTGATGAACACACAATGCAACACACAGATGATCGAATTTTATACTCGAAACCTATGTAATTTTGCTAACCAATTTCACCTCAACAAATTTAATAATAAAATAAGATAAAAAGAAATAGTCAATAGTATTTATTTCCAAGAAGAAAGGACTGAAAGGATGAGGGATATAGGTAAGGCATTTTTATTTTCATTTAATAATATTCTGTGTTTTGAAATATGTGAAAATAAGTATGGATTATAAGAAATTAAAACTTTAACTTACAATAAATCTGTTAATTTTCAAACACTGAAACATAAACATATCTATAAATATTTTTTGCAGCATCTTAGGAAGTTTTATTGCCTCAGGATTCAAGAGTAGGCGTAGGTAATCTGCTATGTCCAGCTCAGTTTAGAGGAGGAAACAGTTTCTGTAGGCTAAGTCATCACAGCTTTCTGAAGTTTTTCTTAGTTCACATGCCTTCTGTAATAGGCAATTGGTACCACACCTAAGAAAGAACCCAAATGAGCCATAAAGGCAAAAGCCAATTTCATTCTTTCCATAAATATTTTTCTCATGAATTTTAGGTGATAGAAAACTAGAAGTGAACAAAATAGACACTCACTTTCCTTAAATTACACTACATTGTGTTTGAAAGGATGAACAGAAAAAACAATTTTATAATGCAATGCTAGAAAGAATGATACAAGTGCTAGACATTTGTCTTCTGAGGTCCTCTGGTTACTAATACTCACCAACCAATTATTGAAGGTTAAACATGGATCAAAAGCTACGAACTGTTTCTATTGCCCTATATTGACTCAATCTATAAGTATCGTTTGGTTATAACAATTGGTACAATTGGGGAAAAGACATTAACCAACAGACAATAAATTCAAGTTTATTGTTGGTAATTGGTATTTGAACTTAACACCATCATAATATTTACAGTCCTGGGCCTTCACTGTGCTCTTGATTAGAGGTGCAAATGTCCTTTGCCTACAAAACTCCCAGCAGCTGCTAAATTGCTAATAAAGCTAAAAACTGTTGATTAAAAACCACACATTATTTGGGGACTATCCTTTACCATTTTCAAAGTATCTTTTGTTTGTTTTAAGTCATATAGACCCCTCCTAAGAATGGGTTATATGTTATTCTGTTCAGCAGGTATGAATATCTGATACAAACCTTAACAATTTATGGTATGTTTCGTAACTATAGTTTATGCCTATTTTCCTGATATCAGTCTGATACAGCTTTGCCTATGGTGTTCTGACTTTTTAAAACACTAGTAGAGACTAGTAACATGAACCAGAGAGGATTTGGGAGATGGTCATATTCTATTTTCACCTTCTCCAACGTATGTTCTGATAATGGGTGATGTGTGTGTGTGTTGTGGACAGACTTCTTTCTTTAATAAACAATTTATTTTAAAGATAAGCAGCAATAAGCCCCGCTGCTTTTCCCCCCTCATTCTGTATGAACAAAGCATAACTAAGACATCTGTTTTATAGACAACAGATAGCCACTCAATAATTCAAAATGTGTTTGGATGGAAGCATCTAGCAGCTGTTAATTTTTTCTATTCCCTAGTGGTAGGAGAAGTACTCACAGCTACTTCCTTTCGGGAACGTTATACCAGACAACTGGTGTACCACTGGTGCTGCTGCTCTGATATGCGTGATGCCTCCAGAGTGCCAATAGGTAGGATGAAAAATTGAGAGGAATTTGAAGAGGATAGTCTAATGACTCTTGCTGCCGTGTTTTTGTCTTTATTCTACAGCAGCATGGCCAACCTGTGACCCAGGATGGCTTTGTATGTGATCCAACACAAATTCTTAGAACATCATCAATGTTTTTTTTTTTGTTTTCGTTTTGTTTCCTGGTTGGGAATCGAACCCAGACTGCAGCAGTGAGAGCGCTGAAGCCTAGCCACTACACCACCAGGGAACCCCCCCATTATGAATTTTTTTGTGTGACCTATTTTGTAGCTCATCCACTATCTTTAGTGTTAGTGTATTTTATGTGTGGCCCAAAACAATTCTTACAGTATGGCCCAGGGAAGCCAAAAGGTAGGACACCGCTGCTATAGTATAAATCTAAGATGATTTATTTTACGATATGGTAACTATGTTTATATTACATAATTATTTTTAATCACATGGAGCAAAAATGCACATTTATAAAAAATAAGTACTGAATTTGTTTCTCAAAGAATTTGACAGTAAATGTGTAACTTGTACCATATGTTTATCTAATTTTCCCTTCTAACTTAGAACTAGGTAATCTCATTGGCCATATTGGCATCTATTTCCAAAGTAGTAATAATTTTAAGACTCAAAGTTGTCATTTAACTTTTACAGCCCCAGAAGATGTGTTTATATATCACTCTTATAACCAGACTTTTCATTTAGATCAAATGGCAGCTCTGATTTCACTTAACTCATTTTTACTTTCAAATTTTCTTTGAAAAGTATGAAAAATGAACCACTGATTGCTAATATGTCAGTTCCATGACTGGAAGAAGAATTTTAAATTTACTTAAATTATACCATTTTTGTACCATTCTTATTAAAAATTTCAAGATAATATCAGATAAAAGAATTAAGTTTCACAATTATTTACTTTTCCCATCTAATTTTCATAATCTAAGTACAGCTTAGGAAGTTCATTCTGTAAAAAGTGAAATATCTGACATCATTGTGAAAGTTATAAAATACATCTAAGAAGTTTAAGTTAAATTCAATCAGCAGTATTTATGTTAATAGTATTTTGATGAAGTATACTACTTTATAACCACAATAATTTTCTCAAATTAAAAATAATGTAGACCAGAAATATAATTGTAATTGGTAGTAGTTCACATATTATAAATAATTAGTTGCCAATAAGAATTTCTTCCAATTGAAGAAGTTGATTACAGAACTATGCAGTTGATGTGTGAAACATCTCTAGTTAAGTTACTTATATTTAAAAGCAACGCAGAATTTTTATTTCTTAGGGAAGTAAATTTCTAAAATATAAGAATAGTAGTTAATTAAAAAGATGAGACAGAGAGCACACATATGTATCTATTGTTAAAAGAAAAGCCTTTTGTTAGAACTTAGAAATTAAAAAATCAATACTTAAGTCAGCATTTTAAAAATGAAGTTTAAAGGGCTAATCATCAATGAGTAGGTGTTCAATAAGTGGAAGTTATTATTATTATATATCAGTTATTGCCTCATTGACAACCAACATTATTTTCTTTATCCACTCTATTTATTTACAACTTTTTATGTGACTATTTATTTAGATCTATTAAAGACACAAAAAATATCAGCAGTGTAAAATACAAGCAACTGGATAAGAATTAATAAAGATGGCAAATGTGAAATAAATGCAGTTTTGTGGGCAAAGATTTGCTTGTTTGGATGAGAAAATGAGAAGCAGTGGTTGCTTCTGCCATGTATAGATTAGTTAAGTAGTTAGTAATAGAACAAAATAACATTAAAAATATGCCTAACTCTTTAAGAAAATCCCAAACCTCTTTTTCTGGGTAACTGTACCAATTTTTGCTATTTGTTTGTTTCTTTCCTATGACTGGTTAAAAACTAGTGTGCATCCTATATGTTCTTTCTAAGAAAAATATAAACATAGACCTTAATCCTATAAACCATAGTATTTCTGTGTCTCATAAAGTTCTTTTAAAAATATCATTCTCAGGAAAACACATCCCTGATAAATTCTCAGTTATGTCCAGAATTGATTTTTTCCTTAGATTGTTTCAGTTTTTCCAAAGAAATTCATTTCAATAGATGTTACAACGCATGGAAAGGATAGAGAAGCCTGTGTTTTTATCAAAATATTTATTTTAATTTAGAGAACTAGCTGCCACAATCCCAAGAGAATTTTTAGGTTGCTTGTCAATCATGAAGACAATTGGAAATTAAATGTCAAGGGCGATTTTATACAATTGGTTTCTGTAAACCTTCATCGAATAACTCTGTACTTAATTAAAATTTTTACTGACTTCAATCTATTCTTACTTTAATGGGCTCCCGGACAAATCCAGCTTGTTTTAAAGGTTCAACGAAATCATTGTTAATGGTATTTGATATAGGTTTTCTTCTGTAAGATAGCATTCTTCACAATAACCTTGTGCATCTTTTGAATCTGTTTATGCCCACAATTGTAAATAATATAAGAAAATTCAACTGGAATTCAACATTTTTATTAGAAAAATATTTTTAAACAGTATTTTAAAATATAAGAATATTTTATAGAGTATATAGAAAGGACACTACTCTGGATAAGTATCAGACTTGATACTGTCACTCATTAGTTGCTTAAACTTGATAAAGTCATATAATAAAAATAAAAATTAATACAAAGAATGTTTACATAATATATTTTATATTCTAATATATTAATGGCAAAGCCATTAGAGTCTCTTTAAAATCAACATAAAATTTAAAATGTTTATTTACTTGTGTTCTCCCTGCCTTTTGTCAATATGGGGCATCTTTAACTCCACTTACAATAACATGAGGGTAAGAAACAGACACACTTTTTAAAAAATTAAACTGATCAGTTGAAACTTACATAAGTTCATCCCACAAGCTCTGGTTTAAGACAATGATGAATGTAAAGATGCAGGCATTTTAATTTACTAGATTTAATTGATTAAATTTAAAAAGTAAAGCCATTTTATTTCTACAGGGCAATGCATTTTCATGCACAGATTATAGTTAATATATATTAGATATATTTAAGGTTTAATTAAAAGTATATAGCCTTTTGAAATGCACAATAAAAATATACTCTTTTCAAAACAAAACCATTTAAAGTCTTTAACAGAAATATCATTTTAGGCTAAGTCCAAAATAAAACATGGTAATTATTAATCTGCTAATCATTAGTCATAGTACTTAAAATAATACTTGTAAAAATCTCCAACATTAGATCAAGCTCATTTTTCATTATATGCTAATAAAATTGTCACCTTATATTGGTACTCCTGCAGTGAAATGTTCCAATTGACAGTAACCCATCAAGATAGAGCCATCAATCAAGGAAGTACCAGAAGACCTCCTGAAGATCTCCCTTCATATGGAAGCAATCAGCATTCTACAAAATGTCACCTTCTCCTCTGTGATGTTTTCTCTGATCCCTAGAGTGACAACTTATCACATCTGCCTTTGTTTCTCCAGAAATACATTGGTTCTTTCTCAGAGTTTCATCAATATATGGTTTTTAAAATTACCATGTACAAATTTGCACCATAACTGCTACTCTGCATACTCCTTACACAATAGGGCTGCACTTTTTAAAATCTGTGTACCCAGCCAGGAACTACCCTCCCCCCTACAAAAAAAAAGAAAAGAAAAGAAAATCATTAAAATCTGTGTATTTGTCAAGAGACCAAAAGAGTCTTAATCATTCCGTCTACTTTACTAAACTTTAAAGAAGCTTCCTCCTGAAATGAGGTCCTTAACCTCCATTTTCTTAGAGCATTTACTTTAGAAAACTTGAAACTGCAAATTCTTTCTCTGCCCTTAGAGATGCAAATCTTCTCTCAGCTGGTTACCTGAGTTACAATCCAGGAATGCCCTTCTCAGGGATCAGGGAGTCACCCCTTTGAATTTAACCATCAGAAAAGATTGTGGCCCTGTCTTCTGGTCTCTGTGAGAAGGTAGAAATCTAACTTCCGGAACTGCCAATTAGTAAATACAGATGGTCTAAACCCATTGATTAACCTCCACTGAATGCCCTCCAGTACTTTTCTATTGGCTAGCCCCAACACAAATTCACATTACCTATTCTCAGGAGACGCATATTCCTAAATTAAATTAAATTGCTCATAAACATTTATTAACTTCATCATGTAAAATGACAATTTATTATTTAGGATCTTTTTACTTCTAGTTTTATCAAAATATAAGTGATATACAGCACTGTATAAGTTTAAGGCATACAACATAATGACTTGATGTGTTTGTGTATGTCGGGGTGTGTGTGTGTGTGTGTGTGTGTGTGGCGTAGGCTGTCCGGAAAAACATCCAGCCACAAATGCCTCTATTTTTCACATTACATGACAACATACCTTGTATATTTACATAGATATCTCTGTACATATAGTGAAATGATTACAATAATAAGTTAACATCCATAATTTCTCACAGTTAAATTGTATTTCCTTGTGATAAGATCTTTTTGACTTGACTCTCTTAGCAGCTTTCCGATATACCATATGGCATGTTAACTTATCTTTCCCGCTGCATGTTACATCCCAGTCCTTACTCCTCTTAGCTCCACAAGTTTGTACCTTTTGAACACCTTCAGAGCTATTTCTTCCTATTCATCTACCAGCCCCTAACAGAAGAGGACTTTGTGCATCTCCATTTCTGAAACCTGGCAGTGTAAAGGGTGAGATGAAGTATACTCAAGGAGATCGGAATGGACAGTTTATATAAAACATTATATCTGAAATATAATGGTCGCTGTAAGTATTAAATAGATACCACGTTAACAACCACTCCATGGAAAAGGAAAGAGAGTATCTTTGGGATTTTATTCTATTACGGTACAATTTTCAGGCTCATGCACTTCCATCAATTGTTTTTCAATTAAGGTTTTTATAGTGGAAGCAGTTTAAATAAGGATAGTTACAATTTCTGTATCTTAAGGAATTTGTACCATCTCTCAAATTCTATGATATATCATTAGACCATTTATGGTGATATTTCTTCAGAAAGTAATTCCAGATAAGAAATCCTAAAGTTGAATTTGTTTTATATTTTTAAAAGTACAATAATAACAAAAATATAACATCACTGAAAGTTTACATTTTGATTGGGTTTTTTCCTATGTACATTCGTGTTTCAAAAATTGAATGAACTTCAAAAATATTAAGTAAATATAAATACCTAAAAATTTTACTTTTAATATTAAATATAAATATTAATATAGGATTATTATATATAAATTTTGTATTAGATATAAATGAATGCAAATGAAGTGATGCCCATTTATGTATTTATTTTTAAAAGTGAAAATTTAAAAGGTTATATCAGACAATACGAACATATTTTGAATTAGATTTTAAAGTAAATTGATAAATGTAAGATTTTACTATTTTACTTACTTTTATTATTTGCAGGTATAATATATTCTAATAACATAAGCCCAAGCACAGATCTGAACCAATATGCCTTTTTCTTAAAAAATTTATGCATATTATGTACAAACAAAAAGTATATAGTTTCCTGTCTTGTTTTATATTGATATACAACAAAATAATGATGAATATTAAGACAAATATTTATTAGTTTTTATTTTAAAGTTTTTATATTCTAAAAGCTTTGTGTTGTAAAATCTCCTAGCAGCTAAACAAATAATTAAAACATTTTAATGTAATGAATCATATTTCACTGAGGCCAAATCGAACAAGTTAGGTGCTTTTTGTTTTTCACATAGAATCGGATGCAAATATAAGCCATTCCACCACAAATTTCAAGCAGAATAGTACCCTCTGAGCCCAGACTGGTATTAGTTTGCTAAGGCTGTCATAACAAAGTCCCACTGTGTGGCTTTAACCTCAAAAATTTATTTTTTCAGAGTTCTGGAACTAGATGTTGGAGCTCGAGGTGCTGGCAGGATTGCCTTCTTTGAGATCTCTCGCCTTGGCTTGCAGATGGCTGTCTTCTCCCTAAGTCTTCACATGGCCTCCTGTCTGTGCAGCTGTGTCCTGATATCCTCTCCTTATAAGGATACAAGTCATATGGGATTAGGGCTCACCCTAATGACCTCATTTCAACCTCACTGCCTCTTTAAAGACCTTATCAGAGGTACTAGGGGCTAATCTTTCAACATATGAATTCTGGGGAAACACAATTCAGCCCATAAAAGGTCCTAAAACAAATCCCACTGTTTCATTCCTTTATTGTTATACGTATGATGTAAAAGTTCAGTGTTAATTACAGAACAGATTTTATGAAGAAAAGTTACTAAAAAGTATTGGAAAAATAGATGAGTCATGATGGAGAATTTATCAGGCTCATTGTATTTGCTTACATTTGGAATGAGACTTATAATGCTTAGTCGTTCCTGCTTTATTGTTCATTTTTATTTTGTATATGTTTGTTTATTAGATGCAGCTCATGGAGCCAGATGTTCGCTGCCTCCATGACTTTGTGGCCTATGTACTAATCATGGTAACTGCATAGGATTTATCATAGTGCTGGGTCCTAAGTAATTAATCCACTTAATTAAAATAAGAAAATAATTTTACTTTCAAATATCTATAAAATATGTATTAGTGTATGTGCTATTTAAATACTTTCTTTTATTAATCACAATTTTATAAATGTGGATGTTTTCAAGGTTTTGGTAATAACATTAGAATATGTGTACGCATCTGACTCTCACTTCCTGATATCAAATTCTAGAAGCTTTGGTTAAAATACATCAACTTATTGAAATTATTGCATTCATTAGTACGTGTAAAGATGCCACATAGGACACTGGATTGTTGCCTTTTTCCTAAGATCAGGGCATTGTTCATTATTTCCAGGTCTTTTCTAGCATGTTAATGAATTTCATGTGAGACTACCTTATAGAACTGATATGACTTTTAACTAAGAAAGTTGTCACACTAAAAACTTGTTAATAGATGACACACATGAAGGTTCCACTTCACTGGCATCAAACATAAGAATGCTAGTTTCTAACATTTTGATCAGTTTAATGATGAACTCTTCTACAAGTTTACATTCAAGTTTTAGAAACAGCCTGAATATTCCCTTTCCAATTTCAACATTTCTTCTCTCACTTTTAATTGATTTATAATACAACACAGTTTTATAATACATCTATTTGCAATAACTTACATTATACCATTTTATGATTTTAGCCATTAGTGTATTAAACAATTTCTTATGTCTTTCTTATATGTTTAGTTTCTTTAATTGCTACGGTTATTTTTATATCATCTCCTTCGTCGGTACTTCAGCTATTTCCCTCCTGCAAATGCTGATTAGCCTTGCCCTAATGAGTGCAGTTGCAGACTCCCAGTGGACGCCTATAAACAGTAAAACTTAGTTTAGCATTTGAGTTCAAGTAATTGTTAATTTCTTTCTTAATTTCAAGCATTACCAAGGGATCATTTAAAAAATAATTATTAAATTTCAAGGATTAGAATAATCATAAATGAGTCCAAAAATTGAAATACATTCCAATCTTTATATCTCACATATGTGCAAATTAGAAATCATCAACATCTTGATAATGTGTAGTTCTTAAACATTTGCATTTAATAATCTTCAACTGTTTATAGAAATTAAATATAAAAAGGTGAACATAATTTAAGGTTAAAACTTAGAAAGACTTTCAAACAGCTAACAATTCAGGCATTTACTGCAGGTAATCAAGCAAAATGTTTTCACATCAATTTTAAGGGGGAAAACTTTTAAGTTATTTCTAGCATGAGAAGTCAGTAAACTAGACACCTTACATCAGGGTGGGCAAAATCACTTCTTTGACACTAACTACCATCATAAACAGCTCTCCAGGCCTATAAAACCTATGGAATTAAGGACAGATTTACTCTAGATTTTCATAAGGAAAGCTGGTTTATCCACGTATGAAATCTGTGAAAGGGTGAGAAGAAACACCCTGTTGTAGCCAGTACCTGTGATAGGCATTTTACTAAATGATCTTTTTTTTTTTTTAAGAGGGGAGGAGAAATTTAAGAAAGTTGAATTGATATGTCAGGGACTGGGGTAAGGATCAAGATGCTGTAAAGAAAAGACCAAGCCTTACATTCTTGATAGTGAAGTAGAAAATGGTTTGCTAATTATGCATTTTGTAAGTCTGTGCTAAAGGAAAATAGCTTACCTTTGACATTGTTTTTGTTGATGGCTTGATTAGGTATAACCATAAAAATGCATTTCCAAAATAAAAATAGGTATTACATCAGAGAACAAATATATACTGAACTGCACCAGCACATGAATTGGTATGGCAGATAAGACATAAAATATTTATAACACTTAAATTATAACATAAATTGATATAAAATAAATAAATTGATGTTGGCTTAATTTTAGCCCATATTTATTTAAAATATGGCTTGTAAATGAATAAAATTGAAAAATATAGTATTGGATATTGTTGAAAATATGCTTTCTTTTTTTTTAGAAGTGAACTAAGATGCAATTTATTAAAAGGATAATAAGGTGAAATAAAGAGATAGTTTATTAAAAGGGAAAGTACACTCCTAAGAGGTAGGAACGGGCTTGAACAGGAAAATAGCTCAAGAGCTAAAATATAGTTTTCCTTGAGATCATTGATCATTTAAAATAGACTAGACCAAGAGATTTATTTAACCAGATTCTCTGGTGTTTGTCCTTGTCTGACACGTGTGTGTGTGTGTGTATGTGTGTGTGTGTGTGTATTTATCCAAGCATTCTCACCATTTATGCTCACTGGACATTACACACACTAATAGTGTAAACGTCAATGCTTTATGTGGTTATATAAAAGACTAATTATTCTTAACTAATTTTTCCATCTGTTATATACTTTTATATTGCTTTTATTAGAACTGGGTATTTTAAATTAAAAAAAATTATGATTTAGTGTTTATTATGGGTTTTCATTTTCTGTGTTATAAATACATAGAAAAAATTATTATGAAGAAAATGCTCAGGTAAAAAGTTCATTCTCACTTAAATACAAAAGAAATATATTATTCTACTCTTTATCAATATGACACGTAAGATTTTCACATTTATGTCTATTGCTAGATTCCTTTAAAACCCTACGAAATAGCTTGTTTAATTTTCAGTTTGGATGTATCACAAATCTGATACACACAATTACTTGGATTGCTAAAATCAAAATCTATACTATAATAAGAGCAAACCTGTACTGCATTTATATTTGTTCATAAACTTGAAATGTTTGCTTTATGTTTTAATAAAATTAAATAATTTCAAAATAATGATAGACAAAGAAAGTTTATTCAAACTGCTGATTTTCTGCCATTTTTTTAAGTAACTAATTTTAGAAACAGGATTTTGTGTCTTCGTAATAGGAGAAAATGAAGTAAATTTTTTTATATATTAATGTTATAACTTTTTGAAAATATCACAATTTAGAGTTCTTTACCAAACACTTGCTGATATATTATAGAATTGGATTTCACTTTTTCAAAAATCAGTAGTAATATAATAAAAGGAATAACAGATATGGACTAGAAAACAAGATTACTGAGATATGTCGCAAAGGCAATTTAATTTACAATGCCATATTTTGAGAAAGTATACTTAAAGCTCATGGTCACAAAACCAATACAAGAAAAATTTGAATTAAATTATATACTCACAACTGAAATAAAGTTCTTATCAAAGACAAGAAGTATAATCACTCAGAGAGCATATCACAAACTGACATATTTTCTTCAACAAAAAATTATTGGTAAACTTTACAAATAAAGAAAACTTGCTGATTGTAATAACATTGAGAAGTAGAAAAGATGCAATTTTGAGAATAAAATAACTAAAAATTGCATAAATTATAGGACATGAACATTCTTTCTCAGTAATTACAGATTAATTACTCCTCATTCTAGACTCTCATAAAGAAATATGTAAAACAAAATAGCCTGAGTTCTTCCAAGTCCTGTTTATTACTACTCTTTTTAATATTTGTGAATATACTATCTAATATATGTCAAATATATATGTAATAGATATATAATATATACTATATGTATACATGCATATGTATATAGTATTGGATGGTCAGGTTGTAAGGACCCTGGATAATAATTCTATCAGATTCTACCTAATAAATTAATTAAAATATCTTTTATCTTTAATTCTTAAGTTATAAAACAAGACCAGCAAACATATGTTTTGTTTCTTAGCTTATTCCTGCATCCATCTCATAAGGTGAATATCGGTTATAGATTTTTTCTTATATAATTAATCATGATACTATTTGGTCACAGTTTTATAAATGTCATATCTATTATTATTCTGAAAATTTATTCAGAACAATATAACAATATAACAGGGAAATCTCCAGAGCTCATGGTATGGGCTTAAGTTATTCCTTCTAATCATTGTATTCATGTTCTCCAAACAGCTGTAACAGTTTATAACTTCCTTCATTAGTAGATATTGACTTTATTTTTATTGAGGCACTGACCTTTTCATTTAAATGTTTTTGGATCTCCAAGAGTGAGACTGATGGACTAAAGTGAGTAAGTCTTTTTCCCAAATTTTATATTTAAGTACTTATTGCTAGAGTGACTTATAATTATGCTCAAGAATTACAGATTTCTATTAGGAAAAAAATCATTATTCCCCTTACATTCACCACCAAATTGTGATAGTATTTAAAATAAAATTTTTGCTAATCTATTAGAATAAAGTTATATATTTTTGTTGTTTAATTTTGTATCATTTTACTTCTCAGGTAATTTGGGTTTCTATTTTGTGAACTATTTATATTTTATCTATTTTTGTACTAATAGTTTGCCAGTTTTTCTAAATTTCATATTTATATTATTATTTTACAAATGTTAACCTTTTAAATTAATAGGCACTTAGAATATGCCTCAATTTAAATATCTGTCTCTGCTATATTTTCCTTACAATATAATTTTGATTTTAAAGTATATGACTATGTTTCTCTTCTAAAGATTTAACTTATTCCCTTAAAAAAATAATCTGGATCTCTAGAGTGTCTGGTCTCCTAAACAATTTTTTTCTCATCTGCATTTCTTTTTAAAATTTATTTAACCTGGATTTTATTTTTATATATGTTTATTCTTGCGCTTAAGTTTATTTACTTCACAAGACTATCACATATAACAAAATTGTTTTTAAAACCTTTTTACAACTAAAATTAAACACCAACTATTTCATATAATAAATTGTGATACAGGAGGTCACATTTATAAATTCTATTTTACTAATTTATTTGTCTATTCCTGAAACAATCTTATATTAAACTATATTTATTTTATATTAATATTATATTAGGTAACAAAGGCCCACAATACTTACTTTAAAATAATTTTCTTGGGCATTTTGTAGAACTTATTCAATTGTTAAAAATTAAGATTCTAAGCACAATCTAAATAGGAAGATACTTAGATGATAGATAGGTAAATAGGTAGATAGATAGATATAAGTGATAGAGACAGAGGTAGATCTATAGAAGAAATCAGCATTGTTGCAATATTAGCTGTTCTACAAAATCAGAATGCAGAATATGTATGTTCTATTTTTTATATTTGTTTATGGTTTTATTAAAGATGTTAGATTTTCTACCTGTTTTCTACGCATTCCTTTTTTAATCTTAGTTTTCTAAACATTGCACAGTTTTATATATACCTTGACTAGCTTTTACCACTACAGAGGAATTTGTTATTGCTTTTCTATTTAGTGTTTCTTCACTTGCTATATCCTCATATTAATTCTTTCATTGTCTGTGTTTTCTGGAGTTCCTCACCTCAATGACAAAATTCATACATATAATTGATTATTTCCTTTTGTTCTTACTGAATTTATACAAACTTCCAAAATAATGTGAAAAAAATGTTAATGGTAATAACTTGTTCATCATTGAAAAATGATACTTGCTAATGTGCAGTTATTTTAATACTTCGGTTGTTTCCTTTTATATTTCACTTAGTTTTTTTTATCATCTGAATGTCGGCTGAAATTTTGAAATAGCTTTATGCAGTACCCTTTTTTAAAATTTTATATTATCTACTGTTTTTAAGCACTGCAGGAGATGAGATCACCCTCCTAAATCAAACAGTAAAATTTTGGCTCAAACTTAAACCATTTTACATGCATTAATGGATTGATATCAAATAAGGAATGTATAGAGCCCAAAATCAGAGAACCTTTGAAGAAGAAAACCAGAATGTCTATGGAATAACCAGTTACACTTTTTGTTTCCCCTGTAAGTTTCTGCCTAATAAGAAAAATGTGAGCTCCTGCTCTGAGTCTCACAGGGTGCCACGTGGAGGCATGAAAGTTTAGATAGGATCTGTCTCAACAGTGAAATGTCACATGAACATCCTATAAATATTAGGATCACAAAAAGCTACACTAAGGAATCAAACTCAGAAAGAGACACAAAACAGTTGCTTCTCTCCACTTTCATTTGGTGGAGAAAGAATAAAATCATTCTTAGACTCCTTAACTACCATGAGAGCATCATATACTTTTATAGCCAAAAACCATGCTGTGTGGTCCACAAAGTTTCAGAAAGATTCAAGCAGAGAATTTCAGTTCATTTAATGTACTCTCATATTGGTCGTGCCTAAGGTAACCAGCTAGAGCAAAAGTGAATACTCTCACGAGGAAAGCAACTTCAATCAGAAGTCTCAAAGGCATATAAAGTTTGACGAAACATATCAAGAATTACTTACCATGAAAAGGATACCACCTTATGTGTAAATAAAACCCAGTAGAAGGAACAGACATAGAAACTGAACCATAAGAAATGATCAGATTCAAATGTAAAATAAATATATTTTATATATTTAAAGAAACAAAATTGCAAAACAAAATATGAACAGACTCAAGAAATAATGTTTAAAAATGAAGGAGGGGTGGGAAAAGCCAGATGCAACACCAATCCATTCTAAGTATTGCTTTGAACCAAAAAATAATGAAGGAATCCCATAATATAGTTCAGGGTTATTAAAGAATTGAGAAAAAAGACATTATAAGTATACAGATAAACGTAAATAAACATTGACTGGAAAAACTATACATATTTATAATTCCTGAGAAGAAATGAAAACTTTGAAATACTGCTCTGCAACGACAATATGTTAAAATGTACATAATTAAGTTTTTTTTTTAATGCAAAGTTCTTGGTATTGTTCAGAAAAGAGTAAATGGACTAATTAAATCATTATCTGCATTAATCTCAAAATGTGTTTAAAATTGCCTGTAGGTACTTACTAAAATAAAGTATGTTTATGTACATAAAAGTAAAGAGAAATAATAAAATTTTAAAAAATAACTATTCAATAAAATAAATAATTGAAAGTTTAAAAATATAAAAGCCAAGTTTTGAATAAATATTAATATCATATTCTATTAGTCTGAATCTAATCAGAAGATTGAAAAACTAGGGTAGGTTAAACAAGGGTAGAGAAATTTAAGGAATCATTAATTGCAGCATCACGTTGCATTGTTAAAACATAAAACGAATATATGTATACTCATATATAAAAATTCTTAACTATGACAAACGAGTAATTCTAAAAAGAAAACTCTACATTATCCCCTAGGGCTGAGGGAACGTTCCCAAGGAATGATAAGCTTGGAAGTCGTCTAGTCCTCCCTGGAGAAGTTGTGTTCAACCACTGGAGAGTAGTGTTTTGCTGGTTGAGCCAGACGGGTTGGGCTGGAGAGGTGGACAAACAACAGACAACCCCTCCTTAAAAGCCGGCCATGAGGAAGGCTGCTCAAGGAGTCTGAACAGGTAGTGGTTTGCAGGCTGCAGGAGACTAATTTCCACATTCAGTGGCTGAAAAAGCTTCCGGAGGCCCCTAGGCTGTAAATTGCAGTGGAACTGCATTTAGCTTCTCTCTGGGGCAGTCTCCGAATCGACCCCTAGCCATTCACCAGAAAATCGAGGGAGGCTCTTCCTTCCATAATGTTTCTAAAGTGCCCTTTTCTCAGAAAGCTTTATATTATGCTCACTGAAAACAATACCTGTTTAAAAGGATTCCATTGTTTATCTTAGACCTTATATTGAAGAGGGCATTTGAAGCTGAGAGGCAATAAATTGCTAACAGGTACCATCCACCCGTTTGACTACCCAGGTTTTATATGTACCCTTCTACACACATTTGAAACTCCTTACAACAGTAAAACCACTGTATGCTACCCAAAAGGATATGTTTATATTTCTTAAAAGTGAAGGAAGGTTTACTCTTCCCTAAATAAGATGCAGAGCCCCAATAGTAATTAGATCTAATGTGGGCTGTATTGATCACTTCTCAAATTCAGTCATAGTCTCACTGAATATTGTTACCTAAAAATTAAATTCTCAAGTTAATCTCCAGAGTTTTTTTGTGTAAAATTTAACAAAGAAAAAAATGGGAAGAATGCTAAAAGAGAAAAGCATGATTCCTTCATACAAACAAAGTTGCCACAAGTGTAGAGAAAAATATTTGCAGTTCCGGGGGCCATCATTCTGCAATTGGTCATCAGGTTATAGTGGATATCGACAGCTTCCCTGCAGCTCTGGATTTCTTACTGTGGGAGTGACCAAACCTTCATTCCCGAGGAGTCTGAGTCCTCAGTCACACTGCTTTTTATTGACTGTTGTGGTTTTTCCAGTTTGTTTAATATTGAACGTGCAAGTATTAAGGGGCACCCAGATAATTTCCTGAGCTCATAGTACTCCTTGGTTCTATTGTGTAGCAGCTCCTGATTTCACCCGGTCATCAGGATCAATCCCTCCCAATCACTCCAAGACTGTTAGTTTTTTGTTTTCTGGGATTTTGTTTTTTTATTTTTTCCTCTTTTAGTTCATTGACAAAATAGCCAAATAGAAATCTCATCTTCTAATTCAAGGGAATGATGGTGTGTCCCTTTATGGAAGCAATCCTACCATGGAGAATTAGATTTCTAGGCTAGAAAGATCAAAGTTGCTGGGACAAAAGCAAAAATTCTCCAAGTGGGTTGTTAGATGTTCTAGTGAGAAGGGCCATTTCCACTTCTACCCTTTGATATCAGGATCCATGCATGCTGGCTGTGGGATGAATCGTGCCTCTGAATAAAAGCAAAAGCTACGTACTGTAAACAAAACCACATGCTTTCAGGATGCCATTTCTTAATTGGGGCTGTGATTGTGTCTTTAAGAGTAATGTAGTAACTGGTAAAACTGGTTGATTCTGTGGGTATGGGCCCTCTGCTCTATTTCTTTTGCTGTGAAATCAATTCTGTGATTTAATTACAATGCTTTGTAGAGTGCCATACAGTGGAGCAGTCATTTTGTTTTGTTTTTGTTTTTTTGTTAAATTATATTTGAGATATAGTAGGCATACAGTATTTAATAAGTTTAAGGTGTACACCACATTGGCTTGAATAAACATATATTGCATCAGGATTACCACAATAAATTTAGTTTACATTTTTTTCATCTTATATAGTTAAATACAAAGAAACAAATCACATATTTTTTCCTTGCGATAAGAACTTCTCAAATCTAATCTCTTAGCAACTTTCAAATATACCATGAAGCAGTGTTAACTATAGGCATTATATATTGCATCCCTGGTACATATTTATCTTGTAGCTGGAAGTTTATACCATTTCACTACCTTCTGGATCAGGGATTTTGTGAAAAAACTAATGATGGCACTGACAGAAGCATTATGGTTAAGGCAGAGAAATTCATATCCAGAATGTGTGTCTGTTTGCCTCTTTCACAATGGAAAGTTCTAGTATAATTATAGACTATGGGTAGCGTTTGAGACAGAAGCCAGGTCCATTGAGAACATGGGTTCAGCAAAGCTACCTGTGCACTTGGAATCCAAAGTTCAAGGGTTTTGCAAGGCTGCCTGGAACTTGGTGAACAAGGGCTCTGCTCAGGATGTGGTTTCTGGCCGGCTGAGGGGAAGGAGGAAAACAGCACGGCCTGAGGCAGAGGGATTGTAAAGCTGTTGACTCAGAACTAAGGATGGGGATTGACAACTGTGTTTCCAATTAGGAAATTACACCCCCCGCTGTTCTCGGGCTATAAAATAAACCCGCTGCAGACCTGAAGGGTCTCTGTGTCTCCGTCAGAGCACAGGGAACCACCCAGTCCCAGCTTTGCTGTCTGTTACATTTGTGTGTGTCTGTGTGTTTTTTTCTTAATTCCCCATCACCTCCTCTCTGGTTCCGTTCTCCCCTTGCTGGTGGCAACAACAGACAATGATAACATCTCTAGGACTCAATGTTGGTCTCTGTTTTTAGCCAATTAGGCATTCGTCAGTAGGGGAAGCTAGGCCAGCCTTGTTAAAAGACATCTACCTCATTATGCTCAGGCCACTAGGGAGAATTTCCTTCACCACTGTCCTTCAGAGTCACCTCCGAATGGGGCTTTAGTGCTGAAACTGTCCTCCCTGACCTCACCTGTATATGTGCAAACTGATCTGTAAAGCGTACTCAGTTTTTTCCTTCCACAGTTAGTGGATCGTAAGGCACACCCCAGGAGTCCACAGCTTGAATTCTGATGGAGAAGACAATGAAGCATGAATTGGTGCTGGAGAAGTCTAGGCCACCTGTTGATACATTTATACTTACAAACCCGAGCATGGTCTCTTATATACCATTTCCATTTGTGATTAAATACTAATGCGCACACCACGCCTATGTAGTTAGATCAAATAATATTCACTTAATGATGGGAATCTCGGGCCACATGGCTGCCATGATGGCTTATGGTTAAGGGTTCAGTTTCTACCAAGACTCAGTAGCAAAGCAGATACTTTTTCTCAAAAGGAGAATAATTTTGTGCAGAAGAAATCATAGATCAGCTCTGAAATTCTAGAGATCTGTATTGTGATGGTCCTACTAGTGTTTGCCAAATAGGACATCCTTATTGGCCACAGACATTTTAAGTAATGTTGGGCCTGTTAGATCATGAGAACTGAATAATAGAGCACTTCATTCTATAGCCTGAAATTGCTGTAGCACTTTTTCTTGCTCTAGTCTCTACTCATGCAGGTAGCCTTCTGGATGCTTCTGTAGAAGGAATGAAGTAGCACATTTAAGTGATGTATATATTGCCTCCAAAACCAAAATGGTCTAACAGGTAGTGTCTGTCTTTTTTCTGTTAAGTAGTGTGAAGCGCGTGTCTCAACATGACCATTCAACCTCTAGAAAATTCATGAGGGTGGTGAAGGGGGAAATTTTTATGGAGTTATTCTTTATTTTTCCATTCACATATACCTTACCGTACCCTTTAAAGTTTGGCTTATCAGAACCTATACACCATCATTTAATGGACCCCTAGATCATTTGTGAAATGTCGAGACAATCAAGATCTCAGTTGAATATATTATAGAAAAGAGCAAGAGAATTGATGTAGTCCTGAGGCAACGCTGTGAAGACGTACTGTTGGTCCTGGCAGGTGAAAGCAAATAGCTTCCGGGTGGTTCTTACAGATTGGGGTAGAGAAAAAAGCATTAGCCAGGTCAATAGCTGCATACCAAGTACCAGAGCTCTGATGATTTTTTCCACTAAAAGTATTACATCCAAGGCAGCAGTGGTAATTGGAGTCATCACCTCATTACTTCACAATAGTCCACAGTCATTCTTCAAGACCCATCTGGCTTCTGCACAGGCCAAACTGGTAAATTAAATGGGATCGTGATCATTAAAACCATTCCTACTTCTTTCAATTATTTAATGGTGGCGTTAATCTCTGAAATTTCTCCTGGGATGCAGCATCACTTCAGTTCATTATGCAGCAAGAATGGGAATGTGATTGGGGCTTCCATTTAGCCTTAATGGCCTCACCCCACATGTCAAGTGTGAAGATTCTGCCAGTTTCAAGTGTATTTATTCCAATTATACATTTAGGAACTGAGGAAGTAAACATAAATGGATCCAAGAACCTCCTGAGATCTCTGTGACTTAATTCTTTTTTTTTTTTTTGGTCGGGGCAGGGGCGGGGGGGTAGTTCCCTGGCTGGGAATTGAACCCAGGCCGTGGCGTTGAGAACGCCGAAGCCTAGCCACTACACCACCAGGGAACCCTCTCAAACTGCATTCTATCACATGATGACCACCATAAAGCCCCTGCAATCATAGGTCACAGGGATGCTTCGGCTCATCAGAAATTATTCCTAACTTAGTGCCAGTGTCTGGTTATCCCTGAAAGGTCTGGGTATGCCCTTTTTCTCATTGCATACCCACATTGTTAAATGGCCAAAGACCCCTCTGGGGAAGGCTGTATGAAGATTTACAATGGGTATTTCTGGCAACAATACAAGGTCCTTTGTCTAGGAAACTCAACATCCCTTTCAATCTAGGTCTGTTAACTAAGCTCAGTCCGAAATTAATTTTCTTTTAATGGCGTGAGTCAGCATCTTAACCTCGTTAAATATAGGCCACCTCTATAGACAAGTATTAGTTAAACAAACAAGTAAACTGTGAGTCCCCTTCAGCTGTGTGTCCTAATACATTAAATTACAAGCTCTAAGAATTGCACATATGTCAGTGAATATGTTCTGTCTGGTGTTATATTTCACCTTCTTTGGTCTAATATCCTTAAATTCTATTACCACATATGTTCTCCAGGGTTTGGAGATATATATTATTATACTAAGGTTCATTTCAGTAGTTTTGTAAGTTATTTCTTTCTCCTAGTGTGTACTAACCCTTGAGGCATGCTAATATTTGACCTTCTATTCCATATTATATTGTATTATATTATATTATTAAATTATAATATTAGTAATGGAAGAAAGTTTTAGTGGGTCCTGAGAAAAATATGCACTCATTTCATGGCACATTTTCTCATTAGGAGTATCGCAGGGATTTCCATCTGAGGTAGGCTAGTTGTTTTGGACATTGAATGGTAAGTTACTTTTACTGGTACAGAAAGCTGAGAATTACTTGGGAGGTCAATATTGTCAGTTTTATCTGGATCTGGCTATAGCCAGATATCTCTATTCCATAATTCATGATACCTTATTTCACAAATAATGCCCTTTCACATAAAAACTATGTGTATTCAATGATCATTATAATTCAGCATGTACACAATTAAATATTATTTTTATTTTCAGTAATATCAGACCTGCAAATACAAGAAATAAGAGACTCTTGTAGGGCTATTATGGAAGCTAATTCACCGACAAGGATTTGTGAGGGTTAACAGACTGGAGCTTGTCATTTTCTTTCTGTGAGCACTCAAGTTCATGTGGCAGTCTTTATAGTTATAATTACTGCCACAGTGGTCAAGTGTTGCAGTCACTGAGCTTCAAATGCTTATTCTTCAATTGACACTTCATCAAAATCAACCGCAAGTGACAGCCTGACTACGATTCCACTGCGTGCCATGGTTTACTAGGGTCCCATTTCTAATTGGCAAGGGACTCAACATACACTCAAGCAAAAGGCAAGACCAAACCCATTCCCAAATCTCATCTTTAGGGTTCATCTCCTGGGACCACTCCTTATATCAATTCTTTAGTAGTCTGAGTCCAATCAGGAGAGAGAAACCACACAGTAAGTTAAACAGGGCAAAGGTTAAGATAAAAAAACAAACAAACAAATAGTAACTATGGTAAAGGAGGTAACTACAAAATCCAAGAAAACTATTATCCCAGGGCTTGAGGAGAGAACCAAGGAAGAACAAGCTCAGAAGGGGTTCAATCTCCTATTGGAGTAGTTGTGGTTTGACCACTGGGTAGCAGAGACGTGTGCTGGTTAAGCCAGGCACAGCTGGTCTGAAGTTGTTGGGCAAACAATAGGCAATCTTCTGGAGTTTAAGCCACGTGGGGCTCCCTGAAAGAGCCCAGACAGCCCACTGAATTTTTCCATGTCAGGACAGCAGAGGAGAGCTAACTGCTAGGCTGAGGCTGGGCTGCGAGGTTATGAAGAAACCACTTTCTTCTGGGTCTGTGGTTGGATCGAGCTTCAGTGTATATTCTCACAGCCACATTGCTGACCCCTATCCCACACCCGGAAGTGCAGAAAGTTTCTTATTAACACGTTTATAATATCATTAAAGAGTTGTCTATGAGAGAGTTTAACATTGCACTCACTTTAAATGAAAAATATTTAAAGAAAATGTGTTGTTTATTATAGAGTGTATACTGAAAGGTACATTCAGTCATGAGGCAATGAGTAAGAGACACATACTCGTGTAAAATGGAATTTATGGGGAAAAGCTTATGAGAGCTAAAGAGATTCTTATTATCATTTTAATTTTTGTCAGCATGATATACCAATTTTTATATTCATCAAAAACTAAGATTCAAACTCATAAAGGTCAAAGAACAATAGTACTACAAGGAGTAATTGACAAATACACCACTTAAGTAACTTACTTTAATAATATATCCTTCAGCAGTTAGTAAATAAAAGAGATATTTTTAGGTATTAACCACCTAATTAATTTAATCTAAGAGACACACAACCAAAATATGAGTATACATTCTTTTAAATGAAGATGGATATTTTGCAAATATTGCTTTTTCCTTCATCAATTCTCAGATCTATTCAGTAACTATTCCTAAGATTCTCTACTCACAAAGTCAAGCTCATCTTTTTGAGATGCTGATGACAGTATTTTGAGATTTTTCAAAACACTTGATAACGTTCTTTGATATTCTAAAAAATGCATTTCACAGCTAGAGATTTATGAAAGTGCTTATAGCAGTTCACCGGCAGGCTGCAAAACGTCCAAGGTGGTCTCCACAATAGGAAGCCTGCGAGTAGCTATACCTCGGGCTTTCCCTTTCTTCTTTTTTATAAATTTATTTTCCACTTTATTAATCAAAGACATATAACTGTTAGAGCTTTACCAGTCAAAACATTACAATATTGCCATATTACCATGTTATGATATTACCACACTGAGTTGACCCTGTCTTCTTCCTGTCTCTGGAACTATAATTATCTGTGACTGATCTTACATCTGATTCGAGTCTCTGGCAATGAAACTCTCTTGAAATTCTCTAGACTTTTATTTTCTGAACTAGAAGTGTTTGTTTGTTTGTTCCCCCAGCCACCGGCGGAAAAATATTCTTTGAAGGAAAACTACTGGCTTGTTATAGGACTCTGTTGAACATCAATTGCTTGACTAGGCGTTCCTATCTTGCAATGGATTCTCTTTAAGCAAAACTCTCACAAGATAGAATAAGCTCTAGAAAGCTCTATTGTAAAGTGGAATAACATATCCAAACACAAGTTTAGCCTGGCATCTGACATCTCAGCTAGCTATAAGAGTAGCATCTTTTTATTGGATACAGAATTACCTCTCCCTGACGCTCTTCCCTAGGGATGTTCATTTATTTTTTTCTGTGAAGATTCTAACTATAAATATTTTAGGCTTTGTAGGCCATATAATGTCCATTGCAATAACTCAACTCTACCATTACAACACGAAAACAGCCACAGACTATTCGTAAATGAATGGGCATGGCTATATTCTAATAAAACATTATTTAAAAAGAACACGCAGTGGGCTGTGTTAGGTCTGTGGATGACAGTTCACCAAACCCTTGCATATATAATTTACCATTATAAAGAGACCTGGCTTACTGATGGGACTGCATCAGAGAAGAGGACAGTTCCACTGGAGATTCGACATGGCGAGTAATTACTGATTGCCACAGCGCTACACAACGTGGGCACTGGGCTAGACTCAGGCAAAATGGTTATCATAGAATATACTACACTAAGATGAACTAAACTGTATCATTACACAGCTGAATAAACTGTACCTAAAGATCTTGATGGATGTCAGGGCATTGCCGTACCCAAGTAGAGTAAACCAGACACAGAAGGACAAAATTACATGATGCCAATTCCATGAGGAATCTAAAATAGTCACTCACAGAAGCAGAGAGTAGAATGGCAGGTGCCAGCAGCTGGGGTAGGGGGAGATGGGAAGGCATTAATTAAAGTGTACTAAGTTGTAGCTATTTAACATGAATAGGTCTGAAGGCTCTACTATACACCATAGTGCCTACATTGTATATTTTAAAATTTGCTGAGAGGGTAGGTATTATATTTAGTGCTCTTATCACAAAAAAATAAATAAACATGGAAGAAGAAACCTTTTAGAGATGATGGATATGTTTATGGCATAAATTGTGGTGTTGGTTTTATGAATGTCCAACTTGATGAACTTGAAGATAAATACAGGCCTGCCAACTAAGTTCATTAACTCATCCTAGAAAGAATGCTACATGCTTCATTGCTGAATAACACTATGGCCACCTTTGAAGTACTCCCCTTGGGAAGCTATACACCTATGCCAGTGCCTAGTCCACCCTTTAAAGTAATTTTGGAACTCTTTCTGGAATGGCCCTCAGCATTGTCATTATACTACCCTTGATGTCCTGCCTGAATGTCATCAAAATGTTTTTCTTTCAATATTTCTTTTAACTTCAGGTAGGTAATGAAAATTGTCACTGGGGGCAATAGCAGGTGAGTAGGGAGGGTATTCCAATACAGTTATTTGTTTACTGGCTAAAAACTTCCTCACAGTGTGGTGTATGCTGGTACATTGTCCTGATGTAAAAGCCATGAGTTGTTGGCAAAAACTTCAGGTTGGTTTTGTCTTTTTTACACAGCCTTTTCAGCACTTCCAAATGTTCAACTTAGTTGACTGTCCAGTTGGTAAAAATTCATAGTGAACAATCGCTCTGATATCAAAAAAGATTAGCAACAGCATTTTGATTTGGATTCATAGAACTTTCTTGGTCATGGAGAATTGGCTGACTTCTACTGTGCATGTTGATGCATTGTTTTAGGTTTGTATTGGTACACCCATGTTTCATCAGCAGTGATAACATGGCCCCAAACATCACCTTGCCTATCTAAAAGATCTTGGCAAACTTCAACTCTCCTTTGCTTTTGTTCATTGGTGAGCTCTTTTGGGGCTATATTTGCACACTTCTTTCTCACGCCAAGATTTTCAGTTAAGACTTTCCTAATTGTTTCTCTATCATCATTTACTTGGTCTGCTATGGTTCTCACAGTCAGCCAACAATTCTGATGCACAATTCGACAAATTTTTGCAATTTCGTAGTTCTCATTACTGGGCGCACTGACTTCTCTTCATCAGTGATGCTTTCTCTCTCCTCAGAAACATGTGTAATCCATTTGTACACTGCCATTTTCTTTATGGCATTATCCCCATAAACTTGGATTAACAGGTCCCTGATTTCACTTCCACTCTTGCCAAGTTTAACAAGAAATTTAATATTTGCTCATTGCTCTAATTCAAGCTTCTACATTTTCATGACAGCACAACAAAATCACGCAACAATAATAGTGAATGCCACTGAGCAAGATATCACCACATGTCGACATAAACACAGTTGTGAGACAGAGACATACCAAGGTTATGAAACCTTATAGAGTTGTTTGTACAGTGCTGCCAAAGTGTCAGTAAATGCAGAGTGGCAAGTTGGTAAAATTCATTATCAGATCTCATATGCATTTTTAATGTGCATAGCTATTTGTATGTCAATCATACCTTAATAGCGTGGTTTAAAAAATAATAACTGGAAAAAAGACTGGATTACTAGAGGTACACTTACGTAAGGCACCCACTTGTGCAAGTGAGTTGAAATTATTTCTAGCTATAGCATGCGTAAAATGGTAGTACACGAAAATGCTCCTACATTAAAGCAGCATTTTTTTTTTTTTTGCTTTTCGGTATGTGGGTAGCTCCCTGACTGGGAATCGAACCCAGGCCGCAGCACTGACAGCGTCAGCGCCGAAGCCTTAAGCCACTACACCATCAGGTGATGGAATGCCCTGCAAATGCTCCTACATTAAAAAGAAAAAAATATTGGAATGATAAAACTGACCAAGAGCAGGCAGCTGGCTCTATGTTCTTACCCATAATGGCAATGAACTATTATGAAGAATACGAAATTCTAAAAGGGATTCATTTGACAAATGAGAGCTAATAATAAATTATTTCTAGGTTTATTATAATTATAGAGTAATTAAGACAGTGTTGTAATGGTAAAATGATCGACACTTTGATGATCGAAACAAGCACCGTAAAGTAGAACTGATTTTGACAAAAGGGCCAAAGCCATGGAATATGGAGAGAAAATTCTTTTAATCAAATAATGCTGGAGAAACTGGATGACTCTATGAGACAAAAGGGGAAATAAGAATACTTATCACACATCATAAATAAAATTAAATGAAAATATATTATAGAGCCAAACATAGCCAAAAACATAAAGCTTGTAGAATAAATCATAAGAAAAAAACAACAACTTGTGAACCTTAAGGTAAAAAAGTATTTTTAGATCTGATAAGAATGATTTGCTCATAAAAATTAAAGTAAGTGCTTGTTATTTGAGTGATACTCTTATAAAAGAAAATGACAATAGGAGACGTATTAACAATATACGAGTATACACCTAATCATGGGCTACAATGCATATTATATAATACATTTTATAACCTCATGTTAAGATACAAATAATATAATAAAATGCTAAATATTTTTATTGTAACTCATAGCAAAAGAATGTCAACATCACTAGGTACCAGAGAAATACAAATTAAAATAACAAATGCTGTATCAGGACACCTTAATTAGAATGGTTCAAATGAAAAAGACCAATGATACAAAACAACTGGAACTCTCATAGAGTGCTAATGTGAATATAAATGATGTCACTTTGTAAAGGTTGTCAGTTCCGGCATGTCACTCTTTGATGTTCATGAAGGAAATGAAAGCAAGTATACACACAAAAATTTGTACTCAAGTATTCATAGGAGTATTCCTGAAGCCCAAATCTGACAATGACCCAAATGTATATCAACAGTGGATGGATATAAGTTATGTTCATATAAAGGAATGCTATTTAACAAGAGATAGAAGTAAACTATTGATACAAATAATAACATGATGACTCACAATCATCACAGTTAACGAAAAGAGCCAAGCACTATATATTACACATGAAATTATTCAATTTATCTCCTGAAATGCAAACTCATCTCTAGTTTAATGGTTGCCTAGAAGTAGAGGCAAAAGGACAGATGGACTGCAGGAAATGTGAGGAGTATTTTGAGATAACGGAAATGTTTTGGATCTTAATAACGGTGATGATTTCCTCAGAGTGCCTAACATCAAAACTTCCAAAATTTACTCTTATAGGGGCTTGCAGTCTGTGTAAATTATTTCTCAATAAAATTGGTAAGAAAAAATATAGTAAGAGGACACTTATAATATGTTGTTATTTAACCTACATTGCATATTTATTCTGCATAGATGCTTTAAAACTTTTACTATTAGAATATCTACGCATATAATATTTTGATACGATATACTGTTATATGACATGAAGGAGTGCTATCATTTGTCTTGGTCTATTTCCCTGTATGCAAATTGTATATAACTTCTTCCAACCTAACACACATTCGTTCCCTTTATTTTCATAATAGAGAGAGAAAACAGGGAAGAGTGGCATTGTGTGTGGGGGATATTATTTTATGTAGGATAGACTGAGAGCCTCTCTGAAACAGACTTCATGAAGATGCAAAAACAGAATCATGACATATTTGGGGGAGCAGAATCCTCAAGAGAGCACAATAAGTACAAAGGCAAAGACTCTGAGACAAAATGATTCTGGTACCTTCTGTGTTCATCAAGAGAGTATCTGAAGAAGGGTTTGTGAAAGAGATAGTTTCTTTAAAAATAAACAATTATCAATAGGGTTCAATCATATTAAGATTTGTTCATGGTCACGAGGAAGATTTTGAATTTATTTTGAAAAAGCTTTGATGGTGTTGTGGAAGGAATGATGCATGATTGCGTGGCCTTGGATGACTAGGGTATACAGAATAAAGAGAAAAACTGGGGAGAGTGCACGTGACAGGATGATAAATTTGGAGAAGAGCTTAATAGTGGAGCTGCTGAAGAACAGTCAAATTTAAAATTTTTTGAAGGTAGAGCTACAGGATTTGCTGAAGTTTGCACGTGGGCTAGGAAAAGCAAAGAGGAAAATCAAGAATAATTTCTAGATTTAGCGTGAAATAAATGGATGAGTTTTTATGCTGCATGCTGAGCTGAGAATGCATAGGTTAGGGGAGGATTGAAGAGAGAAATAAGACCCTTATTTTGAACATACGAAGTTGAGATTCCTCATAGATGGTACGAGCAGAGTTGTATAAATGGGAAGAACCTGTATATTCAGGAGTCATCCAATGATGAACTTGTATAAATCCATGGGAATGGATTCCATGAACAAGCAGAAAGGCAAGCTAGAAAACAAATTCCTAGGGATTTCTTTTATTTAGCATTTTGGAAGATAAGTAACAAGTAAGAAAAACTTAAAGGCAGAGAAAACAAGAAGAATGCTTTAATAGAAGCAAGCATTGTTATGATAAAGTTTCTTTATTAATATAATATATTATGAATTCTTTGATAATTAAGATTTCTACATTAAGGAAATATTAAATTATTTTAGTATATTCATAAAGAGAATATTTATTCATAATAGTAATAAATATTAAGAATAGCATGTCAGTGTTAAGAATCTGAAGGGAGAAATTACATATACAAATTGTACAGAACATTATAATTTTCTAAAAGTCTTTTAATAGCCATTATATCATTAGATTTCTCAACAACCTTAGGCTAAAGCAATTAATATCTTAATTTTACCCATGAGAAATTTAATGTTCATAGAGATGAAGTGTCTTGTCTGGATGAGAAAAATAAATCAATAGAGTTCTTTCTCACAAAATAAATTAATTGAATCCCTTATGCAAGTTTAAAATAACATCTTTAAGTCATATAATTTTTTAAATGTTGTTTCTTTAAGACAAGGATATCACACGCACACAAAATAAACATTTTATATATGTAAAACAGAAAGGGAAATGGAAAATATTTAATAGTTGTTAATCAGGGCAACACCACTGAGCATTTTCCAAAACATGTCTCCTTTGAAAACATAAACTTAATATTTTAGACTAGTTTTGGATTTATAGAAAATTACAAAGATAGTACAGAAAGTTATCATGTTCTCGTACCCAGGTTTCACCATTATTAACATTTTACAATAGTGTGATATATTTGTGTCATACCATGATTTTTCTGCTTATCCTTTATGTTTTAAAATAGGAAGTACTGTAATTTAGAGAAAGGGTGTCTATTTTGTTCAGTACTGAGCCGAAATTGAGACATTATGATAGGTAAGTCCGGGCTTTACTTAGATTTCCTTAGTTTTTACCTACGTCCACTTTCTTCTGTTTCAGGACCTTGTTTCAGAGCCTGAGTCCTTAACCTGCACATGAACCCGGGCTCCCAGTTGTCTCCTGGCTGTGTCAGAATCTCGTCCAGTGTGTCACCTTCCTTTTGATTGTCACGTCTCCTTAGGCTCCTCTTGCCTGTGGTCTGAGTAGTTTAGTCGTCCTTTTCTTGCTTTTAATGACCTTGGCAGAGTTGAGGAGTATTAACAAGGTCTTTGGGATTTTTCTAATACGTCGTTGTGGTTGTGAGGTTGGAGCTGTGCCTTTACGGGAGGAAGACCATACAGGTAAGGCAACATGCCCATGACGTCACGTCAAGTGCACATCCTATCAGTGTGTCTTACCACTGTGATGATGGCATTGTCACCTGGTTGAGGGAAGGTCCGTCAGGTTTCTAGATTATAAAGTTACTCTTTATTCCCTCTTTCTTATACCCCGCTCTTTGGCAGGAAGGTGTATATTTAATCCACACTTGAGGAGTAAGCAGTTATGCTCTACTTCCTGGAGGGCACATTAGCTACATGAATTACCTGGGATTACTCTGTACGGGAGATTTTCCCCTTGTCCTTCATTTATGTGAATAGGAAGCAAGGATTTATTTGTTATTTCAGCATGGGCTCATGGATATGTTATAATCGGGTTATAGTCCAATGCTACTTTACTTTGTGTCTCCAATTGTTCCCATTTGAGACAGAGGGGGCTCTTTCAATTGGGCCTTCTATCGCTTTGACATCCTCACATCGTTGTGTGTGGGGTGGGTGTGATTGCTGAGTTGTACTTTCTTAATTTTTGGCATTTGCTACAGGCACATCTTGTACATTTTCTGCACCCATCCTAGAATCAGCTATGTCTACAGAAAGCTCAGGTTCCTTTTATAAAATAATTATTTTATAAAATTAGGAGCATTCTAGCATATTTCTCTTGCTGATTCAAGAGTAGATAGGAACTGGCAAAGTTACTGAAGAACCAAGGGCTTAGTTAGAAAATTTTCCAGTTACCCATGTCTCTCCCTGACCCCACACACACAGGTTATTACAACAAAAACAACATTTTGCATCCATTAACAACAACCGAATTATCCTTTATATTGATAGTTAGAAATGTTGTGTTTAAAGGGCCAAGTAGTGAAGATCTTAGGCCTTGTGGGCCACATATTATCTACTGCCAATTCTTCCTTTGTTGCTGCTGTTTGTTAATTTGTTTATTACAGTGCTTGAAGAAGTATGAAAACATCCTTAGGTTGCATGTGTTACAAAACAGACTGAAGGGTTGATTTTTGGCCCATGGGCTATTTTTCCTAATCCCTGCTTCATCCAAAGATGCTCTCACCCTCCCGCCAAACTGAGAAGATATAAAGTCCCAATAGCCATTACATTTTGTTTTTTGCTGCACATGCCCAACCTTATAGCTTGATGAGTCCAGTACTATCCAGTTCATGATGGACAACTCAAGTCTCATAATCAAATATTAAGGTATTTTTTAGTTACTCATCTCTATTATGACCTACCAACAAGCCAAAATTGTTTGCCAAATAGAGAATAGTTATTTGTAGAAGATGGCTGAATTTTCTCTAAAACCATAGATAATTGCATTGCACTTATCTTATTGGAGTTGGCCAAAGACTCAATCTGCCACAGACATATCAAGTCCCACTGGAGCAGAAGACCCAAGAGGAAAAGCAGCTAACAGTGCACACTTGAGTTGTGAGCACTCAGTCTGCTATTAGAGCACAGAAGCAGCTAGAGACAATACATGAGTGAGTAAGTGTTGCTGTGCTCTGATAAGCCACTTCTTATAAATATAGGTAGCTAACCACATTTGGCCCACTGGGATATAGTTTTCTGAAATCTCTCTTAAACCATCTAGTAAAATTAGTCATAAGTTGGACTTTCATAACTCAGAACAGTTCCAAAATCTAAACTACATATGTAACAAATGTGACTTTGAAAAATAATTTATGAGCATTAAAAACAAAACAAGTATTTAAAATGCAAAGTTATATATTGTTTGGGGATGGAATAAGTTATCAAATAATATGAAGTACCCACTAAATAGGTGTCATCATTTTTTTATCATTTTGGCTTTTCAAGGCAGGAGATTTTTAATTACATTTACATTCATCTATTACATTCATCAAGGTTTCTTCTACCAAAACTCTGAAAGTAGTTTTCAAGCAAAAATTTTTTTAGGGCAAATCACTGAATCATAGTTAAGAATACGAGATTTGAATCTCTGAGATGTGGGTTAAAGTTGCTTATCTGTCTCAAATGGTCATGTGACTTTATATAAAGCTATTTAAATGTTCTCCACTCTAATTTTATGCCAGATTTATTGAAATATAATTGACATATTATACTGTGTGAGTTTAAGGTGTACAACATATTGATTTGCAAAATGATTACTACCAGAGCATTAGCAATACCTCCATCCCATCATATACTCATAATTGTGATTCCTTTTTTGTGGTGAGAACATTTAAGATTTACTGTGTTTGCAACTTTCAAGTACATAATATAGTATTATTAACTATAATCACCATGTTTTCCATTAGATCCCTAAAACTAACCTTCCAAATGGAAGTTTGTACCCTTTGACCAGTATCTCCCCATTTCTCCTACCCCCCAGTCTATGGTAACCACCATTCTATTCTCTGTTTCTGTGAGTCAGCTTGTTAAGGTTCCACATGTAAATGATATGATACAGTAGTTGTCTTTCTTTGTGTGACTTCTTTCATTTAGCATAATGCCTGCAAGACCCATCCATATTGTAGCAAACAGCAGCAACAGGACGTCCTCCTTTCTCATAGCTCAGTAAGATTCCACTGTGTGTGTGTGTGTGTGTGTGTGTGTGTGTGTGTGTGTCTGTGAATCACATTTTCTTTATTCATTTATTCACTGACAGACACTCAGGTTGTTTCCATATCTTTGTTATTGTAAATAATACTGTAGTAAAAATGGGAGTGTAGATCTATCTACCTATTCTAACAAGAATCATAGCAAGACCTTCATTATGGGCTGCAAAAGAATTCAGTGAAATACAGTGTGTGAAATGTGAAGTGCTGGCTGAGGCTCATGTTAAATACTCAGTACATAATCACTACTGAGCAATAAACAGAGAGTTCGTCAAAGGAAACTTGAAAAAATATCTTTGATGGAGTAAATTTGTTTTAGTTTTTACACTTAGTTTTTTTTGGAAAACATATTTGGGGAATAAAATGTTATTTTTATTTTCTATGTTTTCCTCTCTCAGTTCTCAGTAGTTTTAAAGAATGTGCCATTTACTTTACAGTTTATATTCAAAGATCTGTAGTTTGAGAAAGGTAAGCCTATAGTAGATTGCACATAAATTTCATCTTTCAGTCTTAAAACCCCCTTAAATTTATACCGAGTAAGCCCTACTTTCAGTTTTTTATTGAATTTAATAATTATGTGGTCTTAAACTATTCCTATTAAAAATAATGCATCAAAAACTTGATTTAACACATTAACATATGCAGCTTCTCTGGGCTTATAAAAATATACATATGTGTTCATGTATGCTCTACACACACATGTGTGTGTGTGTGTGCAAAACATGCAAGTTCCTGCAAAATGTGCTTTGCAATTTTAATGCACTGATTTGTGCTAATCCCTTCCGTATCTTGTAATATTAAAATTTGCATGAGTTTCATTTCCTAATTTTTCTTCCTACCACTTCAGTTATTGTTATGCTGTAGTTAAGCAAACTTTGTTTTTCTTTCCTTTTAAAGAAGATTAACTGGGTTAGATATGCTAGAAATATTATTTCTACAACTTCATTACTATTTTTTATTCTCTTAGCTTTTTATCACTGACAAATCCACTGATAACCCTGTTGCTATTTTTCCCTGTGGCCAGTATCATATGTAACAGTATAGCTCTATGTAATTTTGTACATAAGTGATTTACCTTTTTTTTTTTTTCATTTTGGAAAGCAAAGTTTTAAGCTGATTAAAAATCCTATGTCACAAACAAAACCCAGGCCACAAACACACTTGAATTCAGACGTCTCTGATCATGGTTAAGAACGGAAAGGTCATCGAAAGCAGAGGTTATGAGAAATTCTCTGGAAGGGCAATACCTCCCTTTCCCTTCACCCAAAATAATAACTTTAAGCTTCTGGAGATGAAATTCTAAACCCTTAAAAGCGGAAATATAACAGAACTTACTTTGAGATAAAAAGTTAAATCTAATAAATTTGGTCTGATAATAAAAACTGAGGATAGGAAAAGGATAATTTTACATCTAATTTTGTGTTCACTCTTCAGATTTACCCTTAGCCTATACTAAATTGTTGTAAGGAACTTTAAAGAAGAAGCTAATTATAATGAAAAAGTATATATACAAGAAACTTCATTGCTAAAATCTCCATGTCAAAAAATATTACAAAATTAGAAGCTATTAGATTACATAGTAAGAGTTCAAATCCAGTTGGGAATGAGGTTTTTGATTTGCAAATTTAAGAAAATGGAAACAGAACAATGGAATATTATATAGAGGGCTGTATCTGATAGCTATTATAAAAATCATACTACCGCCCACAATCCTAGTGGCATGTGACAATAAATATTATCCCTCACAATTGCATGTGGCTAGAGCTTGTAGGATCGGTGTCAGGATTGTCTAGGCAAATCTGCTTCAGTTGGGATGGGTGGATTGGCTTGGCTTTTCACTTCAGGTCTGTGGTTTGGCTTAGGTGACTCTGCCTCGTGTCTTCTCTCTTGACAGACCAGAAAACTAACTGTCATGTTATTCTCACAGCGGTGGCAAAGGCACAAGCAGAGAGTTAGAAACGTCTAAGGCCTCTCAGAGAATAGGCTGGGGGAGCTCATTGTCACTCCTGTCTACATGCCACGTGCTGATGGTGTGGATACTATGGGAGAAGTCACGCGTGTGGACTCTGGGAGGTATGAATAATTGGGCCAATTACTCAAGTAACAGCATGTCAAAGTTGATAGAAAAGTCAATCAAATCACGTCTTTCGGAAGAATCAAAGTAATATTTCTGTCTAAATACCTGAAATAAAACTGGACCTTTGAACCCACACGGAGTCAGGCCATTGTGAAACCATTTAAAATGCAAGTACCTAGATTTGTGTTCACTTCAAAGGGAAAAACAGTAACTTTGAAGTGGAGGAAACAGGCAGACAGCATCTTAACAAAGTGGCCAGAATTAACATCGTCAGTAAGAAGCTACATCAGGAATAAGCTACATCAACACCACGTGCTCCCATTTGAGATAAACACAGAAGAAGAGGTAAATTTTGTTGTCTTACCAAAAAAGCTGTAACCTCAATCTAATAATGAAAAAGCATCCGAAACACTCAAATTGAGAGATAATATCTAGAAAAACTGATCGGACTCTTCTAAGGTGCCGAGGTCATGAAAGGAAAGGGAAGACTGTGGAATGGTCACTGGGGAGACTGAGGACACGTGACAACTAAACACAGTGTGGGATCCTGGACGGGAGCCTGAAGCAGAAAGAGGATTTTAGTGGAAAAACAGGAGTAAGGTCTGTATTTAATTCAAAATTATGCGCCAATGCTGATTTCCTGGTTTGGGTCATTGTACCGTGCCTTTGTGACCTGTTGACATTAGAGGGAATCTGGGTAAAGGGTATATAGGAACTCAATACTGTTTCTGCAGTTATTCTGTACATCTAAAACTATTTTAGAGTAAAACATAATAGAGTGAAAAATAGTAATGTAGATTACCCTTTCAGGTTAAAAAATTATGTTTTGACTTATGTTTGCGAGAGAGGAAATAAAAGGTAAGATAAACTTGCAAGCAATGAACAGATTTAAAAACAAAATACCAACTGATGCTTCTTTGAACACCAAAGCTTGTGGTTGCAACATACTTTCTTTTCCATTATGTCAGGACTAACTTGAAGTTCAATGTATTCATTTAAGCCTCCCTCTGCTTAGAAGATAGGACTGTTTTAATACTTGTGGCGGTCATTTGACATGTTACATTTTGTATATGTTTTTGTTATTTACAAACAACAGAAGAAAAGAATATTTATTTTTCATGTGATTTTACTTATGCTATTTAAATTTTAATATAATCTATGAGGTATTTATTAAGGTCTAACCAATTTTAAATAAGAAAACTAAAGCAAGGGATTAGGTAACACCACTGGCATCAAATAACTAATTAGTGTCCACAGGGATTCACCCCAGTGCGGTGTCATGTTGTTTCCACTACAATCCAGTTACCACATTTTCTTTAATAGATGCATGCTCTATGCAAGTCAGGTAGAGTTCATAACTAATTCTCAGCATCTACCACAAGATCTGGCATAAATAAATGTCTACAGAATGTGTCTGCACCCTGAACTCTATGATTTTTTTTCTTTTATCCAATGCAATGGTTTCAAATATTATCTTTATGTTCATGGTTTCCAAATTGTTATGTCTAGCTTTTTATTTCTGAACTTTTCACACTCATTCACACACATATACACACATACACACATACAAGCAATTCATCAGCAAAACCACACCTGTGTTTGAACACACACACACACACACACACACAAAGTAATTCATTAGCAAAACTACACCTGCAGTTTGAAGTATATTCAAAATCTGACCACATCTCAATTGCTGTGCCCCTCCCCTCAAATCCAAACCATTCAATGGCTTTCTTACTGATATATCTCTACCAATCTGCTTCCATAACAGACTATTCTGAACACCTCATTCAGAATGATCCGTTTAAACTCTAAATTAGATGACACCAATCCTATACTCAAAAGCATGAGTATCTTCACATCTCGGAATAAAATCCGAAGTTCTCCCAACGGCATACAAGCAGTGCATGATCTTGCCCTCACTATCTCTGTGACCTTTCCCTTTCTTTGCACAACTAAAGTAAAATATTAATGACCTTTTTTTCTGCTCCTTAAAAATTCAAAACATGTTCTTGTCAGGATCTTTATCCTTGTACACCTGCTACATGTCTACGTGCTTGCCACCTGACTTGATTCATGCTTTTCTTCAAATGTCATCTTAGCAGAGAGGCCTGTCGGGATAAGTCTCTACAAATATCCTCTCCTTAACCATTAGTTAGCACCATCTAATAGAATGTAAGCGTAGTTTCAAAAATTATTTATTTCTCCACAATAGACTGTAATCTACATTTCAGCAGAGGCCTTGTGATTTTGCTACCCACCGTAACCCCAGATCTCAGGCAGTGTCTGCCTTTAGTTGGCCCAGGATGGGCTCATGAAAACGAAATGAATGACATGTACGTGGGCTTAATATTACTTAAATAAGAACTGAATTCAACTTTAGATATATTATCACTTTCATCTTTAAATATATCACTTAACTATATCATCTTTAAATATTAATAGATAATCTATCACGAGTTTTTCCTATATATTGTTCCTTAACTATACTCAGTGTTTTTAAAACCCACAGTCCTACTTCTATTATAGATCACACATTCCCATTTCTGTTGCTAAAGTAGCTTCAATCACCTTCCATAACATTGACATTATAATTTTTCTTGTCAGAAAACTATCTCTATGTATCTATGTGTATGTGCATCTATCTATCTATCTATCTTCCCCGCCCAAATTTACCATTCCCAGTATAACTGTTTTACAACATATATGCCATTTGCTGATAGTTTGCATGCTCATAGTTCTTTATTAAATTAGGTTAACTCTCTGCCATATCATCTTGACTATTTTTTAATTGCAACAACTTAACAATGGGGAAAACACTGTAATAAATGTATATTTATTTACATACTATTTCTGGGAGAGCAACTGCTATACAGCTGGCAGCCTCAAAACATCTGCTATTGCAAGAATATAGCATATTTTTAAATCTTAATTTGCTTGTACCCAGAGGATAGTTGAAATTAGCCCAATAATAACAGTTAAAACATGATAATTGATCTTTGGTGTTTCAGGGCTCATAACAGTTGTTACAATGTTGGGTTTAGAACTTAATGCATAAAATAGTAGGAAGATAAACAGTGGTATGTAGGGAGCACAGTCAATTTGTGAAGTAAATAAAAGTCTTGGAGAAATAAGACATCAATAATAAGATCCAAAAATGTTTAAATTGATAACATCGTAATTTCTGGTTCATAGAAGAAAATATTAAAACAATTTTGGAGATCTCCAAACAAGAAGAGTCAGGTTACTGACAAAGACTGGTGAACTCTATGCGTACAAGGAACCTTTCATATCAATTACATTTGTTTCTGAGGCCAATATTCCATTATGATGACCAGTCGAACAATAAAAGCTTATATTATTTATTTTTGAGTTTATTGTTTATTATTTTGTTACCTATTGTAAAATATATTATTTGTAAAAATGGCATAAAATAATTTACAAACATATATTTCTTAAGCATTTATAACAATATCTAAGACTTAGCCAAAGGCTATTCTTCAAATTTGACTTACCTTATTGCATGACATAAACCTCTCTACATAGTAAAATAGTTTGCATTTTACCTATATGATATTCAGAATTTTACTAAAGATTCAACAAAAGCAGGATACATAAGATGCATTACTAGAAGAGTGACTAGTATAAAAAAAACAGGCTACAGAGCAAAAAAAACTATATAATTATAATATATGTATACTCATTGACAATAGTATATAGTCTACATATGTGTGTGTGTGTGTGTGTGTGTGTATATATATATATATTTATAGAATATGAGTTACACTATTAGAATTATAAAGAGTTCATCCCAGAACTACCATGTGATGTTAAGTCTTTCTCTAAAATTTTATTTTGAAGTACATAGTTCATTTTAGAGTAGCTAATGTTTTTCAAAAATAATGAAGGAGAAGTAAGTAGAATTCTATGACACTTTTGTCCAGAAGAATTTCTTTCTGATATAATGTCCAAGTGGCCTTGCTTGAAGTGTGTTGTTTTTATTACAGTTAATATTCCTTCCTTCCTTCCTTCTTTCTTTCTATCCATCCTTTTCCCTTCATTTGTCCCTCCCTCCTTCCCTCTTTGTTTTCCTTCCTTCCTTCTTTCTTTCCTTCCTTCGCTCCCTCTGTTTCTTTCAATAATCATGTCCATGTGTAAGAATTTTGTTTCTCCATGTAGTGCATATGCTTTTGGCCAAATGGAATAAAAATCAGTAATTTTTCAAAATCAAGATATAATATAGATTTAATAATTAAAAATTCCAGTATACTTTTGTTGGTGTATAGAGAAGACTTCTGTAATGCACTTTTTTTTCTGAAGTGAATCCATTCATAATGGATTAATGTTAGCATTTTCTGTAATTGGCTTAAAGTCCTATTCCACTGAAGAAACAAAATCATTTAAAATTCCTTATTACCATAGGGATTTTTCTACAGAGATGTGTATTTCATTTTTATAGAGGAAAAATGATTTATCTAAAATATTTCCAAGAGATACAAAGATCTTCATAATGTGAAAAATGTTTATGAGTTTGTTAATTTTAGAAGAAATTAACACATAATCCTATAACAAACTTTCTTTTTTGATTACAGTGATGCGCAGGCACACTGCTGATCCTTTATATTGTTTTGTTGTTTATTCAATACCTTAGGGAATTTTATAAATGAAAAACTTGGAGAAATTAAGTTTTCATAATGTGAACTTCCAACTAATTGATGTTTGACACATATTTATATACTTTATTAAATGTGATTATAGTGAAATACATCAACAAAAGAAATCTGTTGATGATTTATGGAAGACATTTTTCGGTACTTTTTTATGAAAAGTATCTCCTCTGAAAATTATTCATTCAATTCAACCTGTCACTGTGCCATCCTTGTGAAGAACTGAATTGATATGTCATACAATAACAAGGACCTAAAAACTAATGTTTGTTAGAAACCCTATTATTTGCTACAGGAAATTAAGCAATGTAAAATAAAGACATCTAAGAATCACTTCAAATCATTTCAATATGAGTATTCTCAGTCCCATACATTGTCATCCTCCTGGATTGCACTGGAAGGGATCAAAGCTCACAGAAGTCATTCGGGTCAGAACGTCCACAACGTGAAAAGATGTTCATGTGTCTAAAAAAGATATCTAAGGGAGAGAGAGAGAGAGAGTTTTGAAGAGAGGAAGACCATTAAGTTTTGAGGTAAGACACATGTAAAATAGGGTTTGGAGAAAAAATATTTCATTTGTAGCAAATCCAACTGTAGCCTTAGATGGGAGTAATTAATAATAATGAAAATCTTTCACACAATTACAACACACTAAATTCATAAAAGAGGAGGGGTAAAGGTAAACTTAGAGGAGGGGCGGAAGATCTTTTAAGTAAGATAGGTCCTTTTTATTAGATTATGAAATCAATGGAAATTAGTAAAACAAATGGAAGAATAACATGAATACAATGGCCTTTGGAAAGATAAATCTTGCAGCGAAGTATAAGAAAGTGTCACGTGAGGGCCATAACAGATACTTGGAAACCAGGTAATAAGCTGTTGTTTTAAACTCAGCAAGAATGTACACTCACCTCATATAATAAAGAAGAAAATAGGGCAGAGATTACTTAGAGATATATATTTAAAAAGGAATAATTTTATATTTGGTCTCCATAAGACGAAGAGAAGAAAACACAGTCCACAGTCATGGCTGAGGGTGCTGAGTAGAACAACAGTGTGAAACACTGTGATGGTAAAAACAGGCGACACAGTTAAACAGCAGGTAAATGAAAAACTAAGTTTTCAACAATGCATTTGTGATATGTATGGTACATTCAAATAAACACTATTATATTCACTTTTTAAGCTTTAAAGGAGATTGTGCTAGGGATAGTAATTTAAAAATTCTACCATGCTAATCTATTTTTATGTCAGAGTTAATATTTTACATATAGAAATTATCTATACAAATAGACAATAAAAGCATTGATCGCCAACTAGGCAAAAACCACAAAAAATCTATAGGAAATACAATAACTTATAGCCAATAAATAATAATATGAGCAAATGTTGATATAGCACTTCTTATATGCCAGACCCTATTTTTACAGTTTAATTGAAGTATAATTGATACACAAAGAACTATATATATTTAATGGGTTTAGACATCTATAAATAACCATGATACCATCCCCATAATCAAGATAATAGAGATATCCAGTACCTCCCAACGTTTCCCTGTGTCCCTTTGTTTTTGCTTTTAATCTTTTTCTTGGGTGTTATTTTTTTGTTTATGCTTTTTTGTACATCGTAACTTGAGATCTACTCTAAACATATTCAGAAATGCACAATACCTTACTCTTCACTATCGGCCACATGACGTAAAGTCTATCTCCAGCATTTACTCATTTAGTATAACTGAAATTTGATACCCATTGAGGAACTCCATTTTCCCTCCCCCATGCACCAGCAACCACTATTTTAGATATTTTAGAGACCTCATAAAGGTGAAATATCATGATTTCCATCAGACTGGCTTGTTTCACTTATTCTGATTTCTCGAGGTAGCACCTTTCATAAGCAGGTCGCCTGGGGACAAGTACAAGATGAAAAGGAAAGGGAACCTTAGAGAAAACCGTGGGCAAGTGAAAATACATAATTGAAGTAAGAGGAAAAGGATCACAGAAGAAAGTGAGAATGAATAGCCAAGGAAAAGGAAAGAAACAGAATCTGAGAGAGGAGATGACTTTAAGAATGAAGTAGTCAACTTTATATGCTATTATATAACATTCCATTCAGGTCAGAACACAAAAAGTAAAATGACATTAGCAGAACAGAATTCCTTGGGGATCTTATTCAGAATAGCTTTACTGCAGAAATACAGGCAAATGCTGAAAAGTAGTCAATTCTGTGTAGAAGAAGTTGCCTTCGTATAGGGTGACTACATAATGTACACTTCTTGAGAGTACGGAATTATTATATGAATAAATTTTTAGACGAGTACCACAAGGATAAACCAGAACTTTCTAAAGCAAAATACGATTTATGGCCTTCCCATGAACAAATTATCCAGATAATGTATATATTATCTGGATAATATTAGAAAATCTGTATTATCTGGATAGTATTAGAAAATCTATCCCTCCACTACAAATTTTCTGTAGTATTAACGAAAGCTCACACTTATTTAGCAGTTAATCACAGACATTCTTCTGATCACTTAACATGTAACAACTTATCCTATCCTCATAGTATCCCAGTAATGGTAATATTGCTATAACATTCTGAAAGAGAAATTAAGGCATGGTAAGGTGAAGTAAATTGCCTAAAATCACACAACTGTAAAAAAAAGAAGTGAGGACTTAAACTCTGATCTTTAATTATTAAGAATATATTCTTAACTACACTGTACTGTATTTGGGTGCAGTTTGCTACTCTAATACTGTACTCTAACATTATATTTGTGTGTGTGATTCATGTGTTCTCAGATGTCATAAATAATATTAATTAACCATGCAGAAATAATATCAAATAAGAAATTTGAATGATGAATGAATAACACAGATATGATGGAAATAATGGGAGTGCAGGAAAGAAAGCTGCTTAGACATGTATCTTATTCATTTTAATATAATATTTGGCAAAAACATAAACAAATGTACATGCATTAACTGGTCTTACATTAACAGTTCATCTACGCTATAGAATAACAGTATCAATTGTATGAATGAGATCATTTTGATATGGAAAATAAAGAATAAGCCCTTAGAAAGACCTACTGAATCAAACTTTTTGACATCAAGCAGCGGTATCCATTATTTGTCCTATACTTACCGTCTTGAATTTCCTTAGGGTCAGTAAGAGAAAACAGATAACTCTACTGTGGAATTTCTGGCCAATAAATCACTAGGGTAGCACTGTGTATGCAGTCAATTGTGTTTAAACAGTAGACACAACCTTCGAAGACAATTAATTAGATCTGAGTCACATTAAAAAAGAGGAGTAAAGAATAAAAAGGAACCCGTAGTTGTGAAATATAATTTTACTTGAAAGAGCAGCTTCTCCAAAGTTAAGGGCAAACATTATAAATTGCACATGAATGAAATAAAATTACATAGCAGACGCTAATATAATATCAACATACTTTAACCATATTCATTAAAATAAGCAGGAATGTAATTGGGAAAGTGAAAACCCAATTAACCCGCTTAACCTGCTTATTTAGATTATAAGGTGCTAGCATACCTTGCATACAATTCCAGTGTTATGGAGCTATTTGGTGAATTCAAATGAATTTAAGACAAATTAAAAAGTAAAATATGCACTCCAGAAGATAAAAATAAAGCAATATTAGATTAGACTAAATTTGAAGGTTAATATCCAGTGTGAAAAACTCTATTTACCACATCCCAAAGACAATATTTTAATTCATATTTAAAAGGCACTTGTTATACATTAAAAATAGAAAATGTTCACATACTATAGGCTTATAGGCCTGAGAGTATGCACTGGCCATCCCTAATATATGTCTTTTGCAAACCAAAAGCAATATAATTACATGAAAATTACTGCAAGCTCTCTGCAAGTATGAGTGGTACAAAGGCAGTGAGATGGAGAGTGGAAAGGTCCCTTTCCTTATCAAAGGCAAGTGAGTATCACTTAATTCTGAAAGAAATTAAGAAACAAGTTGAAAATACTCTATGAGGGTGTGGATGGGAGGAGAACTCCATATTTTGCCAATATATTAACAAGGATCTATTTAAATTCAATATTCATACCATTTCAGATTTGTGCCTAACTTCAGCTGTACCTCATAGCACCCACGGCTACATGCTGTGGTCAAGGGCAAGATGAAAACTAAAAGAAAACTGGCCATTTATGATACTCTGAAACATTTACTATTTCCTAAAGAGAAATGATATACACTTAACATGATACAGAAAGCTGAGCAACACATACAATAAAACAAAAATTATAACTTGGGAGACAGTAGAAAATTGTTAGAAGATCATCCCTTCCTGTTGTGCCTGGTAATTCATCATTACTCATCGACTTGTTCAAAACACGTAAGACACCTTGAATTTCCTCCTGCTTACCAATCTTGCCAGTGCTTTTTTAAAAATTCCAAATTGCAATTGAATTTTTACCAAATTATATGCCACAAAAGCATGTAATTTAGATCAAGAAAAGCAATATATAATATTTTTCTTTCCTTTAACTTGTTGTCAGCATCATGCAATCTCAACAAAGTGTTATATACTAGAAAACCATTGTAAAAGTAACTTCAGATAAAATACAAACTTTAAGGACTTTTCCCCCAAACTAAGACAATTTTAAAGAAGCTGCATTAATTCTTAGAACATACTGAGGGGGCTCCCTGGTGCTGTAGTGGCTAGGCTTCGGCGTTCTCACCACTGTGGCCTGGGTTTGATTCCTGGCCAGGGAACCAACCAAAACAAACAAACAAACAAAAAATAGAAATAGACTATATTGGCAATATCATTTATGATAACTGCATGTTCATTGCAAAAGTAAAAGTCATTTAAATACATTTCTTTTCTTTAAAAATATTAAATATTAACGTTCTATGATCTCAATAACTTCCTATAAATGGGAGAAATACTCAAATATGTAAATACTAAAAGCAGTTACTATGTTCAATCTATCCCTATAATAGATTATAGGGATAATCGATTCTCAAATCGATTCCTATAAATTAATATTATTACTGCTAACATGTCAACAGAATGAACATATTTTTCTGTTACCTTGTAATTTATAAAAGGACAGTTCTCTTAAAATAAAAGTGGGACTCCTTGGTTTAGAAAGCACGCCTGCAGGCCTCTCTGCATTGAAATGTTCACAAAGAACATGGTGGTTCATATGGACTTTGTTACTTCTGTCGTCAGACAGCAGTTAAAATATCTCTCAGTTATTTTTCTATAATACTAACCTTGATTAACCTTTCCTTTATTAAATTTGTTGGGGTGACAGTGGTTAGGAAAATTACATAAGTTCCAGGTGTACAATTCTATAATTCATCACCTGTATATTGCATTGTGTGTAGACAACCCAGAGTCAGTTCTCGTTCCATCGACACATATTTGACCTCCTCTAGTGTGCATGTGTCCACATGTGTGTGTGTGCGTGTGTGTGTGTGTGTATTCTATATAGGGTAGAAGACAAGCAGGTGTCATACCCAACCAGCTATTTCAGACCAACAGTAAAATAAATGCTTTTGTGAATGCCAGTGCTTTCATAGATTTTTCTAATACATGCAGAAACTCCCTAAAAGGCCAGACCATAAATCATACCCTGGAATACTTATCCAATCTTCAAATGATTTCCTAGGAAACTGGTAATAAAATTGATGGTTTTTCTTTAAATATTTAAAACATGATAATATAATTAAAAATGTGTATTTGGTAAAGTACCTCTAATTTTATAAAGTATAATCCTCTAAGTTCTTAGTAAGTCTGACCACATTCAGTAATACATAAAGATCCTTAATCACACACCATGTAGAGTTTTGTAGACAATGATATATTACCATATCTCATCAATATTTACTTCATTCTCTCTACATGGGATAATCACTCCCTACACAAAAATTGGAACTGATTTCTGATGATTTAATATGTGGTTTCAGAAATTTCAAGTGAGTGATAAATTCAGCTCTAGCTTTGATTATACCCATTTTAAGTCATATTTGAGATGTATTTCATGTTCTATAACAATTTGTCCTTTATAATATATAGTTCTCTGCATTTTAATAAACGCAGTCATGCAATGGACACCATAATCAAGATATAAAAGTTTTCCATTGTAGCAAATGGTTTCCATGAGCTCCTCGGCCATCGAACCATCCCCACCCTCCTGGGCCCCAGCAGACATTGATCTGATGTCTATTCCTACACTTCTGATTTGGGGAGAGTCCCATATAAATGGCAGCCACTGTATATCACCTTTTGAACTTGGTTTCTTTTGCTAAGCATGCTGTTTTTGAGATTTATCTATTTCTGTATTGGCAGTTAGTTACTTTTTATTGCTACGTATTATTTTATTATTTGAATATACCTCCTTTTTATTTTCCAATCACTCATGGAAGGATATTTGGGTTGTTTCCATTTTCTGCTGATTATCAATAATTCATGTAAAGTCTATGTATATTTTTTACTTGAAGATAAGCTTTATTTCTTTTGGATATAAGCATCTACAGGTTGGATTAGTGGGTCATGTAGTAAGTGTAATATATCCATTGTTAAATAATATGCCAAGCTCTCTTCTAAGTATTGTATGATAGTTGTAGTTGCTCATTACTTTTAACATTGCTAGGCGCTTTTTCTTCATTTTATTTTTATTTTATTGTCATTCTAATGAATGTATAGTGGTATCTCATAGTAACTTTAATTCCTTACTAACTACTACTATAATCATTAGTCATTATATCTTCAAGGCTGAATAAGAATTTTCTTAGTTGATACATCCAACAAAATTACGAATGTATAAGAAAAAAAGAGTAAATTAGCTGATAGGTTGATCATTAACTATTTATGTCACAAACACTAAAGGCACCTCGCTACTAATTTACATCTCAGTTCCAAGACTAGATATACTTAAAAAATATCAAAAATCCAAATATTTCTTAGACTTTCAAAGATATCACCCTTGTCTACTCACCCTAATCTTTTGCCCGGATATTAAAATCCCAACCGTGTTCTTCACTTGCTGTCTAACACAACCTACATTTCCATAGCTTAAATAATATTTTAAATTTTTTGTTGTTGTTGTTTTGTTTTGTTTTGACATGGGCAATTCCCTGGCTGGGAATCGAAACCAGGCCACAGCATTGACAGCGCCAAAGCCTTAGCCACTACACCACCAGGGAACTCCCGATACTTTAAATTTTAAATCAGGGGATGTTCACTGCAGAAACCCTCCAATAGCTTCCCACATCTCAGAGAGAAAATAAAATCTTTAGAATGTCACAGAAGTCCACAGCTGAACACATTTCTAGAATCTTCAGCATTCAAGAGAAGTTATTATGTATATGATAAGTTTTCTTAAATAAGAAAACTCAACTGGAAATTAAATAGAGAATGTAAACATAAGAGAATAAAAATCTATTTTAGAAAGACATCTGGATTCAAGAGTACGGCAATATGTTGTGAAACAGGTATTGGTGAGAGATTCTATATAAAAGGTAAAATAAATCTAAATATTAATGTGTTAATATATTCAGTTATTGTGTAAGCAATTGCTTTGCACCTACTATGTCTTTAGCACTGTAGTGTGCTCTGAAACTAAAATGATGGATAAGTGTCTTCCCTATATTAGCTTGTAGTCCAGGAGAGTCATACAAATAAAGGGGGTTAAACAGATAGTAATACATGCTGAAATAGCAAACTGCAGGTGCACATTTAACATAGTACAAGGAATCAAGAAGTGCTCAGCAGAGGAGATTAATATCCAAGCTGAAAGTGAAGTAACATTAAGTCTGATGAAAGGAAACAAGTTTAATGGCACTCTAGGAACACACAGCGATATGTACAAAAGCATGGAGACAACGCAAATCATGAGACTCAGGTTAAATTGAGAGAATGGTGTGTCATTAATAGAATTAGGGCAATTACCTAGGAAATTGTATGTAATTATTTTGAAATTGTAAAGTTGTCCAGAGAAGTTATTTCTCTATAGAAATTTTACATAAGAAAAATCAATGGAAGTAGGAACAATGATGCAAAAAAAATTGAGAATGAAGAGAAAATTTAAAAATAAATAATAAATACATAAATATTTTACATGTGCGTGAGTGTGTGTATGTATACCAATATACATAAATGTGTTAATGGAAAATAAATAAAATTTACCAAAATCCTTGACAATGCAAATTTATCAGTGAGCATCTGACTTTTATCTAGCTTCAAATAAATGCAATTCAAAAACTATTCTTAATTGACTTGAATCAATTCAAAACATGATTGTTATGCCTTCATAATATGTTTGCTGAGGATATTATCATCAGGTTAAAAAAAATCTTAAAGTTATCATGACCAAAGAGTGAACAACTTCTCAGATTAGACAATAAGATTCAAAATCATGTATTATACACTAAACATGTGGGAAGTCATGACATTGAAAGCCATGATAAAACAAAAGATTATAAATGAAAATTTGTTTTCATGATTACACCCTGGTAATGATGGATTTCATATATATTATTTAAATCACTAAACATCTCTATAAATTTGCTTTCATTTTATAAACTGATTTTCTTTTTATTTAAAATTTCAAGTACCTATTTTACTAGTGGTGTACCTTGAACATTTCATGGTTCTCTCTCTACACTCTAGTTTGACAGTGCTGGAAAACATCATACTGTAGACTCTAAATTCATTGTTATTTAATTTGATACATCTTCTCAAATGATGTGATTGAGAACTGTCACTTCTGACAGTCTTTTCACCTTGGAACCTCTGCACAATCTTGTAGAATAGTTATTTCTGTACCTTTCTCTCTTGCTCACTACTGTGGAAGCTGTGTGATGGCCCCAGGTAAAGCTCATCTTCGTGTCTTCTGTATTGTCTACCACAAGTTATGCATACAGTAGGTGATTAGTACAGGTTTCTGAATAGAAAATAATTGTTAGAAATCCCCTTACTTTATTTCCTGTATTATAAAAATGATATGCCATTTTTAATTACTCTAAAATACACACACACACACATATATATTATTACTCAAACTCGTTTTCTATGTAGACCTGTGGCTTTCGGCTACACTCTAGTCCTTATGTTTCTGTGGTCCATCTCAAATGATTAATGCAATTTGAAATAATATTAAAAAAGAAAATATTTTTAAATGACTTGGCTATAATACTCCTTGAGTTAACAATAGCCAAAACATAGAGCCACCCTAAAAGTCCATTAACAGACAAATGAGTAAAGAAAACATGGTGTACACATACAGTGAAATATTCTTCAGCCATAAAAAAAGGAAATCCCAACATTTGTGATAATGTGGATGAACCCAGAGGACATTACACTAAAGTGATATGAGCCAGACATAGGACAAGTACTACATGATACAATTTACATAAGATATCTAAACTAGTCAAATTCATAAAAGCAGAGAGTACCGTGGTGGTTTCAAGGAACTAGGAGGAAAGAAAACAAGAAAGTATTAAGCTAAGGACCAGGTTTCAGTCATGCAAAATCAATGAGTTCTAGACATCTACTGTAAAATACACTACCTATAGTTAGCAATACTGTATTTACAATTTAAAATTTTCTAAGACAGTAGTTCATATGTTGTGTTTTTATCATAAAATTATAATAAATACATAAATAGGGCAGGAGAAAACTTTTGGAAGTGATGAATATGTATTTATGTTGTGGTGAAGATTTTACATGTACATACTTATTTCCAAACTCATGAAATTGTATACATGAAATATATAGAGTTTTTGTACAACAACAGTGTTAATTACACTTTCATGACAAAGATTTATAACCATTTTCTTACTATTAATTTTTAAGAGAAAATAAAAACAATAAAGCCCAATTATTACTAAAAATGCCAAAATGATATCAATGAATGTAATGATATATTTATTAAAATGTTCAGTTTATCCTGCATTTCACCTTCCTGAAAGTATCACTTTGAAAAATTAAAGAATACAGATTCACATATATCACTGCTTTTGTTTTCCTTTACTCTTTTTCAACTTACTTTGTTACCAATATGAAAACTACAGTGAGATTCCTATACTTATAAAAGCAGACACTTGTGTAGGAAAAAATAAAATTCCTGACTGTGATAGTGAACTTTATCGAGGGGAGTTAGTAATTTAATTGATGAAATCTGACCTTGCCTTTAGTTTAGCTGGAGGCAAGCTATTTCTGTCTGCATTACTTTTCATTATTGCTTCCTTGTCAGGATTCGGTACCTGCTGCTCCATGTAAATGTGCAACAAAGTTAAAGAACACGGTCTAGAAAGTCATTCAATTTTCATCTGTTTTTCTCCTGTCAATGATAACATGCAATTTTATTCTTCTTAACCTTCTTAAACTTCAAACCCTGATGTTTCAACTGAAATTTGGAGAACCTACATTCAGATTCTGACTTGAGATATAGGAGAAAATTTATATTCCTTATTTATTTATCTAATGTCCAAGCATCGTCACCCATAATGTAAATCACTTGAATTCCCTTGCAGCATTTTTTGCATTATGTCTAAGCTTATTATTAATTTACTCTGTTCTTCCTAGGTGCAGAGTGAAGGAGATGATCAAGTCATATATCACATAAACAATTAAAACTATCCTTTGGCTGTAAGCTTTTTAAAATGATGAAATGCTAGTACAGACTGAGTTGTCCTTGAATTACTTTCATTGGTAAGTATTAGACAGTATGATAAATTTTTTACAAGCCAGACATTTGAAATGGTATCTTCAAAGCCGTGTCAGCTGCTTATTTATCTTTATTAGGGCCTAAAAACCAATAGCAAGAAAACAATGTTAGTTCATGTATTACATTACCAACAATTATGGACATTTTTTCCTTAAAGATGAATGCTTTGGATTGATTCAAATCAATTAAAAACATTTTTTTGAATTGCATTTATTTGAAACTACAAAAGCCAGATGCTCATTGATAGGTTTGCAAAATGGAATCCTTATAGGACTAGACGTAATTTTATAATTTGCATTACAAAGAAGAAGTGACTTTCTAAGTATTTCAGAACAAAGCCATGCTTAACAATTTATGTGAAAAGGATACACGGATGTACTTTCATTAAATGGAAATAATTCTCACTAGTGCAAGTAAACTGCATAAAAACAGGGCAGGCAGTGTATTATAAAATTGTACACTTGAAATCTATATACTTTTACTAACCAATGTCACCCTAATACATTTAACAATAATACAATTAAAAAACAGGTTTTCTCTTATTTTGTATTATTTTTTCTGAATAGTTTTAATGGAGAATATATATATATATACTAATTAAATCTTACTGCCATTTGAAATTCTTGTATTTTAAACTAAAACCAACAAGTATTTTAAGAATTGTAATATCAACAAAAGATTTTTAGGCTGGAAAGAAGGCCCAAGTCAAACACACAGAGAGTACATTACAAAAAGTATCCAGTATAAAAATTCACCTTTTTTTTAAATTCAAGAAGACAAATGCAGTACCAAGAAGAAGCTACATAACTTACATAGAATATCAAAGTGAGTAAGGGTTGAAACTGAATCCAAAGGATACTCTTCCAATTTCAATTTGCAACTCATGCCAGGACATCACTCCATTCCAGAGCATACTTGTGCATATGTTTCTGATGGGTTCTGTTTATATTAGGACTTTAGATTAACCTTGAGGATACTTTCATTGATATCTACCATTATAAACATCAAACATTTAAAGATTAACAAAATATAACACTCATTAGCTCAGCAAATTTTCAAATGCTACCAAATTCCTATTATGAGTGACAATATTTCTACCTAAATGAATATACCAAAAATAGCTGCACATACAGAGACATAAATATATATATATACAAACACACAAGCATGTCTACAAAATTCACTTATAAGTTATTCTCCACTCTGATGAGATAACCATTTTGACAAAATTATATGAACATCAAAATAACTTGGAAGCAGTCAACCAAATTTGGAACCATCTGTGTTCACTGTGTACAAAATGAAATTGAAAATTTAAGCTGTGAATAAAATAAACAAAGAGGCATGGTTTTTCATATATGAGTCTACACACCAAGACTATTTTATATTCAAAGAATACCAAAGGTTAAGTACTTATAATGATTGTCAGATTAAGTTTTATATTTGTACTTCATGCAAATTAAATTATTTGTTTTACTTTATTCATCTGTCTTGTTTAAAATAATATTACATGATTAGCCTAGCATAAATATATTTCAAAGAACAAACTATGATCAAGTCTGAAAGTCTGATTGAATAAGACTTCTACAATGACAGTTTTTTATCTGCTGTGTTCAGATCACCCCCTTAGATTTGTTTATCTCAAATCTTTGTTAATTTAACTTTTGCTTGCCTCTTTGCTACTCATTACCTTATATTTGTAGACCCTGTATCACTATTCCTAAAGCCATCTCTATCATTCACAAGCTGAGAAATTTCCAATAATCACTTAACTTCTCTGAAAAAAATGCACAATCAAGCTGATTTCATAAGAGTAGATGAATTTGTATAAATGTCTACAAAATAGCTCAATCTATACAAAATACTTTATTAATATTAATCAATATTGAAATTGGTGCTAAATAAAACACATCTATGATCTGTCTTTCTGTTCTTAAATATCTACCATTCATTCTATCAAATTTTTATAATTGAAAAATATATTTGATCTATATCAACTAAATTTTAAGAAAAATAACTAGTTATAAAAGATAAGACATATTGCTTTAGACAACAGGAGTATTGAGTTTATTGGTTACGAATTCATTTCAGTTCTTAGGCAAAATTAAAGTTATGACATTTTATTAAAATACTTGATTAAATTAATCCCTTGATTAGAGATAAAGAAGTAGAAAATGCTAATAACTTTTAGGAGGGATTTTTTATATCATCTATATAATTTAAGAAAAAGAGTTTCTTAATTTCTAATTAAAAGTAGTATTGAGCTTAACTTTATGGAACATTATGACCTATTTTGATAGGAATATAACTTAAAAGAAAAATAAAATTTTTATAACTTTTCAGAGGTCATAGTCTTAGATACGGCTAAGTCTTTTCTTGGCTAATATAAAAATGACATTTACAGCCAAACTTCATAGTCAGTTACTGTACTTTGATATAGGATAGCTATACAGAAAAATCCAGCTATATGTGGCCTCTAGTTCTCACATTACATGGCTGAATACTTTCCGGACAGCCCTCATATATTCATCAATATTTTAGTGGGAAGTATCTAGAATGTCTAGTTTACCATTTTGGTAACCATGGAATTCATATTGCATTCCTGAATTAAGATCCTCATGAGCAACCTTCTAAATATCATTTTCCGTAACCTCCATGTAACAAAGCCCGGATGTTAACTCTCTCAACCTAGATCCAACTCCAAGACAGTTGCTCTTAATAATATGCTCTGTTTTCATTTTATTCATATCTTTCTTATGAAATGTATCATATTATGTTTTAATTCATTAGCCTGTGAGCTACTTGATATCAAAACATTCAACATATTTGTATATCTAGAATTTAAGAGAGTGTTTATAATGTATAGTTATTTCAGAAATGTTTTGATGAATTGCAGAATGAAGGGAAATAATGTAACATGAAGAAGAAACTGAAAGAAAGAAGAAAGGAATAAATAATAAGCAGGGAGGAAGTAAGGAAGGGAAGGAGGGAGAGAAAGGAGGAAAAGGAAAGGCATTATTTGGATCAAATCTATTTCTATTTGGTTTGATTGGAATAGCATGTAAGTGCCATCTACTGACCCAAAGAAAAACAAACTCTTGAGTAAGCAGGGAAGATGCTACATGGAGAAGGTAGGCTCAGGTCTTTGTCTTCGAGGTGGAATAATCTGATGCCCATGCAATCAACAACGGTATATTGTCAAGCTTTTTGAGCTGAGTACTGAGCCGGTAAGACAGTGTTATCCACAATAAAACATAGCACCAGATGAAGAACTGAGACTCAATTTATAGTAACCTTCTGCTGCACATCCAATGATCTCACATATTTTACTTCCAAACCTGGCACATCAAAAGTTTTTAATCTTTTGTCAGTTCTCTTTAGAATATCTTCACAAGTAACCTACTGTAAGAGGTTCATCACATAGAGCAATAATAGCTATTTGCAAAAAAAAAAAAAAAAAAACAAACCAGAATTAAATAGATTTTATAGTAGTCATTACTTTGTACCCTGACTTCAGATCTGCCCAATAATATCTTAAGGGTGGTCAATAAACATGTAATTGAATCTAAATGAGTATCATAATTGGCATTATTTCTGATTTTCTAACTAATATGAAGGTTATGTCTATATGAAAATTTAGAAAATTCAAAATTAGTATTAGTACTCTTACATATTCTATACAACAGTAAAAATATATTCATATGCCAAATTAAAAAAGCAAATCTTCAAAGTGTGTTTCTCTTGAATATATTTAAAAGCTTTTTCCTGAAATGGCATAAAATGCGCTTTAGGAATTGAGCTCTTATCACTGGAAATATATAGAAATATAAAGTATCTTTAGTAGCTGCAAAGGGGAGATTAAGATCACACAACATACTGGGAATTTTTTTCAAGTTAAGAGTAGTTCACAGGATATTGAACACATACCACCCCAGGTATTGGCTGGTAATGAACCACAGCTTTGCAAATCAGTAAAACAATTCTTTCCAGGTTGGCAATAATGCATTACCTGGAGACATGATTAATTTCTTCAGAGTGAAAACCCTATACAATTATCTACTTTACCTACATTTACAGCTGGCTTGAGTTAGAGGCAAACTGTCTACATCTGAGAACAGATTACTTAAACTTGCCTCAAATTCCATTTGCATGCTATCCTTAGGCATGTTTCCTCATAAAAACATAGGCATCATAGCCCCAAGGTAACGTGATACTACTCCAGGAGAGCATGCACTGTGTCTCCTCACTCAGAGTCTTGAAAAAGAGATCCAGCAGCATTGGTGCAGTACTAAGGGGTTAGTTAAGTGGTTCATTAGTCAAGCAGAAAATAAGTCAACTTTGATGACCATTTCAAAAACAGCTCTTAAATAAAATTATAAACAATCACTTCTGAATACTCCCCACATTTGCTTTACATAATTTAACCCTCATACTACACGAAAATAAATCTTCCTTTCATTATTGCTGTCTACACTGTTATCGTTACTATTACTGTAATTATTAAAAACTACTATATACTTGTACTGTTGATTATATGAACCTTATAGAAATGTAATGATCACTACCTTTAATGATCACTACCATCTCATATTTTCTGTTTTTAACTGAAAAAAATGTAAATGCCAGGGAGCTTATATAAATTGTCCAGCATTATATGACCAGTAATCCAAAAAGACAAATGTTCAAATTCCAATTACTCTGACTTTAAAGCTTTCTAAGTACCACTGTTTGCTTTTTATTAATATACCTATGAAGATATTTTAATTTATTGTTTTATGTTGTTTTCATTTCCATGGGAAGAGTATGTGTAATCTTAAATCATGACTGCTCCAAGATCAAAACAAAATGGTAAATTAAATCAATTAAATATTAAATTCAAGAAATAAACCAATAATTGGGATGTGACCTTAATTTTTGTGTATTTAAACATATATTGAGGACTTCATATTTTGCAGTATTATCTGCCTTCTCTCATTTTTCTTTGGTTCTATAGACTCACATTCAACATTTCACAAAGAAATGTTGAATTAGTTTTAGTTTGACCAGCAGCTGGGCGTTATTTCCCATAGGCAAGTAAGAGCATGGTAGGGAGTATTAAAACGGTAGGGGACAGGGGCACATAAGGAAAAATATCATGAACAAGTAAACAAGTCTATCAAAATTTACTTTGGCTTCTTCTTTAGAGTGTTTAGCGTTAATTATGCATTTCTGAAAACCTGAGCCCTGATCCCACAGAGGATGAAAGACTTTGCTTCACACAGCAGGAAAACATGGCAGAACTGTATTTCTCATCACTGGCCAAAAAGAGAAAATACATTCAGTGTCATCATTTAATTTCTAGCTTTGAAAAATCAAATGTTTGCAAATTAAAATGCCATGAGCACAAACATTTAGCTCCCCCCTCAATTTGTTAAATGTTTTCATTCATATTCAAGAACAAATGGAAATTGTGAGGAAAAAATTTTGAATACACAGAAGTAAATAAATGTAACTCAATCCTAAATACTTCCACGTGTTTATCTGGAAGTATTATATATGCATCCAAAGTTTTTAAAGTTAAACTTCTTTTTAGTTTTTATTGACTCAGAATTCAACTTTTCTATTTCATTTTGGAAGTCTACTTTATTAATTTATATATTTGGATATTAGCCCCCTACTGGAGATATTTGTTGTTTGCAAATATCTTCTCTCATTTGGTTTGATTTGTTGATGGTTCCTTTTGCTGTGCAGAAGTGTTTTAGTTTGATATTGTCCCAGTTTTGCTTTTATTTCCCTTGTCTTTGAGGTCAAATTCGTAAAATACTCTCTAAACGCAAGGTCCATAAGTTTAGTACCTATGCTTTCTTCTATGCAATTTATTGTTTCAGGTGTTATGTTTAAGTCTTTAATCCATTTTGAGCCAATTTTGGTATATGGTGACATAGTTCAGTCTAGTTTCATTCTTTTGTATGTGGATTTCCAATTTTCCCAGCACCATTTATTGAAGAGGCTTTCTTTTCTCCATTGTATGTTTTTGTATCCTTTGTCAAAAATTATCTACCCATAGATATGTGGGTTTATTTCTGGGATCTCAGTTCTATTCCATTGGTCTGTGTGTCTGTTTTTCTGCCAATACCATGCTAGTTTGATTACTGTCACTTTGTAGTAGAAATTCAGATCAGGGAGTGTGATACCTCTGGTCTTTTTTCTCAGGATTGCTTTAACTAGTTGGATTCCATACAAATATGATATTTTTGTTCTTGAAAATATGCCATTGAGATTTTGATGTGGATTTTGTTAAATCTGTGTATTACTTTGGTGGTATGGCCATTTTAACTATGTTGATTTTTCCAATCCATGAACATGAAATATCTTTCCATTTCTTTGTGTCACTTTCAATTTCTTTTTATACTGTCTGATAGTTTTCAGTGTATAGGTTTTTCACATCCTTTGTTAAGTTTATTCCTATGTGTTTTATTCTTTTTGTTGCAATTGCAAAAGAAATTTTTTTCATTTATTTTTCTGGAATTTCATTGTTAGTGTATAGAAACACAATGAATTTGTATGTTGATTTTGTATCCTATGACATTACTGCATTTGTTTATTGTTTCTAATGGATTTTTTGGTGGGATCTTTAGGGTTTTCTATATAATCATCCTAAACAAAATTTTAGCAAATTTAATAAAACAATACATTAAAAAACTTATACATCATGATCAAGTAGGGTTCATTCCAGGGGCATAATGATGGTTCAACATATGCAAATCAATCAATGTAGCACACCATATAAACAAAATAAAATATAAAAATCATCTGATCCTATCAATAAATGCAGAAAAAGCATTTGACAAGACACAACATTCATTAATGATTAAAACACTTATAAAATGGGTATAGAAAGAATGTACCTCAACATAATAAAGGTCATATATGACAAACCCTCATCAAATGCCATGCTTCAATGATGTAAAACTAAAATCTTTTCCTGTATGATCAGGAACAAGACAAGAATGCCCCCTGTCACCACTGTTATTCAACATAGTATGGGAAGTCATAGCCAAAGCAATCAGGCAAGAGAAAGAAATAAAAGGCATCCAAAATCGGGAATGAAGAAATTGAATTGTCATGATTTCAGGAGATGTGATTCTTTATGTAGAAAACCCCAAAGACTTCAGTAAGGTATTTTTAATCTCTGTGAAATTTGGAATTATTCTGATTCATCACATTTACTTGAAGATAGCATTAATTCACAAAATAGCAGTAACTAAAAGGGCACAAGATTGTGTAGACATATGCCCAGTGACCAGATTCAGGAAAAATGATCCTCAATAAGCTGTACATATGTAGGCAAAATCAAATTCATTTGCTGCAGTCCTATGTCCAAGTACCAGAGGAGTTGTTCTTTCTCTACTTCCAGCTTTAGTTTTCATTTTTTTTAAAACAGAGATTTAACATTAAATTTGAGATAAAGATACTACACTTCTGTATCATAAAGCAACCAGTTAATATTTATATCATACTTTAAATTTAAGAAGATGTAGATCCATCACAGTACTATAAGTTGTTTTTCAATTATAAAATATACTTTTAATTACATTAAAGCTATTATTTAGTTGGACTTCTTTATCTGTTAATGCCAAACAGAACAGTGATCACTAGCTTTTTTGTTCTAATGAGTGCCCAGGGCTTGGCTGGTGGGAAGCGTGTTAAAAGGAGTTTAGAATTATAAGTTCTCTAGGGCATAGATTTATTTGTACGTTAACCTTTTTGAAACACTATTTCCATTTACATCACTTAATAACAATGACAGAACAAGTTCTATTAAAGTTTTCATGCCTTGGTAGGAGAATCAAATTACTACTTATCAATTAAAATCACCATTCATATAAGCTGTAACATTTCATGCTGGTGCAGGTCTAAAACATATGAAAGTTGTCTTTCTCCTTGAAAGTATTATTTTCCTCAATGATATCATATGAAACAGAGGACTTACAAGTTCATTAGAGTAGTACTATTTTACTTGCTTATACTGGAAAATTATGTAAAAACTTAGACATTAGAATACATAAATTACAATAGAATTATAGTAAGTGTACACTTATTAATTTTGGTATATGTATACATGTGTTAATGTCATAATTAATGTCATTACCTTAAATTTATTTCAAAAGTCTTTTAAATCAAGTAGTTGAAAGTCATCTAAAAGAAATTCTTCATCCAGCTATGATGAAGTAAGGAGTATTGGGACCACAGTGATGGAGTAGCTGGTATTGGGCTAGTACCCCAAACTAAACAAAAATAATACTAGATAAAAAATAAAAGATAACTGTTTTGAGTCAACAGGAACTATAAAATTGTGATGCATAAGACAGGAATACTCATAAAAAGAACTTCATTATTACCCTGGCTCTCAAACTGTAGAAATCTTAGGTTGAAAGATGCCAAATTCCTTGCTCAAAAGGATAGTCCCCACTGAACACAGGAGGCACAGCTCAGAGGTGGGGACAGAGGCATGCCTGTAATGGAAGGGGGACCCTAGGGCAGAAGCAGCTGTAAAAGAAAGGAGGTCAACAAGCAGTCTGTGGTGTCATTCCGCGTGAGTCCTCAGTAGAAGGCTGCTGCACCTGGGCCAGGTGAGACTAGGTAAGACCTACCAGAAAGTGCCTACTACACAGTTGAGAATACCATGGCAATAACGAAGGTCAGATTAAATATGTGCTCTGTTAGGAAATATCTGGGAAGTGACCACGGTATTTCCCTCACCTCTTCACCTGGGTCAAACTCGGCCTTCCCCGAAGTTTCTTGAAGGGAATGAGTCCTCGATGTCCTGCTTCTTTATATGCTGCCGGAAAAAGGTAGGGAGGATACAGCTGAAGTAACGTTTAGTGGGGACATTACACCCTTACCTATCTTGGGAAAGAAAGGTTTAAAATCCACGATGTAATGGATTGTTCAGAAGCAAGACAAAGAAAAGCTAACTAAATACAAAATATATAGAACAAGAGAACAGCAGGCAGTCGCCGTGCCTCCGCCTCCCCAGCCTTGGCTGGGCTGGGGCCCGTGGGTGATTGGCAGGTAGGCAGGCACCCCAGAGCACCCCAGAGCAGAGGAGCCCGCGAGGCCCTGCGGCGAGGGGAAGCGACGAGCCGCCCTTAGCAGTCAGCCAGGGACAAGCACGCGGCCACCCTCCTGCCCGGCCTTCCACGATCACTCCCCCGCAGAAATGCCAGCCGCCGGCGTCCGGGGCCTGAGGGCCACCTACCACCGGGTCCTCCATAAAGTGGAGCTCATGCTGCCTGAGAAATTGAGGCCCTCCTACAACCACCCGGCAGCTCCCCAAACAGTTTTTTCTGGGCTCCAAGTATGAAATGGGGGTTGGTGTTGGCTAGATTGGCTGACGTGGCCAGACTTGCAGAAAAACTCAGCACAGCTCAATCTGCTGTTTTGATGGCTACAGGGCTTATTTGGTCAAGATACTCACTTATAATTATTCCAAAAACCTGGAGTCTGTTTGCTGTTAATTTCTTTGTTGGGACGGACAGCAGGGACCTCTCAGCTCTTTCGTATTTGGAGATATAACCAAGAACTACAAGCTAACACAAACAAGAAAGAGTTCTTGATCATTCGAACAACCTAGATGTGGATGTAACCACTGGGACCCAGTTTGATTTATTATTTAGTTATTGGTAAGGTGATGCTAACTGTGCTAGTGATTGGAAGGCATAAAAGAAAATCATAAGTTATAACTGAGAGCTAGTACTTGATTCTGCAGAAAAATAAAGCAAATTTTTAATGAGTGTCTCTTTACGTATGACTTAAGAAACTTATCTATGAATATTAGTAACATTTTTTCTGACTATTTGCCCATAATAAATCATACTTGCTTATCCAAAAAAGAAAAGAAGAAGAAAGAAAAAGAGAACAGTTTAAAAAGCCAACATTTAATTGTTGGAAAAATTCCATAAAATAGTTAAAAATATAAATACTAATCAAGGCAGAAAGAGAAACACACACATGTATATATGCATACATACATGAGATGCCAATAGCAGAAATGAGAAGGTATCACTGTAACTCCAACAGACTTTAAAAAAAGAAAAAGGAAATACTATGATCAAAATCATATCAAGAATTTTTTTCCACAATAAGTTAACGAATCCTTTAAAAAATCACAACTTAAAATTTAATGAAGGAGAAAATATGAATGTTTCTATAGCTAATATATTAAATCAAATATTTTCTCATAGAGAAAATTCAATATCCCTATGGCTTCACTGATAACTTCCAGCAAAGATTTTGGGAAAAAATAATATCAATAATACAGAAACTCTTTCAAAAAAACAAGATTCTTCTCAATTCATTTTATGTAGAAGGTATTACCTGGTCATCAAAAGCTGACAGATACTACGTGAGAAAAAAGTGTTATTCTTCATGAACAGAGGCAATAGATTCTCAAAAAATATTAACAAAAATATTAACAAATCCAATCCAGCAATATTTATACACACATTAACTACAACTATAATCCCAATCAATACAATAAAAAATATTTATCATCTGCCATGAGGGCAAAGAAAATTAAAATAACATTGAGGCTATATTAATATTATATATCAGTTTGATTACAATTAGAAATTAAAAGAATCACAATACCAAATATTGGCTACATTTTAGAACGTCTGGAGCTTTCACACATCCATACCATGGAACACCGTTAGTAGAACTGTCAAGTTGTGGCAACAACTTTGGAAAACAGTTTGACACCACTGTTAGTTAAATATACAGTTATCATGTAATCCAAGAATTGCACACCCAAGGAGAAATCAAAGCAGGTGTACACAGGAAAACAACAATACAAAAAACTTTTACACCAATTGTCATGACCACTTTATTTATAATAGCCCCAAGTGGAAATAGCTCAGCTATCCATCGACAGATGCATGCCTAAACCAACTGGTATCCATACCATGGATACTGCTCAACAGATTAAAAACTTGAAAACAGTATAGCATGAAGGGATTTCAAAGCCATTATGCTGGGAAGAAGAATCCAAGCACAAAAAAGTGTTATTTTGTAGTTTCGTTTTCACAGTGACAGAGAACAGATCATGGTTCCCATTTGTCATATGGGTATAGGGTATAAGTGGAAGGGAGGTCAGAGTGTTCAAACTGTTCTTCTGTCCCAGGAAGCTCTTAATTTAAGGCAAACACTGAATTATCTGATCAGATGACATAAATTAATTACAAAACACTTTCCAATATGTATTGAGCAATTTGTTACAAGTGAGTGAATTTAACCCTACACTAAGCTCATAAATAGCAAATTGTGAACCGAAGCTATAATGTTTGCACATTTATATCTATCTTTATTAATATTTCTCAGTCTTTATTAGCATGTGAGTTCTGATAATTAAGTCACAAACTGTGTCGTGTGGTGAGTTTGCGCACTTCCCAGCAAGCACCACTTTGTGCGTGTCGAATCCATAGGCCACCTCGATTCCTGTTTGTTCCACGTCCTGTTCAAAGGAGCACCGTGCGCCGATACACTGACACCTATTTTTCTCATTTTTATTGGGAAAAATCTGAGAAAGAATTTGTAGATAAGGGGAGTAAAAAGGTATGTTTAGGTACCAGAATGTCTAAGATTTAGTAACAGCCACTTCCACATCTGCAGCCACCCAGCAACCAAAGCCCCCAAGGAAGATGTAATGGTGCTCAGGCCCCCCTATTAGAATACTGGCAGCTCTCAGTACTATTAGAAGTTCAAGATGAAGCTTTCGCTTGGGGAAATGAGAGCCCTGGGTTCCAGACATTTATCAAGAGTTAGCCCATAGAGAATCTCTGGGTTCATCCACCTCCCAACTGAGGTGTGTCCTTAGAGTGTTTCTTCAAATCGTGGGTGATCTGGGTTTCGTATCATATTCATTTGTACTATGGACCCCATTACCAAAATGGGGCACTCATAGCCCATTATATGCGGTGGCCATCAGTCCATTGAAAAAAGTAGTTATTTTCAAAATAAAGCTCTAGAAAAGTATATGCATATGAGATATTTCTTGTTAATATTTCTTTCCATTTTTTTCAGTGGTTCATTTTGGCTTTTTCTGTTTAGTGCCAGTTTGGAGAGAAGTATATGAATCTAACCCAAAAGAGTGCGTGCACACACACACACACACACACACACACACACACCCTGAATCATTAAGAGTTTTATGTGTGTGTATTTGCCACATGTGTATTTAGCTACTGTGCTTAATCTTATTTAACATCTGTTACCCGACAGTGAGTTATTTAAGTTAGTTTTCACTTCACTAAGTATTCAATAAGGCTTTTCAAAAAAGCAAAATTTGCTGAGTAAAATAATTCTTCTTTCCTGTCTGCATAATTCTATTCTAGAATTGTTTTATCACAATCTTAACTCTAAATAATGTATATATACTCTTAGAAAATATTCTACTGAATCCACACAAGTGCAGATAATCTGACAGTCAAATATGATTTCATACAAGGAAAAGATAAATGAAAGCAAAAACTGCATCTATTTTAAATTATACAAAAATAAGATGTTCTTTATAATAAATTAATGATATATAATGATTTCATTGATTTTATTGTAAAAAATCTAGTAACACCTCCATTTTGTGTGTTAATCATGTACATGTTTTCACATTAACATTTATTATTACTATATATGTAAGGATAAAAGTAAAAGAGAAAAGCAATAAAATTTAAAAACTACAAAAAATGAATTTGGAGAAGACATGATGAAAAATGAACAAAAACTACCCACAGTTCTCATTTACTTCCCTCATTCTCAGTGTGCTTCTTCATTAATACTTTGTATGTGTATGGTACATTTGTCGTAATTGAGAAACTCATAGATGCATCACTGTTTACTAAAATCTATCATTTATATTAATGTTCACTCTTTGTTGTACAGATTTATATGGTTTCTAAATGGTTATCATATATCCACCACTGCGCTGTGAAAAACCATCCTCCTCGTCTTCATCGCTCTCCTCAACCCCTAGATAGAGTACCTTCTCAAGAACTCCATACGTGATTGAGTCATGCAGTGGGCACATTCATTTTTAAAAAGCCTGTTGAAAAAGAAGAAATGAAAAATGGGTGCTGAATAGAAAATCATCACAGTCTACTACGTAAGGAATGGAAAAAGGCATGAACTAAAGACTGTTAAATAACTCACTGTGAGTTAACACATACCAAAAAAATGTAAGTACACATGTGTATATAAACATACATAAGCACATTCCAACCTCTTAATTTGATTTATTGTCTGTGTTCTTCTGGGCTTAAAACTAAAATATTTCTAAACAAGCTGACATTACAATGAAACATTCTTTATTATGGACATTCTACAACTGTAAAGAGGAGCAGATTAGTATATAATATTTCTTCATACTCCAAAAAAAAAAAGGCACTTGATACTTCTCATTAACTGAATATATTTCCTTTATTTTTTCCAATGATTTATTTTATATATCTTCAAAAATATACATTTCCTGGAAATTAAAATTGAATTACAAGCTATATATACTATTCAAATTAGATACACTTTAACATACATAAAATTTGAAATTTGTTCTAAAGTTATTATAAAGCTTATTGTGTTTTACTGAAAAGTAGTTAAAAAATAAAACTATCACAGCAAATCTATAGCAGATTGACTAATATTAAGATGAGAATAAAGACATTGAGTTTTTTTGGAATACAGGGTCTGCTGTTGTTGGGAGATTTATCTGTTTGCTTTGATTTAGAGAATGATTCATTTGAACTATCTTCAGTTTTCATGTAAATTATATGTACATTTATCTTTCTTTATGACTTTCTCTTTTTTCCTTCTTAGGTGAGTCACTGATTATCTGAATTGTCCAGGAAGCCATTAACATAAGAAATGGTAAGAAAGCACGCACGAGAATCTGCACTTTTGCTCTACTGTCCCCATGCATCTCCTTTATTTACAAGAGAAACAGATACATACATGTGTTGGGATGGCTGACTCTGAAGAGAAAATATTCTCAGTACCCCAAATAAAAGTTCCAGTAGAATATCAGACAGGCTTTGAATTTCAGATTTTTGACAACTGGAAGAGAGAGAACAGAGATTGAGAATGAGTAGATAGCACCCAGATTTTCACTGTGTCTTTCTACTTTCCTAGTTAGTTTATAATTTCAGGCGGCAGAGCCTTCAGGATGACACTAAAAGGGATTATACCTACAATTTAAGGAGGGATTGGAAACTCTAGTTTTTCCAAAAGGAATAGATGAACAGAGCTAGGAATGACTATGTCTAGAACTAAAGGATGACGTGTCCAATAAAAGTGTCCTTATTTCATATTTCACAAAAAATCTGGGTCATATTTCAAACATATCAATACGTCAGGAAGAAGAGAGATTTTGAGAATCATCTTTGTTCTTGTACTTAAAGAAAGTTTAATAAAACCTCCACAGACTAGGTATCCCTTCCGGAATACAACTTGAACTTTCCTGCTGTGGTAAAGATTCCCTGTGCTACTCTTCTCCTTGTCTAGGCATGTAGGAGGGTCATACTTCCCCACCCCTCTTGAAGTAGGATTGATACTACTAGTTTTGGTCAATAATCTTTGAGTAGAAATAAATATAACTTTCATTTCTGAGTTAAAGTATTTAATTGGTGCTGCAAGACTTTCTAACACCCTCTTCTTTAGAATGCTAATGCACTGTGGAGGTGGCTCTGCCATAAGATCAGAGTATCAGTGAGCCACGACAAGACTATGGTCATAGGCATTACCCAGTCCTGAGGAAAATTTGCTTCAGTGTGAATGGAGTTTTGTTGTGTTTAGCCAGAGAAATTCCTATGTTCTTTGTTAATGAGCGTAACTAAGCTAATCCTGTGACATTATCAGCCCACCCATAACAATAACCACCTTTACAATGAAATTATTTGAGTGTACCCAAAAAGACATAATGCTTCTAGATGGCCAGCTCTTCAAAACATAAGCACTGTGAGAAATTTTAATGAGAAAATTTAATACTATGATCCATCAATGATGCCTAAAAAATAATTTGCATAGCCATATTTCTAGGAAAATAGAAATAATAGGGAAAAGAAACCTATCCTAGATGCTCTAAAAATTGTATTTTTGGTCATTTTGAGTGACTGTATTTAAAACTGTGAAGACTAAACAACCATTCAAGAAATGATATAATTTATACAGAAATAAAATAAAAGGGAGTTCCCTGGTGGTATAGTGGCTAGGCTTCGGCGCTCTCAACACTGAGGCCTGGGTTCGATTCCCAGCCAGGGAACTACAAAAAAATAAAATAAAGTAAAATAATATGTCTTATGTATTATATATATCTGATATGTATTACACATAGTTTATGAAAAATCATTTGTGCATATGCATAAACATTTAAAACAAGAGTAAAAATTGCTTTCATGAACTGTTAAGTAAAAGCCCAACTTTAAAAGTAAATTATATATACTTGCATATATTTGATACATGTATTTATGGGGGCAGAGAGTGGAAGGAATCACAATAATAAAAATCATTTTTAGTATATTATTACGATAATTGGTGATATTATCCCAATATATACTATTTTTCATATTTAAATATATTTTAAAAATGCAAATTACTGTGAATAAAAATCCTTTACAATTGTTATAAAAATTCTATATGATTTATGACTTAATGACATTTAAGGATATATGAAAGTGCACATAGGAATTATTTTTATTATTGCTTAGAATGCTAATATTTCTGACAGCTGTCTTTTGAAAAGTCTCTCTATACTACATTTTGATGTCAAGAAATAAATGAAATTATATATTTACACATGAAGATTTTAAAATACAGTTTTAGTGAATTGTTTCTTTGAATTGTATTATTTAAAATTTGACTCGCTCATGCACACACTGGATATTAAGTTACATTACCATTAGAGTCTCTATTATTTGTAAGTTTCTTAACAGCAACACCTCTGATGTTAATATCCCTTACCGTGTCCAGCACAAAGTTTTGCAATAATAGAATTTAAATCATGGCAGATGACTGAATTGTTTAGATTTTATTTAACAAATATCTCCTAGAAGTTTATATTAAGAATGAACATTTTTATTTTATATAACTTTTAAAGGTTTTGTTCCAAACTTGAAGTTGCTATTAGAACATACAGGTATTCGCTGAGGTTGTGCTTATAAATCTTAACGTTTATGTATATTGCTACAATAAAGCTCCAAGCATATTGAAAGATGCAGTTTATGTGTCTATAATATATATAAAGCAATCAAATATAGGACTCTAAGTGTTTAACTTGATCTAAACTTTTTCACTACTTAGTCATTATATAAGACCTGCATCAATTAGAAGTTTATAAATTAATTTCTATTTAACAGTTAAATTATTGATTCATTCCACAAGTATTTACTAATCATCTACTATGTGCGGAAATAAATCACTGAAATTGCCTTTAAGGAGTAGAAACATATAGTTGTAATGAGAATATTCTACATGGTACAAACATTGTAAAAGACTGGGCTAAGATTTGAGATGAGACACAGGCTGGAGCCAATTCATATTTAGCACCCATACATTTTAGAATGAGGTGTGGGTTACAAAAAGTACCAAAGAAAGAAATGTGCAGTTCTATGACATCTGAGAAACATATGGTAGGGGAAGTATCTCTATGGGCACATAATAAGGACCAACAATAGCACAGGAGAATAAATGGTGAAAATAATAGCCAAGAAGTTAATGTGTCTACATTTGCAAGCCCGCCCATGCCTCCAATTATCACTCCAAACTTGTACAATTTTCCATTTGCCAATTACTGTCTAATCTTTACTCTCAGCCTTAATCTCAGGTTATGGCAGCTCCTTGGTTCAGACATCTAGCCTAAGGATATTGGTGGCACCCTTAGTATCTTTTCTCTTTCTTACCCTATGTCTAATCTTTTAGGAAAACTCATGGATTAATTTTTAAATTATATGTAGAATTTGACTTTCCGTCATCTCTTTCGGTGCTATCACCATGGTCCAAGTTACCATTATCTCTTGACTGGATTATTGCAATAGACAGCTAATTGGTCTTGTTTCTATTCTTTCCCATTGACTGTTTAAACCCTACAGAATAGAGAAGTTTAGTCTTTTAACAGGTTGTATCATGTCTTTTCTCAAATCTAGTAAAAGCTCCCTATTTCATTAAGTGTAAAAGGTGAAGTCCTTAAAGTAGCTTTCGGGGGTTTTCATGATCTAGTCTTCTGTGTACCCTCTCTATTCTCAGCTTGCTTATTACAACCCAGCCATCTTTAAGTCCTTAATACTCCTCATCTACCAACTATGTTTCAGCTTCAGGTCCTTGGCACTAGCTATTACATCAGCCAGGACACTCTTTCCTTAGGAGATTTCATGACTGACTTACCTTGTTCAAATATTCGCTCTATCATCATTTTCAATGAGGTCTAGTCTGATCGCAGTTTAACGCTAAACACTCCACACTCTGAAGACTCCAGATCATGCTTACCTTGCTTTATTTCTCCTCTTTAAGTAATTATTTAATAATATCTATCCCTTATTGTCTTTTGCCACTTAATAAACTTAGGAAGGGCAGCTGCCACATTTCTATTTGTTGTGTCTTGCTTTCATTTTGCCTTGATATCCCTGAAAGTGTCCATGAACTTGAAAGACTCTCACTACTGCTTCTATTTCCGTGGCCATAGCTCACCTCTCATTCTGCAAGAATTAAAAATGTTTTGCTCTCTCAACATATTCTGTTGCTAATTTTCCCTTGAAAATGATGAATGATCTCAGTAGTCAGAATTAACAAATATTAATAGAAGATTTTTGACTCCAAATGGATTAATCTTATCAAGTAAAAATTCCAGCCAGCCCTTTCCTGTTCCCAGCAGGAGTATAATTTTCTCCCCACTGGACCAGTTTTACTGTTACCTCTCCCACCTTTCTAGAATCAATAGCTTTAGGATTGTGCAACACTTGCCTGCTTCTCTGTCAGTCATTTTCACTGTTCAGTCAAAATGAGCCAAATCATTTTCTCTTCCGTGTTTTAGAACTGACATAACTGTAAAAAGAGAGAGGGTAGAAAATATGAGAAACCATCATCGTTTTATATCCATATATACAGCTTCAGCAAAAATAAAGATCTGGAACAAATATTTAAACGTAGCCGAACATTACTGAAAAAAAAAACTAACAAATATATATTTTCAAAAAGGACAGGAAAGGCTTAAGAAATATAACTAGAACATGAAAGAGTTTGATATCCTCAATTTTCCATTTTATCCCTGTAGACTTTTCAGTAAGTATAAAAGGAAAGATTGTTCCTTAGTTCCTGCTCAGCACCCCACGGAGCCAATTTGTAGGGAGTTGTTATCTTTCAGAAAGTACTTTGTAGGGGGGTGAGCAGCACTGGAAAGCAAAAAAGAAAAAAAAAAAAGCAATACAGCTGAAAGAAATGATGCTATGGAGAGATGTGTTCGATTACAAGAACATACATCACAATTCTTGGAAATTGCTGTAAATTTAAGGGAAATTTTATTACATAAAATAGAAAAAATGATTATAAAAATTACAAACTATTTCTGACATAGAGTGACAACACTAAATAATTTATAGTCCAATGCTTTATAACTTCTATTTAACTAATCTCTTACATATATTTTGCTTGGCACATGTAGCAACGCAACGATTTTTCAGCTCATGCTTGCTTTTATATTTGCTTCATACTCTTTTGTTATTTATTTTATGGCCCCCAAATTATCTGGCTATGTTAGGTTCTAATAATATAGCATTATTTATTTTAGATTAATTTCTAATTTTTCACATTTTGTCCACAGACTATAAATCTAATGAATGTTGTTGATCTCTTGCAACTAGGTTTTGCCTAATATTTGTTATTGTTCTGTGAGATGTTTTGTATCTGCCGACTTTTTAATGCTTCATTAATGATTTTTGTTAGAATTCTAACATTGTAAATCCAAAAATGTTTAACTCTCCCTACAGTTTTGTCAGCTTTGCTTAATATATTTTATGGGTCTGTTGTTAGTTTCGTAAGTACTTGTGATGCATATACACTTTGTTGCATTGTTAGTTTTACCAGTACGTTAGGCCACACTTTGGCCCCTAAAACCTTTTGTCTTTGCCTATAGGATGAGTATATCATTTCCCATCTCCTACCCTCCCTCCCTCTCTCTCTCTCTCTCTCTCTCTCTCTCTGTGTGTGTGTGTGTGTGTGTGTGTGTTTAAAGTCAATTTTAGATAGCATACTTTGAAATCTTTTCTATCAAATCTGAGAAAATACTTGGATTTTAATTTGTGTTTAACAAATTTAATTATACATTAACAGATTATTATTGAGATGTTTTCCTACCATGTTGTTTCTTATTTTCCATTTACAATATCCTTTTTGTTATCTCTCTCTTCTTTCTACTGCTTTGCAATGAGAAGTACAGTTTTCTCTGTTGGGTTAATGGAAACACACTCCTTTTTGGTTTCTACATTGTTCCTCTACTAGACAATCACAGCAATTTATACCAATTGGCTGCTTAAGTAATAAATCACACACACACACACACACACACACACACACACACACTTGCACATACGTACATACATACTCTCACCAAAAAAAGTTTTAAAATACTCTTATTTTCTTGTTTAGCATAAAAAATGAGACAGAATATGAAATAATATTATCTATTGTTTGGTCCTTAAAAACATACTAGATTAAAAAACTATTATATGCCTAAATAGTTGATCACTCTTAGTTTCTATAATGCTTCAAACATTTCCTTAATTTCTTTCTCTGAACATTAAAACTCTACTCCAAAATATTTTCAACATAGTCTGTATATGGCAAAATCAAGATAACTTGTCCAGATGATAGGTATTTTTATTAGTTCCTCACAATTAAATGAAAATTTGCAATATAAAATTTAGATGAAAAGTTTTTTTCCTGCAAATAAAAAAAAAGAGAATTGCCTTCTTGCACCTAATATTGCAGTTGAAAAATTTATTATAAGTGTGATTCTTAGAAAAGGTTTCTGAATTTTCTCTATAAAAATTTAAAATTTTCTCACTAGTCTTTTCAAAATTATTTAATTTCATATATTGTATATAGAAGTGGGGTTTATTTTTCTCTCCTGTTTTTCATTTTATGGATTCTTTCAATATGGAGCCTAAGGCTCATGATAGAATAGAGGTTAAGGACATTAAGGAATCAGATCCCTTATATTCAAAGCACAGCATTGGAGAAATTTACCTCTGTCTAGTTAGGATATGGCATATAAGACTTACTTGATCTCTAATGCTTCAGTAAAAAGGAAAACTATTAGTATATAACTCATTGGGTTTCATGAGAATTAAATGTGAATTGTCACAAAACATTCACAAATTGTATTAATTTCTCTATGTTAGGATTTAAAATTTTTGTAGACATAATTGAGCAATTTATAGTTTTTCTTGAAAAAAATAGTTCCAGTATTTCTTCAAATACCTAACTTTTAAATTGTGAATAGTAACAAAAGCCACAGTGGTTATTAAGGTTAAATTCATTCACATGTGCTATAATAAATATTTACATTAAGTATATATCTGCATATGTATAAACACACACATATATGTACACACACACACCATGCATATGCACATATTAATATAAATGTTGTTTTAGAAAAAAACTTCATTTTCCATCTGTGTAGGGAAAAAGCCAATTCTTCCCTACTGTATGTTTCTTCTCTATTTGTATCCTTCACTATTCATACAATAAACTTCATTTCTCACATTTCTGGTCACCAAATGCTTAGAAGGATTTTTTCCCCATATCAAGTGATTTTCTGCAACACCATCTGGGTGTTTTAATTCAATTCTGACACCTTTCACCTGGAGCTATTATCAGATGTTGCAGTTTAAAGCTCCATCCCACAAGACTGTTCTCAGCCCACTTCAGATGACAGTGACAAGCAGTAGGTCCTCAAGTTACTCACAACTTCTCTCTGATTTGGCTTGAAATTGGAGGCTCTCACGACCTCCTCCTCAGGTTCGATCAGTTTACTACAGTGGCTTAGAGAACTCAGTGAAACACTAACTTAAATGACCAGTTTATTAAAGGAGATGATAAAGGATACAGAGGAACAGCCAGATGAAGAGATACATAGGGCGATGTTTGGGAGGGGCCAGAGTAGAAGCTTCTGTCCTCGTTAAGTTGGGGTGCATCACCCTCCCAGTGTGAATGTGTTAACCACCTGGATGCTTTCTGAACCCCATATTATAGGGATTTTATACAGGTTTGCTCACAGGCATGATCAATTATAAACTTCATTTCTAGCCCCTTCCCTCGTTCTGGAAGATTAGGGATATGGCTGAAAACTCCAAGCTTCTCATCACGTGCTGGCCTTTCTGGTCACCAGCCACCCAGAAGCTGACCTAGAGTATCCTCATTGGACCAAACGATGCTCCTAGTGCTATTATTACTTAGGAATTTCGAAGTTTAGGAGCCTTGTGTCAAGAAAAGGGTCAAAGACCCAGTATTAAAATAAGAAATGTACCTAGTGCTATTATCATTTAAGAATTTACAGGGTGTTATAAGCTCTGTGCCAGAAACTAGGTCAGACAGAAAGACAGACGGATAGATAGATAGATAGATAGATAGATAGATAAATTGTATCATTTCATACATGTACATATGAATTTGTATTCCTGTTTTTGTCCAAATCTTAGAATTATGCTATCATATAGCAATGACTACAAAAATCTTCATTATAGCTATCACTAATGTCTTAAGAAAAGGCCAAATGCCAAATGCCCAGATATGAATTGCAGTAATTACAATTAGTTTGGGAGTTAGAGAAAAGGTGAAAAGTAGAAATCCACAGGAATCACAAACATTAATTTTTGGTTATTGATTTTTACTATTTTAAATAATATTTTTATTTTAGAATAATTCCAATTCACAAAAGGAAATTATAAATATAATACAGAATTCCCTAAACTGACCATCTTGTTTCTACTATGAATATCTTACTTTAGAATGGTGTATTTGTTTCAGTTTACAAACCAATGTTAATATATTATGATTAGCAAAAGTTCATATGGTATTCAGATTTCCTTAGTTTTATTCTTATTCTGTTTCAGATCTCATCTAAGATATGACATGACATTTAGTAGTCATATCTCCTTAAGCTTCTCTGGGATGTGACAGTTTCTCAAATACCTCTTGATTTTGGTGACCTTGACAGTGTTGAATGCAAGTTAAATTTTTCTAAAATGGTCCTCATTTCAGACTTGTGTGATGTTGTTCTCATAATTAGATTGGAGTTATGATTTATTTCGGAGGAAGATCACATAAAGTGCATTTCTCAAAACATTGTATCAAGGTCACATACCATCTGCACGAGCTATCACTATTGATACTAACCTTGATCATCTGACTAAGGAAGTGTTTATCAGGTCTCTTCACTGCAAATGTACTCCTGTTTTAAATCATATTCTATTCTTTGGAAGAAATTCAGTGTACACAGCCCACACTTAAGGAGTGAGGAGTTACACTCAACCTCCTCAGATTAGAGTATCTACATAAATTATTTGGAATTCTTCTACACTGAACATTTGTCCCTTTTTCTCATTTATTAATTCAATTAAACATTTATATCAAGATGGGACAACATGGATATTTATTTTATATATTGGGTCAAAACACTACTTTACTTACGTTCTTGCTCAAATTGTTCCAGCCTGGGCCATCATGAGCACTTTCACTTAGCTTTGGGTCCCTTTGACATACCTCATCATTATGTTGTTGTAGTTTTATTCCTTTTCTGAGTTATTCTTACTATAAATATGTTCCAGGCTCATTTTGTATATTCACTGACCAGCCGATAACCATTCGTTTTCCCAAGAAGCCTTAGTTCCTTTTATTGGAGAATGCTTTTAGAAATTAAGTTTGTCCTGCTGGTCAGTGAATATACAAGATGGATTTACTGGTTGCTCCCACAATGTCATTGTTTCTAGGCCTCTCAGCTGACAAAGCAATAAAATATATATGTGCATACTAGTCAGAATGCACACACACACACACACACACACACCTCTATTCATATTAAGCTAAATATGAGTTCATACTTATGTTTCCAAATCTAATCCATTATCCCATGGACAACTGAACTTCAACCTCTTGCTTATCAGTAATACCAAGAAGCCTGGCTCCCACCATTTACCATCCATTTGCTTAATTGCTCAATTCTAGTATATATGTCTGATGGTTTCATAGTTGTTAATTCATATCCCTATGGAGAACACCTTATCGACCAGAATACAGTGCTATGGATAGTACCTTATGCCCATAGTCTTACAGATTCTTCTCATTTCCAAAGTTATTCAGGCAAGCTTATTTCCCCTTCTCCCTCCGTAGTAAGGTTATGTCACATATTTGCAATACAGTTAGATTGTTTTTGTCCAAATCTGCATCCCATCCTGAACTCCAAAGTAATTAAATTTGCATAAATTAAGATTCACTCTTTGTGTTGTGAGTTTTGACAGTTGCATAGAGCCAGGACCCCCCAATGTAGAACCATACAGCACAGCATCATTACTCTAAAAATACCCTGTGCTTAATTTACTGAAACCTCATCGTCCCCAAACCCCCGGTAACCACTGGGCTGTTTAACATCTCCATAATTTTACCTTTTCCGGAGCGTCAGAGAAATTGAATCGTGCAATCTATACCCCTTTGAGACTAGACTAGCTTCTTTCACTTAGCAATACGCATTTAAGATTCAACCAGGGTTTGATAGTTTTTATTTTTCCCTATCTCTGAATAGTATTCAAATTGATCATGTCTTAACAGTTTGCCAATCAACTCACCTGTTAAAGGACTTCCTTTCCCCTCCAGTGTTTGGTGATTACGAATAGAGCTGCTTGAACATTATTCTCACATCAAGCTTTCCTGCGGACGTAAGTTTTCCAATTGTTTGGGTAAAAATCAGGAGAGCTATTGCGGGATAATACAGTAAGATTGTTTTTACTCTGTAAGAAAGAGCAAACAGTTGTACAAAGTGTCTGTACCTACCATTTTCACTACCATCAGCCACAAAGGAGAGTTTCTGTTGTTTTTTGTCCTTACCGGCAATCGATACTGTCAGGTGTAAGAATTTCAGCCATTCTGATATTTATATTGGGGTATCTTATAGATGGGCCTAAGGAAAGTAATTTACTTTCAGTTTTCTGAATATTTTCCTGTTGGAAGAAGGAGAATGACAGCTTCCAAGCCCTTTCTGTATCAGAGCAGAAGAAAGAAGTCCATAAGAGAGGCTCTTTTGATCACTCTTGCTTTGCTGCCACATAACCAGGCATTTCCTGTAGTCAGAATTTTACTTTTACACTTAAAAATAAAAAAGTACAGTCACCCACTCATCTCACTCAACAGCTCTTTTTCAACAAGAGGGCTTCCTTAACATCTGTACTCGTAGTTCTAAATGAGTTCTGCTGATTTCTTTCATAAGTGGCTCAGCCCTTACTGTATTGAAGCTACATACGTGTGTACCAGCATTATTACAACTTAAAAAGGGTTCCTCTAGTATCCTGTAGGACTGCCTCCACCTTTTCCCTTCAGCAGGTTTATGCCACCTCTCCTGACCCTTACATTAAATAAATGTACAGCAGGTCAATAGTGTCTATCACATCTCCAGGGTTTATCGCATTACTATGACAATGTATTTTTTTAATAAAGTATCCTAAAAATAGTTTTTATAGACAGCATCATGTGATGTGCATATATGTATGTATACATTTGTGGGTTTTTCAAATAAATTAAAGTATAACTTAGATCAGCTATTTGTGTAATCATTAACACATATCCCAGGGATGGTCAACTATTATTTTATAAAAAATTTCAAATTCCTGATAAGAATCATACAAAAACTTATGCTACCTTAATCTCTAAAGTCCTGAAATGCTGCTAATTAGCAAAGTGAAAGCAAAACATAGATCTTTATTGGTGAAATTAATGGTTGATTAATAATAATTAAAAACATTAGTTATAGGTTCCCATTAGCAAAATTAAAAATATTCATGTTATGAGGATTGACTAAGCTACTTTAGACATCCTAGACACATAACAGTGCCTGTAATCTATATCTTTAGGAAAGGCACCTGAGTTTTAATCCGTAAAGTACCTCTAGTCCATTTATGGGTATGGAGAAGTTCCTATCACCTCATGTTGACTGAAAGAGTAAGTTAAAGCTGTTCTAGTCGGAGCGAGTGTGACGATGTCTGGATGCGCAGCGTGGTGGGTGGGAGTCCTGTACAGGGTGGGTTTCCATCTTGTGCAATGAGCTGCTGGGACCAGGCTCCAGCCATCTGTGACCCTGAGGTGAAATAAGGAGATTGTAAAATAATTATCTTACTTGTTTCCATTAATCTTTGTTAAGTATCTGTATAGCTCATATTTATTTCATGTTTAATATAAGAAGTGTTTGGGGTCTTTACTTAGAAGTTAGGTGATGTTTTTGTGACCAGAAATATGCTGTAGGAACTTAACTCTTGTTTATATCTATCAGCCTAGGTAAAATCAGTTTTGTTATATATTTCACTTAAAGTCGCAGTTTCTAAGCCTCTATTGAGAATGTTCAGAGAATGTCAAGTGAGGACTTCCTATACAGTCATCTTCCAAAGGAACTAAGAACTCAGTCCGACCAAATCAGCGAAGGTTAATGTGGTACACTTCCTTTCTGAAACGTACATTCGCCATTCTCTTTTACAACTACGGTTTTGCAGGACTGATTTTGAGGAAATGGAACCAAAGGTCAGCGATAGTTTCCAAGTTTGCTGGCCCTGAAAGCATTCTTATTTCTCCGTAATACACAATTATGTATTTTTATTTCAATATAAAGCTACCTGCTGTGCCAGACCAAATGACATATTTAAGTGGCATAGCTTTTATCTTCTAATAAATGAAGCATTTGATTTTAGATGATTGCTTAGTGAACAGGAGAATTTATCATTAGTGGTGCAATATTGTTTTTCCTAACTAATCTCAGTGGAATTTTTCTTGCCTGTAATTTGAATTTTTATTCTATATAATTTCTCTTCTAAAACATTACTTAAAATTGCAAGTACTATATGCTTCAGAGAGATATTTCTCCTTTCATTTCTAGGACTAAATCTTACAACATACTATTTTTCCATACTTATGAATATTTGAATAGTTATATATATACTCTTAAAGAATACTTGCCAATTTTCATATGTATGATGCATAAGACTATCATAAAAACAAATAATTACTTATTTTCACTATGTCCAAGATGATTGAGGGGAAATACAAATTGAAAATAATTACTTACAATTACTTTATTCATAAATTTTAACATTATATAGCATGTTATTGGTATAAAAATAAGCAGTGGAGGAAATTAATCATCTGGTTATGACGTGTAGATATTGTTTTGTCCACCTAAAACATAGTGGATCCCAGTGCTTTTTTGCTAAGATTATTTTTGGCTGATTATACAAGTTACTTCTTTGCTTCCACAAACAATGTATGAAGCAACTGATCTTAGAACTGTCAATAAATTCTGTAATTGGATATACAGCAGACAAAACAATATTGCTAAATCTAGCAGTTTTGAAATCCATCAAGAATTTTTACCAACTTGTTTTAATTTTTTAGAATAAGACAGCTTTGGAATTGATGTGACTTTAACTTAATGATTCTGTAGAAATATTATTTAAAAACCAGTGAACTTCAATATCACATCTTTATTGTTATTTTCAAATAAATTCATGTCTTCGAAGACTGGAACTGAAAATGTTAAACTGCAATAAATAAAACATCACCAATGTACCAGCGTTCCCACTGTACAGCCACTCAGTCACCATTTATTCCAAAGACATCACTGTCATAACTTCTAACACTACAATTGTAATTTACCTGTATCTCAGATTATTAATGGAAACATGTGACCTATGTTCTTTGGTATAGGTCTTTTATCATGAAAAATTATATTTGAGAGAGTCATCATTATAACATGTTGTTGGTTCGCAATACTCTCTATTATATGAATATATAATATTTTATTTTTTTATCCAATGGTTGATGAACACTTGGGTTATTTTAAGGTTTTGGCTATTACAAGTTATGATACCATAAAATTCTTGGTTATGCATTTCCATGCATAACAGTATGTTAGGGTGTCTATCCTGGACTGAAATTGCTGGTCTTAAATATATGTTCAGTTTTAGTAGTTATTGCTACATACTTAAAAACTTCTCCTAAATCAGTAACAAAAAGACAGATTACCTGACTGAAAAATGAAATGAACAAATATTTAAGGAGACCTTTTACAAAAGAAGACATTCAAGTATCTAGAAAATAAGAGAAGATAACAATGCATTAGGATCAGAGACATCCTAAAATCCAAGGTAATACTAGTAGACACCCAGCAGAAAAGCTAACATTAAAAAGGATGGCAATACTAAATAACAGCTAGGATGTAGAACAACAGGAATTTTTATACTATGCACAAATTCAATGACTACCTATACTTCTATATATCGATTTCACTTTTAGAAATACCCTGAGCATATAGCATTATGTGCATACACACACACACACACACACACACACACACACACATTCATATTCAGAGGTATGTACCAAAAATGTAAGCTGTATCAACTATAATAATCCCAAACTGAAAATATCTCAAATTTTCTTAAAGGATGGAATTAATAAAGCATAGATTTTTACACAACAGAAAAATATATAGCTATGAACATGAAAGAACTCTTACTACATGCAACCACAAGGTGAATCTCACAGATATAAAGCTGGGTGAAAGAAAGGAGAAAGAAAATAATACATATTACATGATTCTATTTACATAAATTACAAAAACATGCAAAAAAACACAGCATTTCAGAAGACAAGGGAGTGATTGTCTTAGGTGGCAGACTATTGAGTGAGAGGGCACACTGGGTGCCTACTGCAGTACTGATGATACTGTAGTAACTTGAAACAGAACTTTATTCTTTTTGTCTTAAAAAATGGCCAATACTGGTGATTTCATATGGTTCTATTATTTCAATTTCTGAGTGCTGCTTACATGAAAATATTTTCTTGTGAAAATACATCCAGTTGTATACATATGTATGCAATCTGTAAAAGATACATTTAAAATGAAATGGAAGAAAGTAAAAACAGACTGATACATATAACCAGAAGACCAAAACAGTAAGGGACAACAGCGGAAATGGATGCACTTTATCCAAGAAACGATTGAGAGACTCTGGGCTCAGATATCACAGATGTGGCAGAAGGGAGAGGCAAAAATCGGGTTTGAAAACAAATGAATTATTTAAGAGTCTGTATGGATAATTTGCCAACTGGTGTCTGAACATCCTTGATCCATCTTACAGACAAAAATAAGCATCTCAATTTATCTATCTGAAAATATTTATAAAGAGCTTTCTGATTCATCTTTGCAGCACATGAAACTAAAACATGTAAATTTTACAGAAAAATCATGGTTTAAAGACATTTGAATAAAACATATATTTTAAAAATGTGAGGTAGCTAATAGTTCCATATCCTTTTAAAATTATTTGTCTTTTTATGCTATTTGGTTGATATGATTTATTCCTTAAAATAACTTTGTGAGTTCCCGTTATTTTTTAGGACGATGTATATTATTCAAAAAGATAACAAATCTAAAAGAGTTAGCTACTTTAGTGAGTGTTAAAGAATATTTAAAGAATCCAAAAGAAAAACAAAAGAAAACAGCAGCAGGTGGTCAAGTGTCTTTCACACTCTCTGACGCCAATCTAGATATTCAGGCCTGTATGTCTCCCAGCTTCCATGTCTGCCTGTCTGCCATACATTGATTCCTTTTTTATCCCCAGATTAATTTAAACACAGGACACTGCACTTCTAAGTTTTTAATTTACATGGAAACCCACAAAAAACAAAAAACTTTAAAACCCCCTTTAAATACATACATATATATATATATATATATATTTTTTTTTTTTTTTTTTTTTTTTTTTTTTTTTTGGTTCCCTGACCGGGAAGTGAACCCGGGCCACGGGAGTGAGAGTGCTAAAACCCACTAGGCCAGTGGGCAAGTCCGCCAGCTACGTGCATTCTTCTTGGTCCTTCTCAGCAGCCCCTCAGGACCCCTGCACTTTTCCTCTCTGAATGCACTTGGCCTGGAGCCACATCTTTTTGCACCCAATTTCAATACATTCTCACTCTTTATCCAATTTTGTGCAACACTTTATTTCTGTTCCAGCCCTTATTCCTGAGCTTGCAAACATGAACCCATGAAGACATAGAGAGGACAAAACAAAATCCACAGGTAAATGTTAAAACACACACACACACACACACACACACACACACGTACACACACACACACACACGTACACACACACACATATGTGCATGCACACACACAGACAGCCACACAGCCTTCTCAAAATAAAGAGGTATCTAATTAATAGACCAACTCTTTACTATCTTAAATAATAATAACATTTAGAGTGATCAATTAAGATTTTCCCCATAACCATAAGGCATATACAAGACACTGGAACACAAAACAAGTTTGTGGAACCCTCCACTGTCCCTGGTCCTCCTGTCTCGTGTGAAAGAGGGAACTGCCATCTTCACTGCAGCAGATGGACTTAATTTTAGCTCTGGTGTTTTGTGTGTGAGCAGCTCATTCATTTCTTCCTCCAACCAGAGCTTTTCGATACACCTCAAATTAATAGAGTCTTAGCACACCTTTTGCATAACTCTCCTCTTAAATGAAACATGTGCCAAGAAACATATGGTTAAACACATCACAGTATAACAGTACATATTCATTCATGATCTATGTCCTTATCCATTTCACAATTTTACAGAGACATATTACATATATATTACATCCCAACCAACTCATCTGTGATTTTTGTAGTAATAATAACATCACATATGAATGACAGATTTTTATAGTGTTGATATTAAAATTGTATATCTTTGACAGTTTTATAAATGTATGTGTGTTCATGTTAGAACATAACTGTCAAAAAAACATAGGGTTGAGTTCTCAATAGATTTTAAAAGTTAACTAGTAGATCCGTGATGGAAGCTTCTCTTCAAATTGACAAAAAATAAAAATTTTATCTTTTTTTCATATATATAACATATACTATTGGAGAATACTTCACTTAAAAATAGAAACTAATCATCTGTATTCAGAAAACATGAGTTTTCTAAATCCAAATAATTTATTCTTAAAAATTTTGGAGATAGCTTATCTCTGTATATCTTCTTTAATTATTATATTTTATGTACAGTTTTAAATATGTGTAAGTGTGTTTCACTCATTTCCACAATTATTTATCTTTCTTCCTTTCTTTTTTTTTTTTTTTAACTTTGTAGCTTTATGTCTGAAATAGTTTTTGTTTGGAAATGAGTAATGATACATTTTTTAAGGGCAATTCTACCATTGTCATTTGTTGCCTAAGGTACGAAAGCTATATAAATGCTCATAAAATCCTGTGAAGAAGTGAAGACCTCCCTGTAAATCAATTCTAAGGTCAATTCTCTTACACCTGATGACAGGAAATGAACTTGGTCTTGAGATCTTTGCAAGCAGTAGAGCTGGTAAACTTTTGTACTTGTTGCCTGAATAATACATTTTAGTTTAAAAACCTGTTTCTCTCATCATTCCAAAAGGTATATCAAATCCTAAATTTCAATTTCTATAAAAGTTTTATCTATTTTATTCCATTATTTCCAATATATATGATTATCTCCACATATATTTCAGAAGATTACATAAACACTGATTTACATAGGACTTAATATTTTATTACAAGGTTTTAAATATTTCAACAAATAATTTTATAATGAAATAATATTACATTGACAAACAATTGAAGAGCTTTGGTATTACCTTTGTCTAGTTGGAAAAACATTAAATTCAAGGAAATTTTATTACTTAGTTTTAAAGTAGTAACTTTTTAAAAATTGAAACCAAGCTAGAATTAAGTATTTATATTGAGAGATACTCCTTTAGGTACAACGTCATCTCTCCAAGTAGAATGAGATACTGCCTTATCCAGTAGTTTTACAAAAATATTAGCGGTATGGTTAAAAGTCCCTTTATGATTTTTGATCTGCTAATTGCTGATTGTTGATCTTTAGGAAAGCTATTTAACTTTCTGCTTGCATTTCTATTTCATTACATACAGCAGAATTTTCAAATCATGAACTCTTATTTTCCAGATAGGTTCATAAATTTTTCTTTTTTACCATAAAAGTCTCAGAGTTCTATGTGGCAGCAATCAACATAGTTGGCTCTTGTTGGTCCTCAAAAGGGCCAACACACATCTCCTCAGCCTTCTTGAGTTATAAGATTTCAATAAAAAAGTTAACTCTAAAATTTAGAGGTACAAAATTGCCTCTTAAATTCAGAGGATAGTCCAGTACTGGCTTATTTATATGTTTTCAAAAGTCAGAAATAACAGGTGTTAGAGAGTGTTGTTGGTATGGGCTGAGTGTTCGGGCACTATCAAAACTCTTATGTTGAAACCTTACCTGGGAAGTATGTGGGTGTTCAGAGGTGGAGCCTGTGAGAGGCAATTAGGACGTGATGAGGTCATAAGACTGTAGACCTCATGAGAGACCTCACGGGAGTAGCGCCTTTAGAGGAGTTACAGAGAGCTTGCTGCCCCTCCCTGCTCTCTGCCATGTCAGGAAACAAGAAGTCAGCAAGCAGTGTGTAACCCAGAAGAGGGTCCTCATGAGAACGTAACCACGCTGGCACCTTGATCTTGGACTTCCACAAATGTGAGCGATACATTTCTATTATTTCTAAGACACCCAATCTATGGTTTTCTGTTATAGCATCCTGAACTAAAAAGTAGTGTGTTTTTCTTCCATAATTGTATATAGATATTGTATTTAGTACTGCTTTGCCCACATCTTTTACCTTAGGAATAAAGCTAACCCTCTACAGTCTGGTTTCTTGAGGCTCTCCCAATCATCTGACTCCATGGATTTGTTAGATATTGGGAAGCTTACTGATTTTTCAAACACTAAACTTCACTCTTCTAGTCTCTTCCCCAGATTTCATTATGTTAATGACTGTGATTTAATCTTACCCTGCAACATTACTGCTAATATTTATACCATGAATAAAATATGCTATAGGTAATATGGGAATCACATTTGAATATGAAAAAAAAATAAACCCACTCATTCTCTAAGGTATATATAATAGCATGCCCAGGCTCAGCTCCCAAAAGAAAAAAAAAATAAATTAAAAAAATATTTTCTTGACACTGATTTATTCTATTAATTAGTAAAATTTCTGTCACTGAAAACAAATGGTTTTCTGCATTTGTACTATGACAAATTAACAATGGTCGTGCTCTCTGGGAGCTCGGAATTTAATGTTTTGAAGATATTTTTATCTTTTCAATCCTGAGATCTTTATGTTCTATCAATTGAGAGATACAAAATACTGACAGTAGAAAACAAATGCTGGAAATCTTCTGAATTAAATGTATTTGCTATATTTTTTCATTCATCATTAATATAACTGGTGAAATGATACACTCGAAATATGTATGTATAGATATATAGACATATATTCTAATCTTTTTTAATAACAAATAACAAAAAATTAGTATGACCTATTTTTACTATCAACAATTATTTATTCAGGATCAGATAATTACAAACTTCACATTACTGTCTTCTTTTGTGGAAAGAAAGTTATCTCTGCCCTAAATTTTTAGAATCACGGGAATTAGTAAGCTCTCATTCAAGTGTTTGTTTTGTTTTGCTTTGTTTTGTGTTGTTTTGTGTTGTTTTGTTTTGAGTAGTTCCCTGGCTGGGAATCGAACCCAGGCTGCAGCGCTGAGAGCGCCAAAGCCTCAGCCACTGCACCACCAGGGATCCCCACGAAGCGTTTTAGATTTCAACTTCCACTAAACAAATTTATGAAAATTAAATGTAATTGGGCTTTTTATACGGCACTGGCACTTACACTGGTTCTGTCTCTAACACACACACACTTCCGAGGTTTAGGAAAGGCCGCTGCAATGAATCTGGTTTGGGCCCCATGTCTGAGCAGCCTGGCTCCGTAAAGGCCGCACGCGCAGTAAGGGATAATTACCAGTATTTGGTCCAGGACACAGAAACCGCTTGTGTCACTGTCCTGAAGCAGCCGTAACAAAGTGCCACTAACTTGGTGGTTTAAAACAAGAGAAACTCCTGTCCTATATTTAAGTTTTGTTTTGTTTTGTTTTTAATCAGAGATGTAGTTTCAATTTAGTGATACGTAAAGTGATGTTCTTCAAAGAATCCTGAATTGAAATGTACATTCATTGTCTATGGCAGAGGTGAATCCAAAGAAGTTGTCAGTTATTTATATTATTACCAAGTGTTAGAAACCATCATTTTAGTTGGCCAAAATAAGTCATTTCAGAAGTATTACTTCTGAAAATAAAGCAGTTATTCATTTGCATTTATTTTGTTCTCTTTTCCTCCTCATCTTTTGTTTTCTTAATCTAAATGGTTCAGAGGTAAAACAAGTAGATAATTCGGTTCTTCCTGGACAAAAGAAATAAGAGCAATCAAGGAATATGGCTAACAATGACACAAGCAGTAACGATAAATCATCCTGATCTCAGAACAGGATGGCAAGCTTCCCCCAAGCCACTTAGAGTTTCGACAATCTCAAAACTCGTGTCTGTTTTAGATACTGGTCTTTGGAATTATCCCCTTCTCAATGTGTACTTGAGTTCTGATATTCATCAGGAATAAGGTAGGGGAATGCATTCTAGCATGGAAGACAGCCGTGCATAGCCCCAAGACATGAGAATCCTTACTCTCTACAGGAACTACAAGGAGACCCGATTTTTGATGTGTTGGAGAAATAGTAACAATGCCTGTGTGACTAAATTAGCATAATAATGAGAAAGAATTAAAGGTACTCTGTATGAAGTATTGCAATTTTAAGTACAGTTATTAGGACAGGTCTCCCTATGAAGACACATTTAAGAAAAGCCTTGAAGAAAGTAGGGGATCACACTGGGGAAGATCACGTTAGATGGAAGAAGTAACGTGAAAAAAAAAAAAAAAAGAAGAAGAAGTAACGTGAAGTCTCTGAGACTGACATGCTGAAGGGACGCTTACGGCTGAAGTGAGGGAAAACGGTGAGGAGCTGAAGCCAGAGGCATTGTGGCCAGTTCACTCGAACCTCCCAGGACACAGGGAGACCCAGTAATTGCTCTGAATGACACAGGAAGCTGCTGGAGGATTTTCAGCAAAGAAATGACATCGGCTGAGATGCATGTTAGCAGCATCATTCGGGCGACTGTATTGATACACTCCTTAGGTGACACTGAAGGGGAAGAACTGGAACGTTACTGCAATAATCCAAGTGAGAGATGATGGCCTGCTAAAACATGGTGTTAAATTTAAGATGCAATACGAAAGAGAACCAGGAGAAAACAGAAGTAAACACAACTCCTAAGAATCGTTCACTCAAGTTTGGAAGAAAGAGGTTCTGCAGATTCTAAAGACAGAGAGTGGAGTCGAGGTGGGGAGCGGAGCCTCCAAACGAGGACAATAATAGCATGTTATATAGCACCGGGGAATGGACTGCGATTCGATATAATGTGGGACTACGGCAACACTGGTCTCTTTCTTCGTATTTCTCAACCACACGTGAACGAGTACCACGAACACAGGTACCTTGTCTCCTTTGCTTATTTCCATATCCTCACAGTCTACAAAGTGTCTGGAACCGAAAAGATAATATTCACATATTTACTGATTAAATAAATAACACCAATTCTGGATTTACTGCTTAACTTGACACAGAATTAAAAAAAAAAAAAAACCACAATGTTAGTTTCTGTATGTCATTGAGAGGGTATTGAACCATGAATTATGAAGCAGAGGTTATCAAAACAATTACACTGTGTATCTGAAATGAACCTCATTTATTCTAGCAGCACCTGCCATTACAAGGGCCCTTTGCCACTGGAAAAGGACTGTAAAATTCCAGGATCATATTTATTTCTCCATGTTGTGAACAAATTTTACTAAGTCCAATAACATTTTATTCATGCCCACTATGTGCCAGGGTGAGGAACAACAAGGATGGAGAAGATATAGCCCTTGTCCATATCATTTAAACAAATTAATTCTGCCTTAAGTAGGCCAAATCGCAGATAGGGCTACATTACAGGAAGGCTTTTATGGTTGGGTAGGATTTTGTGAGATCCAAAGGGAGGGTGTCATTACATACAGAAATGATATAATTTACAAATATAATGTATGCATGACTGGGCGTAGAAGAATTAGATGGAAATATTCCCTGATTTCTGCAGTTAGAAGGGTGTTTTCTGGTGCAACACAAATTGTAGCTTACCATCATGCCACGGAAGAATCCGTTTTATGTTTACAGACTATTTAAAGGGATTTTTTTTACTCCTAAATAAAAACAACAACAACAACAGCAAAGACAGCCACAACAAAAGCGATTCTCCCTTTATCGTAGTTCACGGAGCACACAGTGAATTGTGCCTGGAACACTTCCACTTTATTGGCACCCAGACACCACTAACCATTTGATGAATGCTATAATCCTTTTCCACAAAATTTAATGTACATTTGTGCATACACACAAAATTTTGTACACTGCTTCATGTGAATTGTAGGCAGTCCATCGAATGACCATTTTAGATTAATTATGCATGAGACCTACATTTTGCAGAACCTATTGAATGCGGCAATCTTTCTAAGCAATGAACTGCTAAGGACTGTATCTCTTGGGAACTTGAAGCATTTGCAGATGTAAACACTGAGAGATGTTTCATATGGTTTTAAAGAATTAGAGACAACAGCATTGAAAATACCACTTTTCCAAGAATTTTACACAAGTAACTATTTCCTCATCAAAATAATCTTAGTATTAAGCTTATTATTACTTCCTTTAGTAAGGAAAATAAGACAGATAAATTAAGCAATCTGACTTGGCAAAATGCAGGAACTAAGCTATAAACAAACCCAGGTGGTTTGTCACAGAGCCTACTGTGTCAATGAAAATACCGTATTTTTAAAAAGAGAAAATCAACAAAAACTGGAGTAAAATCACTAAAGTAGATCAAAACAGATTACTATTTATCTTGCTCTGGCTAAACATTGTAGCCAAGTTTGAGTGAAAAGGAAGATGATGTTTGTTCACAATTCACTGAGAATGTGTGCCTTCAGTATGGAGGAAACAGCTTGATACAGAACAGCTCAACCATGAAAAAGCAGAGCCATATATATGAAAAGGACACCTTTAAAAACATCAAAATACTATCTAGGAAGTATGAACTCAACGAATCAAGAGCCAGCAAAGAAGGAAATCAAAGAAAGGTGACTCTCAAATTTTGCACTCCGTCTTTGAAGAATTTATGACACATAATTTGTGGCTGTGAGTTGGAGGTGAAGCAGCCATTGTACAAGGACAGCAGGAACAATATTGGAGTTCAGCGTGCAATAGTATGGAGACACCCTGGTCAACTCCACAACATTTTCCTTTGAGAACTACAAAGGTTCACACCCTAGGAGTAGGAATAAAGCATAATGAGACCAACCGTCACAAAGACTAAATACCAGTATCAAAACAGCTAAATACATAATAGAAATAAAATGAACTTTCACCCATGCTAATTTTCTGCCTGAAGCAAAAGCAAATTTCCCACTGAATGAAGTTAACACCATTCAAAATCACATATTACCTATCTATAACTCTTTACACATAACATCTTATATGTCGTAAAAAATTACCCAGTACACAAGGAAATGACCAAATGACTGATAAATAAGACACTAAACATATATGAGATGCAAGTTCACAGAAGATACAGACAATGTTGTTATCAGACAGTCTTGTATTAGATAGAATTAGTTTATTCTAGAGTTTAGAAATCAAGATAGAAAATTTCAGGGTACAACAGAAAACAACATAGAGGGTGCACAGTGGTGCTTCTCCTTATCCAACGAAGATATATTCCAAGACACCCAGTGGATGCCTACAACTACAGATAGTCCTGAACCCACCCTATACATACTATGTTTCTTTTTTACACACATACCTATGATAAAGTTTAAACTACTCTTGCACTGTAGGGCCATTACTAGGTAAATAAGGGTTATTTCAACACAAACATTGCAATACTGCAATGGCTGAGAATGACTAACGGGGTGGGGAGAGTATAGACCTACAGCATGGGTAGTCTGGACAAAGGGATGAGTCGTGTGAGACAGAATGGGACATTATGAGATTTCATCATGCTACTCAGAATGGCACTTAATTTAAACCAATAAATTGTTTATTTCTAAAATTTTCCATTTAGTATTTTCAGACCATGACTGACTACAGGTAACTGAAACCACAAAAAGTGAACCACTGACAAGCACAGGGACACTGTAAATGTAAATTGTAAAACTGAAGAAGGTAAGAATAAAATGTAGAATTAAATTAGTGGTTTAATTGATGGCAGATTGTACTCTATGCACCAAAAGACAGACTAAACGAATTAGGAGATAGGTCGCAAAAATCTAATCTGATGAAAACACAGAGAAATAAAGGATAGGAAAGAGAAAACCAAGCCTCAGCTAATACATAATTAATGGTAAAAACTGAAAGCTGTTCCTCTAAGATCAGGAACATGACAAGGGTCCTGTCTCCCATCACTGTCACTGAACATGGTATTGGAAGTCCTAGCCAGAGCAATCAGGGGAAGAAAAGAAAGAAAAGGCATCCAAACTGGGAATTAAAACTTCAAATTGTCCCTTTTTGAATGTGACCAGATTCTTTATATAGAAAACTCTTTAGATTCCACCAACAAAAAAACTATCATAAATAAACAAATAAAATAAGTTGCAGGATACAAAAACCAACATATAAAAATCCATTACATTCCTATATACTAACAACACAATTGTAGAAAAAAAAACTTGCAACAAAAAGAATAAAATATCTAGGAATAAATTAACAAAGGATGTGAAGGACCTAAACACTGAAAATTATAAGACATTATTAAAAGAAACTGAAGACACAAAGAAATGAAAAGATACTCCCATGTTCATGGATTAGAAGAATCAGCATAGTTAAAGTAGCCCTATCATCCAAAGCAGTGTACAGATTTAATGCAATTTCTCATCAAACCCCAATGGCATTTTTTTCAAGAAACAGAACAAAAACATCATCAGATTTGCATCAAATCACAAAAGCCCCAAATAGCCAAAGCAATCCTGAGAAAAAAGAATAAGGCTGGAGGCATCACACTCCCTGACTTCAATTTATACTTCAAAGCACCAACAATCAAAATGGTATGGTATTGGTAGAAAACCAGACACGCAGACCAGTGCAACAGAATTGAGGTCCCAGAAATAAATTCATCCATATACTGCCAGATAATTTTCACCAAGGAGATAAAAATACACAATGGAGAAAAGAAAGCCTCTTCTCTTCAATAAATGGTGTTGACAAAATTGGAAAGCCTCGTGCAAAAGAGTGAAACTAGACTGCTGATCTTCTGGTCACATTTTTAGGAATTTACATTTAAATGAAAGTAATACATATTTATTATTTCCTTTAGTCATTCACATTATTTCTCCATAATATCGAAAATCTTGAATTATTTATTATATCTAAATGTTAATTATATAACATTAAATTCATAGCAAAATGCAAAAAATTTAGGTAGTGTACATTTTAGCATTGGTCAAACCCTATTTTATCTACCTAATTTCATTTTTCTTCCATCAAATACTGCCTTCCTGCACCTGGCAGGACAAATATTTATTGACAGATCCTGAGTGTTAAACTTTACAATTTCTAATACAAGTTTAATAACCTTTTTTTCTGAATTCACCCTGAAAACATTCTAAGAAAGGAACACAATAAACCAGTTGTCTATGCCTGAATCAGTCAACTATTATTAGAGAAGTAGAGCCGTGTAAGAACGTGGCACTGTCATGAAAACTGTATCTCTAAATGAGGAATGTATGGATCCTCCAAGAACCAAGGTTATTTCCAAAACAAAGAAAGATTAAAAACAAAACAAACAAACAAAACCCATAACTAGATAGGGAGGGTAAGATGACAGATAAAGATAGATAGATGACAGATACAATATACAGATATAAGTATACAGATACAGAGATAGACACAGAAGAAAATACCTATACAATACACACACACACACACGCACACGCCAAGATTGATAGTTGGTTATCTGTGGGGAGTAGCATGTGAATGGCTCAGTATTCACCAAATACCTACCAAAAATAATATTAAGTTTAAAATCAGGAAAGAAAAAGTTTATAAATGTCTGTATTGTATAAATTGTATACAAAAGAAATTCAATCAGCAATATGTGGCAGTTTGGTATAAAATATAAAGGTTTTAGTTTGGAATCACTCAGACAAATTTGGGTTTGAATTACTTAAGTCTTCTCATGCTCAATTTTTTTATAAGCTTCTTTGAAGAATAACTCCAAATTCGTTGGTTCAAAGAGAAAATGAGAAATGAGAGAAACATCTATGTTAAATATCTAGGACAATGTTTAATAAATATCATTTCTGGTTTAAGATCACACTTTACTGGTATGACTACTACGTATCTTTATAGACCACATGTCCACAATTGGAATTAATCTTTAAAAAAGCAATATACAATCACCTTTTAGAATTAAAATCATTAAAAGGGTGGCACCTGAGTCATCTGAAGATCTAATACACTTTGTAAGAAAAGTTATATTACTGCCAGGAAGCATCTAAAATACAAGATTTTGAGGGTATAGTGTTGCCTCACTCACTGTCACCATTATGGTAGCTGAAAAAGTATTAATAATTTATGTGTATATTTTACACCAATATGTTATATGTGTATAAATATGATATATATCCAAAAGTTAAGTTTAATCCTTATTAATCTTAGAAAGTCATTATTCCACTACTTTAATTTTGGCTGTCTGGTACAGGAGTTTCGTGAGAGACCTTTATTTAATCAACATGCTTTCCACTCTATAATGCCACATGTTCAAGCGCCTCAGTTTGAATCCAATCATTTTCATGAACACTGAGCACAATTTATCAATATGTTTTGTTGCCTTGAGTGACACAAATTACTTTCCAGGGATCTCTGCTTGGGGATCAGTCAATTCTCCAAGTTTTGTAAGTAGGGCATTTACCATCTGGTATATTTGTTTCACGTTAATGGAGAGTTACTAACATATGATGTATACGTGCTTTACTGAGACTTTTATTTTTAACTTTCCCTCTCGATAAATAGCAGGGCTCATGTTGACAGCATTGCTCGGAGAAATAAAAGATTGTTTGCCATATTCTCACAATCTCTAACATAATTAAGTTTGCAAATATGTCAGAATGTCCTTATCAGTGATATTCAAACTTTTGTGAGTAGAAACATCACTTGGGGAGCTTGTTAAAACGCAGACTGCATGGAACTATCAAGAAATTTTGGGAAGTTTCAGGATCTGCATTTTTATAAATCATCTTGGATGACTGTGTCAAAGGTTATCCATGTGTAATTAACTTATTCAAAATATTAGTGCCTAGGTGATAACCGCAAGCTTTAATTTTAAAGCCTTACTTTTGAAATACATAAGACCAAAGACACAAGAAGAAATCTTGATCCAAACTTCCCCTCAACTTGATAAGGGAGAATTCATTCTAACTGCCTTTGTAGCCCTCACTCAAATAAGCTTAGGAAGTTTATGTATCTTATTCCCTCATTTTAAAATTCAACTCTTGTGCTACAGTACTTTTCATTATTCTTGCTATTATTATTATAAATTTTACTATTTGTATCAGGGCAAATTACCCATTTGTTGCAAAAACCAGAAGTTATTTCTCTCCATGTATATAAGAATACAACCAAAACATCATGATATTGAATATAATATCTGTAGTCCAGTGATCTCTTATTATAGCTAGATGGTTAGTCAAGAAAAGTTTCAAAGAACTTTAACAGAGTTTTTGTCACAGAACTCTTGTATTCCACTAGAAAGTAGCAAATAAAATATACAAATGAACAATAAACATATAACAACTTATTCATCACTAAATACATGAGAAATGTCTATTAAATTACGTAAATATTATAACCTGTTAAATAGAAAATGACTAAAATATAATAAAAGCAAAGGTCAACTATAATGTGCATACATAAGTATGTTAATAGATGTATTTGACAATATAAATTGCCACAATATTTGAAAATATTTTTCAAATGCTTTGAAATATACATACCATTTGACCCAACAAACCACTACTAAAATGTCTAGGGAAAAAATAACAACATAATACAATACATATTAAATACAAATTTCTTGTCCTTCTATAATCTTATGCTTTTCCTGCTTTGGTCACTAATTCCCATGATCATTCTCTGGGTTTTACCCTAACCAATAATTTATTTACCCTCCATAATCCATCTTTCAGCCTATATGTTTTTCATCTCTCATCTTTAACATTCATGCACAGTCCTCATTATCTGATTTCAGTAATTCTTCAAGTTCATCAGAACCTACAATTTGTTCATCTAATCACATTCCACTGACTCTCAATTCCTTATGACTATTTTCCATAATCGTCGTCTTCGTGCACCTTCAAATGTCCCCTCCCCCCAAACGCACAATCACACTTAACTCTGGGATCTACTTATCAATTCATCAACACGACTTCGATCTACCTCTGTGCCTGCTTTAGGGTGTACTTGCTGATACACAGGCAGCCACGCTGACGAGCCTCATGGTATGTTACTAAAGTTCATACAATAGCTCTCTATTCTATTTCTTTACCCACTTTTCTACATGTCTACTTTCTCTCTCCCCAATTTTTATTATCTCCTCTCCAACCATACTCTTACCTGTCTGTTTCCTATATAATAAGAAATCTTTCATCAGTTCCTACTTCCACATTCACCCACCTTCCAGCCTGTTGACTATATAATTTGCCTTCTAGTATATTTCTATGGATTAACTGTCATCTCATATCTAAATTGTCCAATGTCCTTATGTACACAATCCCATTCCCTGACATAACCTCGGTTGTTGCCTTAAAAATTCTATCTCTCTCTTGCATTTCCTGTGGATTATTTTCTTAAATATATATACAACATCTTATTTCTCCAATTATTAAAAATAAGAACTCTATTGCCTCTATCTACACTTCCACCTCTAGCTAGTGCTCATTTCTCTTTTCTATTTCAAAGCAACTCTGAAAGATTTATCTACAGTTACTAAAATTTATCTCATAATAGTCTCTAAAACATTCATTAATCAAAATTTCATCTCCAACACTCTGATAAAACCATACTTGTCAAATTCATTATCAAGAGCTTTTTTATGGTTTCATAAAAAAATCCCTGATATTTTCCCATTTTGTTCTTTTTTTACATTGCCCACTTATTTATCAACAGTGTCTTTTAAGTTATAGGCCAACTGGTCTCTCCTGCAGTTCCTAATAAGTATAGTAAAGAACCCACTAAGTAGGGAAAAACCGAGGACATCATTCTAAAGCCCTTTTGGGAGCCTCTTATCTCTTGTGACAGAGGTGTGGTTGATGTAAATTGATAATATTCACATGGATAATGAGTAAAGGAATGCCTCTTCTCTCAGTTGTTTGGGGTTATAGAAACTGGATCATCAGATATCCATATACACTGAAGCAGCACAGTGCTGTTATAAAGTAAAATATTTTTTCACTATTATTTCCATGATTTGTCTAACATAGGGTAGCCATGAGCAGTTCTTTTTGCACATTTTTTCTACTTACTGCGTATGAGAAATCAATATATATTTCTCATAACTAGAGATGTATCAAAATTATCTATGGAACACCTATATTACTAACCACTAATAAAAACACTTTATTATCAATGTCAGCTCTTATCTCCCTGAAAATAGTCATCTTTTTGAGTCAAAATGTTCTGCTACATTGCATTTTTTAAAAAGTCCTGGATTGAATAGCAAAACCATTTTAACATATTTAATATTTTAACCTGCCTGTGCTCAAATGTGTTCGTTTCCAGTAAAGAAATATAAATAATCTTCTTACTCTTTTACAAGGTTTTAAATCAACCGTATGTAGAAAGCTGATGAGTAAAGAGACAGAATATATTACAATCCTATTATGTTCTTTTTTTTAGTGCATAATTTCTGGTAGGTTGTTTATGATGTATTATCTCCTGTTTCCAAACTGTCAAAATGCTGAGTAGAGATACACAGTGTAACTTGCACTGACTTTAACAGAAGTAGCTGGGCAATTTTTGAGGTGCCAGTTGTCTGGCTACACAGACAATACGATTAGCCAAAAGTGGCTCCTGATATGACAAATGGAGGAGATGAATTTCTCATTCTAGTTCTGCTTACATCACATTGAATTTACATGCAGTAAAGAGTCAAAAATCATAGTATTTGTGGATTTACATTAAACTTGCATTATGATTGTATTTATAAAAAAACATGAATTTTCATAGACTTTGTGAGTAAAAGACAAATACTTAAGGAATAAATTATTCTTTACGAAGAACTCTAAAATCACCTTTTATGTGAAAAAAAATCTAACTAGGAATTTATTCAAGTTTTAAAAATGAATTTTTATAATATGAAGATAAATATTAAATGTAAATATTATCACATATAAATACAAACCAATCAATTAAGTTAAAATTGAGAGTTACACACTATGTAGTATATAGTAATTTGTACTGGTTGTACTCTCTGTGGTATCATGGAATGTATATAAATTTTGGATTCAGTGTTGGGTTTAAATCTGTACTGCCAGGTTCTATACTTGATGTGTGGTATTGGGCAACTTTCTGCATTTTACTTCTTCATTCATAAGTGAAGAATAACATCATCGCCTAAAACACAGCGTTGTGAAACTTAGACAAAACTGAATTGGATGAGGAGACCAAAGTGCCTTACTTAGTGGCAACACTTGTTCAATATATTGACCTTTTCCCTTTCAGTGTCTAAAGCACTGTGATACATTCCTTCTCTTTTCCAAATCTTACACACGTATCTTATTACCTTATTTATATTAGAAACCTATCAACTATAGCTTATTAAATTATTATTGGGGGAAACTAAAATTTAGAGAATTCACTTACTCATAGAGTAGCACAAATGTGGAAATCCTACTCCAAACATGGAGTTAGATTTTAAAAAATTAAGAACAAACATGGGCTAAATTATGCACATAATTTAGCACTGTGAGTAGTGTAAAAAATTAAAAAATATTTCATGGATTTTATAATTGGTGAGGTAGGTATAAATACAGCTACTAAGAAATAGAAGAGAGATTTATTGACTAATATAGCAGTTTACTTACTTGTTCTTTTGGAATCTGAACTCTAGAGACTGGTCATCCCAGGCCATGCAGCAATACCAGTGACATCACTGTGCCATTTTCCCTCCATCTTCCCATTCCGTTATTCATAGCACGAGGTGCCCATCCTGAAGTTTCTACCACATGCCAAAGTGGCTGTTGCAATCTAGCCATAGAACTCGTGCTCCAGACAGGAAGGAAAAGGAAAGGAAAAAAGGCAAAACTTTAAAAGGCAGCTCAAGGGAGAGACAGCAAACCGAAAAGCCCCAAATCCCTATTAATTAATCTCACACATTTCAAATGAATGATACAAAAGCAAACTTAATCTTAAATCCAGTGATGTCATCATATTAAACACATCACTCTGTCCATATGTGTAATTTATTAATATACTCTTTAAAAATTGTTTTGTTGCAAGTTGTCCCAGGTAAGGGCTCCAGTGTAGTTTTCTATTGCTGCTGTAACAATGACCACAAATTTAGAGTGACTTAAAACAACAAAAATTAATATTTTACAGTTCTGGAGGTCAGAAACCCACAGTGGAGCCTGTTTCATTCATATGCATTTTCATTGTCAAAGCTCCAGGAAAGAGTCCATTACCTTTGCTACCTTTTTCTTTCCAGCTTCTAGATGTGGTACATTTCTGGGGTTCATGCCTCATTCTCCGTATTTAAACAATGGTGTAGCCACTTCCTCCCCTCTCTCTCTCTGTCGCTGTTTCTCTCTGTCTCTGTTTCTGTCTCTCTCTCTCTCTGTCTCTGTTTCTCTCTCTGTCTCTCTCTCTCTCTCTCTGTCTCTCTCTCTCTCTCTGTCTCTCTCTGTCCTCTCTCCCACCCAACACATACATCCAACTCCTGCTTGTCATCATACTTCTTTACCTGACTCTTTGCCCCTCTCATCTTTCAAGGAGTCTTGTGATGACACTGGGCCCACCTGAATAATCCAGGATTTTCAAGTTCCTTGATTAATCACATTTACAATGTTTCTTTTCCTATCCATGAAAAATAGCATGTTCACAGTTTCTGGGGATTAGGACATACACATTTTGGGAGAGTTATTGTTTTATAAGTCACATCAAGTAAATTACTCACATGAACTTAATTCAATATGTGTGGTATGATCAAAAAACACTGTGAATGTTTAAATTGAAATAAATTATTACAGTAAAAGACACATTGTCATTAATCCCCTTCAAAATACTCCTTCTTGCTTTGAACACACTCATCCCATCGTTCTGGCCGTTTCCTGAAGCAGTTCTGGAAGTCCTCTTTCATGAGTATCTTTAGTTGTGCTGTCATGTCTGCCTCGATGTCTTCAATTAATTCAAAATATTTACCTTTGATGGTCATTTTGACTTAGAGAGAGAGCCAGAAGTTGCAAGGTGCCCGATCTGGTGAATAAGATAGATGAGGACACGCCATAATATTTTTATTTGACAGAAATTTATGTTAATGTGTTGCTCATGATCCACGATTTACAGCATACTTTAAAACACAGCTTCTCCTAATCATAGCTCGTAACCAATTGACTGCGACGAGGTGAAACTTGTCACACACCGTTACTAAGGTTCAGTGTGCTGCTTTCTGTACTGAAGATCCTTCCCTTTCTGTTGGATGGCACTTGGTGGCCGCACTCACCATATGAATATGAAGTATCTAAAAAGTCTACATATCTATGCAGACTTGCACCAGTAAACAATAGTATTTCATTCCAAAAATTGAATAATATATTAAATTTGCCTGTAATTTCTTGTTTTACTAAGTCTTGAAATATTCTCTTGATAAAATTTATGTATTATTTTAATTTTTAAGGTTAAACAAATTCAAATTCCATCTTCTCATGTCCTTTTAGTAAATAAGGCACTAATTATTTTGATCAAAAAATTATTGAATACTATGTAATCAATATACTTGTAATACCTTAACTAAGACAGAGATGCCTATGAGTGCTAGAACAGCTTCTCTAAAGTGCCTACAGCAATACAAAAGTTTATGTAGTTTTTACACAATGCAGATTCTTAGATTACAGGCAACAGGAAAGCCTAGTGAACCATAGTATTGCTCCACCATAAGCTTTTTACAAATACTAACAAACATCATAAAATGCTCAATTATAAAGTCATTTGAGAAGTGACCTAATCTTGCTCTGACTTCATAATGTTGTTCTTCTAAATGATTCCTCCCAATTTCAATACATTTATTTACTGAAAACAAATTATATTAATAGTTTGTTGCTCCATTCATGAAACAACTTAATCTCATTATTTGTTGAATATTCATTGAAGAATTAAATTTGGAAAAATGATTATATGTGCAAATAATTTCAAAAATGCTAATAATTCATGGGTAACCTGTCTTAAAATCATATGTTTTTCCTTTAAAGTAGAATCCGAGACATTGCAATGCATGGAATTTAAAGCTTAACAATTCTACAGCAGTTTAATAAACCCAAATTGTTTTGCAGTTTCCAGAATATATATGTAAATAATACTAAAATGTTTTGTAGTTTCTTCAACAGTTATTATTCTTCAGATGACCAGCCATGCAGAAAATTTTATTTAAACTTATTTGTTTTCCTTTTTATATATTTCATCTTCTTTCTAACCCCAAGAAAAAACTGTATATCTCTTCCAAGGCAAAATAAATTTAAAATGACAAAATATATTTATTTCCAACTTTAGGTGGAATAAGAGAAAAAAAAAGAAGCATGAAGAAAATGGCATTTGAATTGAGAATTCCCTGAACAATAAAGATTAAAAAGAAGTTTATATTACTTTGTCTTACTTAAAACTCCCTGGGACATATAAAAAAATTCATGTACAAAAAGACTGGTATCATTATTCATAATATTTTTCTGCCTAAAGAAAAGCACATAGTCAATATATGGGCAACGCAGACATGCCCACCATAGATTAGAAAATTAAGAAGAATACATTTACAAAGTAGCATATAAATGATATATGCTGCAGGTATTGCTTTAAATAAAGAAGTTATTAATATTTTAAAAACATACTACTTCCCAAGTTTTAAGCACAAAAGGAAAATTCGTTTCTGTCTTTCTTCATTCATTTATAAATGAAGTTTATAACTTAAATTAGTAAAATGGAAAATAAAGAAGTAAACATAATAATCGAAACATAATTACAAATGAGGATATGTACAGTGAAAATGAACAAGGCCCTACTGAGACAGGGAAAGAATAACAATAATATAAAGTTGTAGAATTTAGGCCAGGACGAGAGTATGTAGGATTACCTACACTACAGAAGACTAGCCCTGTGAATGGTATTACTATTCTTGAAGAAATGCCTAGTCAAAGTAAATAGAAAACCTATACAGAGACTAGAGAGGGAGAGTCCAAAAGATTAAGAATTTGATGTCTTTATAAAGTACCTCCAGAAGAGAATGGAGGAATTTTACAGTTAGTCTGAAATCTTTGTGGAAGGTCACAGCTTTCCCATAGTATCAGCTGTGTGTGCATGTGTGTGTGTGTGTGTGAGTGTGTTTGTACCTTCCTACTCCTGTATCCCTCAGAATAATTTTGAGCAAAGAATGAGCTCAAAATAAATACATGAGGAGGATCTTTGGAACACAGCAATGATGGGAACAAAACAGGTTGGAAAGGGCACAAGTTTGGAATGTGACGACCCTCTGTGGAAAGCACAGCTGACACACCCAATTAGCCTTGAGGTTTCACCGGTTTACTTCTTGCTTCCCCTGAATTTACTTTGTTCTCTCATCTCTGAGTTGGAGATAATACCTTTTTTTCCATGTGTGAAAGGAAGATCAGAGGTTGACTTGGCACAGAAGAGTGATTTAATTAATGCTACTTGCCTGAATTATTAATGATATTCATAATACTGTTATTAAGTTATCTTTCAATTTTACATAAAATGTTCCTTAATTAAGAAATAAAAGATAAAGAAATGAATTCCCATTTTCTAACGTGAACACACTAGAAAATAATATGCAATGTAATTCTTTCATTCAATATATTTGAAGTTTTATTCACGTATAACTTATATAGAATAAACTGCATGCTTAAAGTCTACAATTTGATTCATTTTGACTTATGTGTAAAATCATTGCAATCAAGAGAATAAAGACATCTGTCAAAAAAACCCATTACATTAGTCTTACAAACACTATGCACAGCTAATATCGTAGTATCTTTCCATAGGGGTGAGATGGAGCAGATTTTTGACACCCCAATTTATACATTTTTGGGATATTGATTACTTTGAGCTGGTTATTTTTAAGAAACAAAAGACAGACAGACTGCTACCTCGCCCTTACCTGCCTAAAGAAACTCAGATAGAAAAACCTGCTTGAAGGAAGTTGTCACCTTAGCTTAATGTGAGCTACGTGCATCAGACAGGGCAGAACCTAGTAAAATCTGTTTTTTGTACTCCCCTCTGCGTTCCATCCCACTCTTTCTGGCCAATCCAGCAAGAATTTGTTTGCCAGTGCTGGATCTTTCTCATTTACTTGTGAATTGACTACCATTCCTTTGACGTCCAAATCACTATCCCTTAGGCCTTTAGCTCAAGATGGCATATAGGAGGGGGGGAACCCCTCCGAAAAAAACCAGAATTACCTTCTGGAGGACGGGCCCCTTGTAGTACATACAGGCTTCCCCCACTAGGTGAGTGATCTAGGACCCCATGTGCATCAGTGTACTAGCTGGCGTTGCTGTGAGAGGCTGTGTTTTGCTTCAGTGAACTTTTTAAAAATTCCTTCAACACGCTTGCGCACTGCATGATGGGTGATCTACGTGAGCAACCCGCGGCATGACAACACACCTGCCCACACCCCACTGCGTGTTCAGCAGTTTTTGAAAGAAAATGGGATGACCCCCGTGCCCCACCCTCTTTTTTTACCCAGTCCCACCCAAGTGACTTTTTTTTGTGTTTCCATGCCTGAAAAATGTCCTCAAAGGGGACCATTTGCCAACGTGGAAGAGGTGAAACAATGGCTGAAGCACTAAAAGGGGGCAAAACTGAACAGTGCAAAAACTCTTTGGAGCCGTGGGAAAAGCATCTCTGTAAGTGCACTGCATCAAACAAGGAGTACTTTGAAGGTCACTGAGGTTTAAACATGTAACAATACACGTTTTTTTATAAATAAATTCTGGGTTTTGGGGGTCCTCCCACCTCTCAACTGTCTGATTTTTCTGAGTCCCCATATTCTTGCAGAACCCTTGTATGGATACATATAATAAATTTGGTTATTTTTCTTGGTAATCTGTCTCATGTCAACTTGATTATGAGACCAGCCAGAAGAACTAAGAGGGAAAGAGCAGAGTACTTACTTCCCCTCCCCTATAGAGGGTATAATACAACATACTATATGTCCACTTGACCCATGTCAATTCCTCTAAACTGGATTAGTGTTTGCTTCTTTGTTACCTATTCTGTGTATATTCTGTATATCTAGATTATTATCTAATATAGACACACATATACACATACACACACACATCCACCAACGATTTGAAGTTGTTAGAAACATCTCTGAATCGTGTTGGCTAGGTTTCCCTATAAATAGTAGCTTCAGCAATACAGAAATTTAATTCTCAAAAATAAAGTCGCTTCAGAGGCATTTCAAGACCGCTGCATTTACTCCTTCATGAGGCCATGGTACACTCACCTTTAGGGGAGACGAGTTTCCACTTTGAAGCTTGTTGATTTATTGTCAAAAGTGGTTGCTAAAGCTCCAGGCAATGCAAAAAGTTTAGAAAAGTGGGAGGTGGAAAAGCTATGTTTCCTGATTCCCGATTTCCATTTCATTAGGAAAGCAAAAAGATAACCCAAAGCTATCAACACACTTTCCTTTGGATCAGAATGGTTAGAACTGGCTCACCTCTGATGGCAAGGGACATGAGAAATGGAGACCCAATCAAAGGAGAAAAAGATTATCATGGTGAATCAGGCAATAATAGTATTGGAATTGTTTAGGAACAGTGCCACACTTAAAATGTCCTGTATCTCCTAACAGTAAAAAAGGAGGAATGGAAATTATGGACAAATTAGCATCTTAGTCAGTCATACTGTATCTGTATATAAAACCTAGGATTCATGGGAAGATTAAGATATGTAAGTATTCAAAATGAATCTTGATTTTTTAATACAATCATAATTGTTTACTACTAAGAAAAACATGACATAAAAATAGAAGAACATGTTTAACAAAGGATTTTAAAGCATAAAAGAAAATATTGATAGAAATAATGTAATTAAAAATTTAAAAGAAAAATATATGAAATAAATGAGGAAAGTATTAAAGTGGCATATACTTATATAAAACAACTAAAATACCATATCTTCTCTTTAAAAACAGAATAAACATGCTTTTGTTAATATAGCCTCACAGAATTGGAGAGAAATGCCACATTTTCATCATTCTTTCTGTTCTAAGACCAATATGATTTTGAAGATTAAAAAAATAAAACCAGCAACATTATGTCTATAATAGTTAAGTAAAAATAAATAAGCAAAAATATAGAAAAAGTTTCTACATATTATTTTCTTTAATTATACCATATGCAATTTTAATAGCCAGTGTAATGTGCATCAGAGTCTCCAACCTTTTGGCTTCCCTGGGCCACATGGGGAGAAGAAGAATTGTTGTGGCCGCACATACAATACACTAACACTAATGATAGCTGATGAGCTAAAAAAGGTCCATGCATAATTTTTGTAATGGTTTAAGAAAGTTTATAAATTTGTGTTGGGCCACCTTTAAAGCCATCCTTGGTCACATGTGGTCCATGGTCCATGCTTAGATGATCCACAGGCCACACTTGGACAAGCTTGGTTTACATTATATCAAAAACAAATCAAAAGATAGGTAATTTTAATAGTGGTAAATAATTGACTTTCAAGTATGTGCCACAGCAGTTATTCAAAAAATTATCAAATATGGTGAATACCAGTCAAATACGGCGAATACCAGTCAAATACTTGGTATTATTTCACCAAATAGCAAGATTACACTTATATAAAATTTTAAGTAAATAAGTCCAATGAGTGCTAAAAAATGTTTTAAGTGCTAATCAATTCATAAATGAGTGACATTGAACAAGATGGCACATTTGTATTTTACTAGCTATTCTTTCGACTCTAATAATAAATACTGTTGGAGCATCATCATCAACTCTGAATATTATTGAAATGGATATAACAATGACAGTGTAAGCACAATTACAATAATAGCTCCAAATATAAAGTGATGTCTGGGAGGAGTTAAGCAGAGCTTATGTAGATGTCTGAAATGTTTAACAAATCTGGTCTGTAAACAACCTTTGAGTATGGGAAATGAAGCCATAAAAAATAACATGAAGGTCAAGTTCATATAATATCTATTAGGGTCTTATTGATAAAATCTAATGAATAAATATTTACCATGTCCTCATATAGTGGGGAAACTGTACCCCATTATCAGATAATCACTCAATTATTCAGAGTTCATTGATCTTTCCATAGGATACTTTTCTCATCCACTCTTAAATGTAAAGCTTATTAGTTTTTAAGACCATATAATCTATTACATATTTTACATGAGATACGGCTATGCACTCAATTGTGCATCCCTCCCAAATTCTTATGTAGAGGCATTAACCACCAGTGTGAGTGACTACATGTAGAGACAGGGTCTTCACGAAGTAAGTGAAGTTCGATGAGGCCGTAAGGGCACGGCCTACAGTGTTACAGTGTAAGAAGAGGAAGGCCTCTTTCCCTCTGTCTGCGTGTCTCTGTCTCTCTGTATGTCTGCCTCTTTGTCTCTCTTTCTCTCTCTCTCTTGCTCTCCATGACCACTCTCATTTTCAGAGAAAAACAGCCATGATGTTGGGATGAAACCGTCAGCCTGCAGAACTGCAAGAAAATAATTTTTGTTATTTAAGCCTTCCAGCTGGTAGCAGTTTGCTGTGGCAGCCCTAGAAAATTAATATACTATCCTAGGTATCCGAAAGCATAATCATCTCTATTTAAAATCCAAGGGGCTCCACAAACTATTTGAAATAAAAAGAGTTCAAAACATTTGCCTTATAAACAAGCAAACAAACAAACAAACAAAAAACCCTTCTAAGGGAGGAAAATTAGAATATGCACTGGAATAAAAAGCTTCTATTTCAAAGGGTTAAAATATGTTATCTGTGATTAAATCTAATACAGTACTTGGAAGATACTAATGTTTAAAATGTAAAAGAAACTACATTAGTACCTAGATATGACAAGCTCACAGATTGGCATACTTATCATCGTAGCAATATATGTTTTCTCAAAGGACCCTACAAGCCCAATACAATTACAATAAAAATTCTCGGAGTATTTTTAAGTTTTAAAGACTGAGAAAAGCTAAGTTTTAAAGAAGGGGAATAAATTGGGCATGTATCAAAATACGTTTTAGACATTTAGATCGTGGCCTTAGCTAAATACGTGTATGCAAAGTATTGGGGGAGGGGTATTAACAACGGCTGCAATTTACTTGATACGTATCAGGGAAGTCTAATGAATAGGTGGAATGCTGAAATTCAGGTTGTGGGTGCACGAATGATTATTGTAAAGATATTTAATGCTAAAAAAAAAAAAAGAAATTCTGTGTTGAACAAATATTTCAGGGCCAAATTATTGAACAAGTGAATTGAGAGGTGGAAGAATCAACACGGAATCATTTAATCATCATATATTTGAATCACGGCTTCAACAAATGAGGAGAATATCAATAATCAGAGGGAAAACATGGGGATATAGCTCTTAAGGTAAGTAAAACTGAAGCTTCAGAATGAAGAATGGGATCCTCTGCTGGACTAAGAAATTTATGTTGGAGAGTAGGAATTCGAACATGCCCCGCAGCCCATGCAACAGAAAGAACCCCTGTTAGCCTCCCATTTAAGAATCTGAGTCACTGGATCCCCTTGTCTCTTCCAACATTAACCTCTGCTATTTCTGTGTGTGTTCATCTAATCCAAACCTATCTAACCTGCGGCCTGGGGGCTGCATGTGGCCCAGGACGGCTTTGAGTGCAGCCCAACACAAATTTGTAAACTTTCTTAAAACATCACAAAAATTATGCACAGACCTTTTCTTTTAGCTCATCAGCTGTTGTTAGTGTGAGTGTATCATATGTGTGGCCCAGGACAATTCTTCTTCTTCCAGTGTGGCCCAGGGAAGCCAAAAGATTGACACTACTGATACCTAACTATATTAGACTTCACTGGAACTTTAGAAAAGATCTCTTATCTCTAATCCTGTCTTCAATTTATTGTGACTTTCTGGAATGCTTTCCTTTCCTCAGCACAGACTTCCCTTATACCACCTACCTATCAAAGTTTAGTTAAAATAAACCCCATTTAATTTCCCAAGATGCCCAAATTATCTCTCTTGCCAGTGATTTATCTGACTACTTCATTTATATTACTTTCATAGCATTTTCCACATTTTGTTCTGATGGAATCATTTATCATTCTTTCATCCATTTATTCAATTATATCTTATATAAATAGTACCTTCTTTTCCCAATTAGAATATAAACTCATTCTGGTCAAGAGCTGTGCCTTATTTACTTTGTTTTCTTCATAATTTGCAGTGCATAATCTTGCCTGCTATATAAGCTGAAAAATATTGAGTGAGTGTGCTAGTTTTCTATAGCTGCCTAATAAAAATTACCAGAAATTTAGCAGATTACAAATATATGCATTTATTATTTCATGATCAGGAGTCTAGAAACAGCTTAAATGAGTCCTCTGTTCAGTGTCTAACAATTCTGCTGTCAAAGTGTCTATTAGGAATGTGATCCCATCTGAGGTCCTCTACAGCATCACAGGGATGTTGGCAAAATGTATTTGCTTGCATCTGTGAGACTTGTTATGGTTTGCTTCTTCAAGGCCAGAAGAAAGTCTCTAACTTCTTCCATCTCTGGTGTCTACGTCCTCTTTCATAGGGCTCATAAGTTAGATAAGTGCCAACTAGGAAAACCTACCTATATGATTTACTTAGTCAACTGATTAGGGATCTTAATCACATTTCAGAAATCTCTTTACTTTTGCTATGTAATATAATGTCATCACAGGAATGATATCCCTTCAGCTTTGCCAAATCCTACTGGTTAGAAGAAAGTTCTAAGTTCTGCCCACACTAAAGGGGAGTGCTTTGTGCTACGGTGTAGGTGATTAGGAGCCATCTTAGAATTTTACTGACCACAAAGAATGATAAATAACATGTACACTTACATAATGCCTTGAAAATGTCAACAAACCCACTAACATAGTTGCACACATGATGTCACTGAACAAATGGACAAGGAATGGTCAACATGAGAGTTCTCAAAGCACTCAGTGCAGATCTTTGTCTTAAGACCACAAATGTGGTAACTGTAGTTGTTTCCCAATGCTGCTTAGTTTCTTGAGATTTTGACATTTGTCTTTAAGTAGTCATCTTCATTGTACCTAATAATATGCCTGATTTAATAAAACTTCAATAATATATATATTAATACTCAAAACATGCAAAATTAGGAATAATCTTTGAAGAGAGAGCACCTGCACGTTAGTTCCGTAACAGAAGATACTGAAGTCTAAATGTCTTACATAGCATGAAAATTTAGACAACTTATTACAGAGGCATTTTTGCACTCAAACTTATTTGCTATTTTTTAAAAACATTGTTCAATTTTTCAGTGCTGAAGACAGACTATTGCAATGTTTTAAAATTAAAATAGCTTTTGGTATTTTCATTGGAAACAAAGAAGTATGCATACTATAAAGCCAATTTCCTAGGGGCATAATGTAATTGTGACTCAAAGGATTTTATATTTAAGGGTTTCTGACTCAGATTTACAGTAAGTCTGTGCTTAATGAGCTCACAAATTCCTTAAAAGCATGTTTTCTCAACTCCAGCTATAATGAGCAAATAAAAACAAAACTCAAAAGGCAAAAACAGCATTGCCCTTTTTTCTTTGTTGTGGCTGGCAGACAATAATGGGCTTAGTCCCAATCCATAAAATGTTAATGTGATATTTAAATGGCACATTACTAGGTCTTTTCTAGGGGAGAGAATTTATGGCAAGTTCTCACCCTTCATGACTCTCTTCTCTTTATATTATACAACAGTTGTTGTAGATATAAGTATGCCAGAAAAGGTAGAGTAAGATTGCTTCATAATGCGTCATATTTTCTCATAAATCATTTATTTTATTAAAAGGAGAATAGTCTAGCCAAATAGTCTGGATGATCTTATCTGTAGGCAAATTTTATTATGTGATTTGCTTTAAAATTGAGGATTAATGTTTAATTACTGTAGCAAATTGTATTCCCAATAGAATACATATTCGTTGAAGATGTACCATGGTGTACGACTAAAAGGTGATGTTTGCAGTTACTAGATCAAATAAATCAACACTTAAAATATTTTATTTTTTAACAATTATATTTTTATAAAGTTACTAAAAGTGGAGCTAGCTGTATAAAATAAAACACTCATTTAGACGAAGAAGTCGCTCTGAATATAGTTTGTTTTCTCCCTCTCTCAATCGGTCAGCAAAAAGATTGAAAAAAAAAATCCCTAATATTTTCTTTCTTTTTCTGTTTTCCTTTTATACTAGTTGAATGTAATTTTTTTTTCTGGGCCTAACTATTTGTACAAACAGAACAAATATTAGTAATAAATGGAGAGAGTAGAATGTTGTCACCAAGAGCACAGAATTTGGGGTACCGACCAATGCTTAAACCTGTTTTTGAGATTCCTAGTCCATGTAAACTTGAGAATTATTTTTAACATTCCTCACCTTTGTTGCTTTGTTTGTGTAACATACACGATGAGAACACAGGCCTTAAGAGAGCTGTCGGCAATGTTATGTGAGTAATTACATGACGTGAAGCACACAGAATGCCTTCTGAGGCATAAGCTGTTTAAACATTACAAGCATTTTTATCGTATCATCATCTCTTGTTTAGCATGTTGCATAAGTGTAATCACATTAATTATATTCGTGAAAATAAAAATTGTAAAACATGATCACTTTACACTTCAGTGAAATCACAGTATAACGATGCTTCACACAACAGGAAATACAAAGCTCAATGATAACAATGTTAGAATATGTTCCCCTGACATTTTTCATAATCTTTTCACCTGAATTGTAGCAAGTCATATACCCTACAGATCAAGACTAAGTAATGATTATGGGCTTGCCTCTGAGCCACACAAAAAAGCAATGAAAGTGGGAATGCGTAACCTCAGAACCAGCTCAAAGGTCCCATCCTTTTTAAGGAGATACTTCGTTGCTTTGCAGAGACAACTGACCCAAACCTCAAGTCATGCAGTTGAATGAAGCACGCCCAGGGAAGAGAATTGGGACCTGCAGCTGCAACTGGAACCAAAGTATGTGGACCTACCTACCAGCATTTGAACACTGGGACTCTTTCAGAAGCAGATGGTCCATTGTCCAGAAAGACCCTGTGTTGATGCCCCTCGACAGAAAGGGCCAAGTTTCAAGGTCCTCCAATTGAAACTCGCCCCCATAAGGCTTCTGAATACCTGTAGTTCCCCGCTAAATCCTTAAATACCCACTCCAAACCCTGGGTCTGGGAATTCCAGCCTGTGAGCATTAGCTTCCCATTTTCCTGGGTGGCACCACTGATAATAAAACAGCCAATCTTTCCCCACTGCAATTCTCAACGTTTAGTGTTCGGCTCTCGCAGTGCCGAGTGGATGAATTCTTTCTGTTTGGTAACAATTAATTGTGGTTTCCAAATTAAAACCCTGTATTTCTTATCCTACTTAAAATATGTAAATAGGAGTTAGTGGTGAGTATTCTTTATTTTGGAGCTAAATTTTTGTAGGAATATTTTAATACACACTTTAGAAAGGGGTGGCTTCTCAGTTAATGAGAAAGCAATCCTGAGGTGGAGGTTGTATTTTAACTCGGACTTTTGAATTAAATATTCAATTGAATTGCAATGAACATGTTCAATTTTCCTACACATGTAATGAAATAGAAGATTTGTATTAACAGACCTCACCATAGAGACCCGAAAATGAATGGCAATCAAAAATTGCCTAACTTCAAATTATCATTTATGAGCTCTGCACTGGGTGCGAAGAGTAAACAGATAAAAAATGCTATTTCACAAGTTTGGGTTTAAATGTAACGAGAAGGCTGTGGATATTGTTAAAGATAAGAACTAGGAGGGCTGTGCAGGAGGTGTCCAGCCACGTAATGTGAGAAACAGAGGCGTCTGTGGCTGGGTGTTTTCCAGACAGCCCTGGGGATCAATCGCAGCAGCAGCAGGAGTGCCGTGCTGACGTGTAGGCATTGTTAGCTCCGTGTTCACAGTGCCTAATGCGAGTTCATCCCGTTTCTTTTCTTAAAAGTCATGATTGGCTTTGCATTGTGAAAATATAAAAAAGCACATTCGTCATCGTAGTAGTCCTCTCCTAGTGGCATGTTTTGCTGATATCACTTACCTCTTTAAATCAGTTATATTGAATTAATTTCTGTCTTTTAATGTTATGATATTTTATTCAGTCATTCTGGTACTAGACTTTGCAAGTGCACTTTGAAATAGAATGAGAGATTGTCACATGTAGATGGTAAGGAGCTAGGGCATGAATCAGTCCGTCCTTTGGACATAGAACCCACAAAATATAGTCAGTCTATACGGAAATAGTTCCATTTGTAACACAAACATTGGGTTCCACTTACTGAGAAAGAACTAACAATACTAAGAACATGGCCATGTATATGAGGGCAGTCCGGAAAGTATCAGCCATGTAATATGAAAATAGAGGCATTTATAGCAGAATATTTTCTGGACAGCCCTTGTGTACATGTATACGTATACCGGTTTGATTTTCCATGAATCAGTCTCTACGTTACATAGAACAAATATCATGCCTTTTACACATCAAAGTTTCCCACAGGGATGGGGGGAAAACATGCTGTGGAATATAGCGTGGAAAAAAAAAGTATTATTTAACAGCTGAAGAAATTAACTTGGTCTTAATAAAATTTGAAAAATAATAAAGATCTGAATATGACACTTAGCAAGTGCCAAAGATGGGACAACAATGAAACATAGTTTCCCTTCATCAATGAGAAGTAAACTGGTTCTACTACTGAGGGGAAGACCACATGAAGAGCCAAAGAGCAGAAGAAATAGCCAGCAGGATGGTGGCATCCTAGAAATCTAAAACTCCATTACCCCAGTGCAATGAAGGATCGTTGATGCTCGCCTAGTGCCATGTACTAATCCCTCTCTCTTTCACAACGATGTTTAGTGGTAATTTCCTACTTAGCTGCTTTTCCTCACATCCCACTCACTTGGCAAACATGCAAATTGGGCTTTCAGTGCTGTTACACAACCAGAATAGTTCTCACCGAAGTCAGTCTAACTACATTGATTCTGCGATGGGTCATACAAACGTGGCAATCTTGAAAATTGAAAGGAAATGATTAATAATCAGACTCCACAACATAACATGGGGTTTTCCCAATCAAACATGAATGCATTATCATTGTTAATGGGAAGTTTTCAGGCCTCATCTTATTTGATTTCTAGGCAGAATTTAGCACGATGAACACTGAAACATTTCCTGCTAAGAGATCTATGCTATACTTTTCTCCTGGTTTTTCCCTCACCGCCACTAAATGTCAGTAATCTTTGTAAGCTTAGTTATTATTTGTTCAGAGTTTCTCAAAGATTAGTTGTAGGTCTTTACCTCTTTTCACCCTGTGTGCTGACGACACAGCCTCTTCACTCGCATTCCCTTGGTGAGAGTCGCGTGGCTCCAACTAAACGCAGAGGGCTGTAATTGTGCTCCAGCTCTGTGCTAAGAAAGAATAAAACAGACATGCTTATTACCTGGCTACAATCCACTATAGCTAATATATGAATTACATTTATAGAAAGTTTATAGCAGAGACCTAGGAGTTGTACTTGGTTCAAACATGCCCACAGTGTCTCAATCCAACTACCTACTATTATTACACAGAACAGATTTTACAGACCAGAAATTACCCGGTATTTATGATAGCTGTCAGTTTTTGTTGATGTTATTATTTGCTAAATATTACCAAGAAGTAAGAATCTCTTCATGATAAGATTTATTAATAATCTGCAGAAACAACTGAGTAAGTTTCTACTGACGGTGGGAAGAGTTAGAAAGAAGTTATATTAGAACAACTACTTATGCCCTTTAAAGAAAATCTGCTTCAACAATTCCAGGCACTGGAATTCCCTTGTATTTGAGGTTAGTTTAGACATTAATTAGAATTCCAGTTATACTGGCCCACCTTGGAAAACACAAGAAAACATCTCTGAAGTCACTTTTGTTGAACTTTAGTATCTAGCAATTAATGGTTGCGACTGTCAAGCAAATGCAGTTCTAATATAAATGTCTCTTGATATTTTCATTTACATTCCTGAATAAGGTAAAAGTAAAACAGCAAATACAGTGTCAGAACTTCACTCTTTCTTCAATGTACGTTTTAATAATTTAGCATAAATTCTCACAAGCCTAAATATTGAGTTTTATTTTGTTTAGAATGTATTCTGATATTTGTCTCTTTTCTTATTTTTCTATTTTTTAAGAATGTACTTTGATATCAGTATATAAAGGTCTACCTTTATATACTGTTCCATTGCTGAATAATACGAATGTTTCATTATTTATTTAAATATTCAAATATCGATAGATATCACTTTCTGGCCTTACGTATATTTTTGATCAGGCTATTTCTATCAGTATAAAACTTTCCAATACATAATAAACAAAACAAAACAAACAAAAAACAAATAAATCTTTGTCAGTGTTACTAAATAATAATTTAATAAGTTGTCACACTCATAAGCAATAATACGGATTTCTCCCGTACAAGACAGCTTGGAAATGAAGTTTTAGTCTTCTTGTATACTGTTTGACCGGTATCTCCTATTATGCCTCAGATACATGGCCTTTGATTGAGCAGTGACTTCAGGTCACAAAATAGAGACAAAGAAGAAAAGAGAGGAAGTTGAAAGACAGAGATTTCTACCCTATTTTTAAAATAAGCTGAGTAGTATAGAAATTTTTTTAAAATTACAGCTTTTTTATTATAATAGTTTAATTATTGTGTGCCTGAGCTATCCTTTAGAAGACTGAATTATACCCAGCATGGCTGTGATTACTTTATATAAAAGGAAATTATTCCATGTATTTTACATTTAAGACTTTAAAAAATAGCTGTGCTTCTGCATCATCTGAAGTTAAGTGATACTTCCGAAAATTCTAACACAGGGAACTTGCTCTTCTGTTCAAATATGGCTTGACTGGTGTCACCCCGTCTCAAGGGTTTTACTGAAAAAACAGAGGGCACAGAGAACAGCTGTCAGGGTGAGAAGTCGAAAGACAGCTTTGCAAAGTAACCCACTACTGACAAAATGCATTTAATCCTGCTCAAGCTTCATGAAATTGAGTTCATTGAGTTAAGATTTTTAATAATTATGGCTAAGTAAAGCATTATTTATACCTAAACTACTAAAGCAACTATAGAAAGCTATTTATGAAGATACGAAGACTTTAATTAAATGAGTTAATAAGTGTTTCAGTATTTCAATTTTTTTCTAAAAAATGAAATTAGGAGAACCCTGACCACTCATTTACTGTCCTGCAGTCTGTAGTTATAAGGAGACAGACACGGTGGTCTGAGCACTGACCAGGCTCTATGCCTTCCCGCTGAACTTAACCACCTCATCTGTTTTCAAGGGAATTTTGTGTGACACCATAGAGATAATTGTGCCAGAGACTGAGATAAGACATTGAAATCTATACCCCTGAGAAGTTACTAGAATTCACTCAGAGGAATAAAAATGATTTTCTGTATTAGCATTCGATGGTTTCCTCAGTATAGTCCAAACAGCTCCTGTCTTTTCACAGAATAATTAACTCCTAGTATGATACCTAAGATACCTCGCAACCAAGTGTACAACATGTCAACAGGAAATATAATTAACAGTCATAGCTCACACATTTACTATGTACATAGCTGTGAAGCATGTGGAAAAGTATAAAGTAAATATTAAGATAAACATGATAACTATTTATCTTGACTTTAGAATAAAAATCACATTTGTACAAAAATACAAATTTAACATTAGCAGATAGCATTCTGCACAATTTGATTTCTCTAGAGATTACCTGTTGGCAAACATGAGATGCTGTATTTTTAATCTATAGGACATGTGCACTGGCTCTAAGTCTCTGATTAGAAGAACTTTTATGAAATATAATTCTTGCTTCCCATTCTGAGCTTTCCTTAATGTGGACATTCAAGTAGTGGAGTAAAAGCACCTTTAACATTTATAAATTAACACGAACATTATAGTTAATCATCCACGCCATAAAAGGCCATTTTGCAACCATGCCCCTGAGATCTCACTGAATGTCATTAGCAAACATTTCATTTTAGTGGACGTTAACTTCCCATGGGGTTACTTCCCACCCAGTCATTTTGTGGCTGACATATGTGGTGACATAGTTTGACATGTCAAACTACGACTAGTGTTTACAGATACTTAAACAAAAACGTATTAATAATAAACAAAAACCTGTCCTTTCCATTATTTTATATCTCACTCTCATACACAGAAATCATGGTAACATTACCAGAAGAAATTATCCCTCCTCATCCTCAAGAAACTATCTTCATCAGGGGCACGTTGTCTCTCTCCCATCTATGAGGACTTACAGGGTGGGGCAGATTTCTCCTGTTCCTGGTGCCAGACTCCTCATTCTGTGCTCTGACACTTATTCAACAGTTTTAAGAGCTCTCTTTTCCATCTTCTCAAAGAAGCTGCAGGGCTTTGTTGTAAATAAATTTCCAAGGGCTCCTCTCTGACAGGTTGAAGTTTCTGGGATACTAGATTGATTACTTCAGAGCTTTTGCTAACCATCACAAATTTAAAGTAATTTCTGAGGAACTTGTCATACGAAAATGAAAAGGAAATAAAGGTAGGAACAAAGGTGGGGAAGGAAGAAAACAAAGGAGGCAGAAAGGTAGAAAAAATTGGAGATGGAGGGAGAAAGATAGGATAAATGGAGAGGACAGGAGATACTTGAACAGAAAGTTGTGGGAATAACTGGGGGTAGGGAAAATACATAGTCCCACCCTATACACAGTGTAATACGGCGTTTAAGTTTGTAGACTTTAAAGCCAGACTAGGTGGATTCATATGCAAGGCCCATGATTTCATGACTAAAAGACAACGAGAACTAGAACTTTCTCAAGTTTCATCTTTCTCATTTACAAGGTGAGGAGCCTTACTACGATATGGTAAGCCTTGTTACACAAAGACACACGAATGTGCATTGTGCACATGCACTTCAGAAAGGAACTGCTTCACATATCTTTGTGCCAAACTGCTTCACATATCTTCGGGACTGTTGAATGATATACAGACACAGGCTCCTTTCAATTTACTGTATTTCACACAGTGACATGACTAATCCAGGCACCTCCAGAGCACATATTAGAATAGTGGGAAAGACGGACTTACGTCAGAGGATATTAAAGTTTGTAATGTACCCTTTTTTGCTCTATAATCCCCTATCCTCACTTACCTGACACTTATTCCTCTAAGAGTGATGGATCAGTGTAGCAGGTCCCTGATCATGTTATCACTGTGTTTTGTTCCTTTGGTACACACTACCTTCTAACACAATATTATATAATATGATTGCCTAGATTTGACTATTTGACTACTAATATAATTTTAATATATTGGGAGCACATCTTAAATACTGGGACATTAATACTTAGTTTCAGTTTCAGCAACTTTCAGTATTAGAAAAGTTAGAGTTCACAAAAAATATATATATATCAATCATAGATAATGCATATGTTAGCTGGCAGCCTCTGTTATAGATCTGGGCAATATGGTCTTGAATCCCTCCTTTTCACTTCAAGTGGGTTTCCAAACCCCTCCTAAAATATTGATTAATTCCAAGGTGCAAATCTTCCTGTATTTTCTCATCATTTGTGGCTTAGGATTCATTATTTGCTTTTTTTTTTTTATCTTTTAACTTAACTGCTTTGTCATGATACTCAGATGTTCCTAAGAAGTATTAGGAGTTCAATGTGTGTCCTCTGCAAATATGCACTGGCATACTAATTCATTTGAATGGAAGGTACTTAAGAAACAACTGGCGTGAGAAAGACATTGTGAACCTCTGTGTCCCCTCTGTAAGAAGAGAATTCTTTGATGTAAAAGGTAACCTCCTTGTCCCAGGAGAGTAGAAGGCACCCTTATCACCAGAGACAGGAATTTAGGGCCAAGAAGGTTATACAAACAAACTTTGTTACCTCTCACAATTTTACTACCCCTAGCTGAAATCCTTTTGTCATCAATTCTTCATACATGTATTGTTTCTTTGTCTAAAACATATAACAATTTCCTGCTTTGGCCACTTCCTTGAATTTTATGTCTCTGTTATATGTATATAAAGTTTGTTTTTCTCTGGTTAATCTGGTTTTTTATTATGAGGGTCCCAGCTAAGACCCTCGAAGGGTAAAGAAAAAAATTATTATTCTTCCTCTATACTTTGCTTACAATTTTAGATTTTCCTAAAGAGTAAATCTATTTCATACTTTATAGTCATTAATTCCCTTTCTGAGTCCCTATGCTTCTCTCTTATTCCTTTGTTTTACCTTCATTTCCTCCTTCTACAACCATGCCCATGAACTGTAAATATTCTCAGAATAGCAGAGAAACCAGATTATTTTTCATAGCCAATTTTCCACCATAACGTTCAACATATTTATAAACTGTCCAGTACTTCCTAACAAAAACATGATACATGCATGCACATGTACATGTGTGAAAATAAAAAGAAACATAAATAACTGTGATGCATAGCACATATGTAGTGTGGTTTAGTCAGTAAATGTTAGCTACTTCTAGGAAAGAGTATTTATGTGTGATTGAAAGTGAGAAAACAAATGTCTCACAGTAGCGTTTGGAATGGGTACTAAATGTTGGTTGGACCTGGGCAAATGATGAGGAAGAGAAACAATTCATCAAGTTTAAAGTACATAATGAACCATATGAGAGAGAGAGAGAGACCTGAAGTTTAAAAAGTTATTCTACTTGAGAAATTCCAGTGATCTACACTTTTGTTAGAACATTTTTGTTCTACCATGAACAGTTCCCTCCAAGACAGACACGTGGGTCTTGAATAAGGTGGCAGGCACAATTTTAAAGTCATTATTTTCAAATCTTAAAAGGCCAAACAGCATAGTGTCTTAAGCAAATAAATGCAAATATATTTTAACAGTGTACTCTAATTTCCTATGTTTTATTCATTGAAAAATAATATATATATATGTGAACTTTCCTTGGCTCTCGCTGGAACTCAAATGTTTATCTTATGGCATTAAGTAGGCTTATCACACTTTTCTACTCTGAAATTCCTTAAAACTTGCTTAATGGCTTCACAGTCAAAGCAATTATCTCTGTCACTGCCTAACTGGGCAGCTTGTTCTCCAGAGCAAAATTAATAAATACCATTTAATGGTCAGAGCCGTCTCTGACCTTTCCATGACTCCAGGGCACAGAAACCGTTTTCAATCTACCACACTTACATAAAAAGCTGCCGCCAACAGCTTGGATTTAGCATCAATTTGATAACAGAAGGTCTTTCTCAGCAGGGTCAGCACACTTGGCATGGGCAGTAGAACGGCAACCAGAACCGTCAGTATTAGGAAAATGCAGCTCCGGATACTGATGTTCAAAACAAAAATGTGCAGCTAAGCTTTCTCCTGAGAAACACAGGATGGACATGTTATCGTTGCATCTGTGCTAGCATATATTTTTGAGCTGAAATGAATAAGTTATGAAATAAACAGACGAATGAAATAGGAAACCTGTGCAATTCAAGGACTTGTGGAGCAAACCAGATTACAATAACAACAACAAAAAAATTGCAGTACTTTAGAGTTATGCTTCATACATATCTAAAAATTAAAAATGAAGTTGACAATGCACTGTAGAATTGTATGCCTGAAACCTATGTAATCCTTGCTCACAGATGTCACCCCAATAAGTCTAACAATAAAAATGAATTTAAAAAATAAATAAATAAATAAATAAATAAAAATTAAAAATGTATTTGACACTGAATGCAAAGGAAACATTTCCATAGATAAAAATAAAATAAGTAAAAGTATATGCAGCCACTTGAAGGTTTTCATTTTCTTGTGAAATATACAGTAACATAGTTTGAGAAAAATGCAGCAGGGATATTTCAACTCAGAAAACAACATGAAAATGTTGACACAGTATTAGCAGAAAGTTTAGCTCTGTGTGTGTGTGTACTTATTAGTGCTGAGAAGATAGGCTGTAAGTCCTTAATGTCACTCTTCTACACACCAAACGAGCTGAACTCTCTGAGAAAGATCTTCTATCATGAGTACTGTTTGAGTAAAGTTGATGATGTTTAACGTGAGTCTGATTTTCTTTTAAAATAAACTTTTAAATAGAAAAATCAAACAATCAATGTTTGTTACTTATGATTTCAAGAAAGGAATTTATCCTTCTAAGAAACATTTCCTGTAATGCAGCAATATGTCTTTCGCTGACATCTCTTCATATTAAACATATTTTTAATAATCAGAAAATACCCCATGACTTGAATTGTTATTGAATAAATTTTAATCGTTAATATCACCAGTGGTATAAACAGTTTTTAAAATAATAAAACTCAGAATACAAGCATCTTAACAAAAGGTGCTTGAAAAAAGACTAGAGATATTACAATAAGAGTTTCACTACCCTCTTCTTTAAATAAACATAACATAACTAGCTAATCCTACCAGTCAGTATCTCAATTCATCAGAAAGCAGAAATTTGATGTAAGTTAAAAAAATAAAGTTATTGCAAAAAGATTAAGTCTAGGTGCAAATATCATAAACATGAACTTGGCTTTTCTCTGTCTTTATATTCTGAATTCCAGAGTTGAACACTCATGATTGTCTTATTTCTCCCTCTCCTCATTTCATTGTTTCACCCAGGTTCTTCTGTTTGGATAACAAAAGCTTTTGAATTACTGATCTGAAGATGAAACTGCCAGGAGCAATTCTGTTAGTGGATCTTTTAAAACTGGTTTAGAGAAAAATAATCCAATTTATTTATGCAACCTATCTTTGGTTAAGTAATATATTTTTAAATAAATAATAACTATTAATATGAGAGTTGAAATTTTGAAACAAAATATAATTCCCTTTTGCAAAGAGCCATAGCATTAATATTTGCATTTTTTCTATTTAAAAAGAGGCAAAAAAATGAATTCAGTAAATATAAAAAGCGTTCACTGACTTTTCCTTGATTGCCCTTGTTAGTATGAAAGGCAAAATTCCCTTTCATTTTCTGAACAGGGGACTCCTAGCGACATTAGCTCTTTGAGAAAAGTTTTAGCATCTTCAAAGATATCTTTTTATTTTTATGACAATCATACAGGCTTATACATTTTCCATTAGATGATAAAGTGTCAGGTAGCCTAATTGATTTACTGGTTTCCTAAAATAAATAATTGCTTGGAAATTGTCATTTTTGCATCTGCACAATAGCCTTATAAATGTCATTACACAATAAAACAGAAAACCCACTAGCATATATTTAGCTGGCAGCAGTGACTGCTGTATAATATATTTTTAAATATCGATTTGATTGAATTACTGTGGCTATGTCCTAGTCCATTGGAATTATATTTAAAGTTACAATGGATGCTTTGCTCTCATACAAAGTCACTTTTCATGGTAAAACCATAATAATTATAATCAAAATCAATTTCAAGGGCTCCAAGCCCTTTAGGACTACCACACTGGCCAAAATAATGGAAAATTAAAATGATTTAAAATCCATTTTAGCCCTGTGTATCTTAAATATTATACTTTATCACATTATGTAAATTATATATATTTGCAACATAGTCTGGTTTAACAGCCTCTTATGTCCTTATGCAAGTGATAAGGGTGACATACTATCCACTTTGTAATGACTGCATAAAATGGTAATTTTGTAGGCAAACATTCCCATCTCTCTGGCAGATGGCATAAATGCTGTTCAAGAAACCTTTCAAAGCAAGTTGAAATAGTCAGATAATGAATAAACAGCAGATGCCATCATTACAAATTTTAGAACACACAAAATATTACTCAGATTTTTCTGAAAGCAAACTTCAGCCAAATTTGTACCAATATATTTATGTTTAAGTTAATCTTCGCATAACTTCAGATGGATCAGAACTATAAAACACTCCCACGATTACTAGAGAAGGTGCCCTTACATGACCTACAAACTCTATGTATTTTTATTGCAATCATACAAGAACATGCCATAATTGTTTGAATATATTTATTTTTTTAAAAAATACATATTGTATACTAAAAATATGGCTGCAATTCTATCTTCAATTTCTCTTTTTCTGAAAATAAATATTTTACAGTTTTAGGTAACAGGTTTATATATTTGTTCTCAGTCATTTTTTTCAATTAATTGATAGCATGAATTTCAGAATTTATCACCACATTTCTATTCAGGGATGGTCCCACTGGGATAATGTGAATTTTGGCCTCTGGCTGTATTTTACTTGTTTTTAGTTTGTGTTGACTACATGTTTTATGACTTTTCATGTCTTTAGATTCTTTAAAATAAAACTTACCAATGGGTTATCTTCATTTTTAATTTATTTCAAATCTCTGAAGTTATTAACATAGTTCAGAGTTTAATGCTAAATGTTGGAAACTCGAGAACCAGACTACTTTCTAGCATATAAAATGCCAGTTTAAAGACATTAAAAAATATCTTTGCCTTAAGTTTGTCTGAAATTATTTTAACAGAATTATATAATCACATACTGTCTTTGTTGGACAAGCAAAGCAAAAATATTTTAAAGAATATTTAAAAGGCATTTTTCTAACGAGTATAATTTGGATTAGGTATAGTTTGTAATGATATAGTTTCAAGAATCCTCTATTTCAGTTGAGATGCTTATGTTTAACTCAAAACTAATTTCAAGCATTTTGTGAGGTTAAATTTTTAGTTCACTGTGTAGTAGGTAGAGGTGGAATTAAAAAGCGTTCTATATGTTTTTGTTAATGATATTATAAACAGGGCTCTAGCTAAAAGAAACCATTCCTTTTGTACTGTCCCTGAAAATCCGGATGATACTTTGAGGTTTAATAATCCAAAGTTTCCTTTCCTACAAAATTAAATTTCCTTTGATTCTTTTAGGCTATTAATGGCTTTTTCCATTTTTATTATAACAATTAAAGAAAGATCAGTAAATATTACCATATAACTAGGCATATTTAAGAAGGGTTAAATGAAAAACACATTGTATGTAAATATTAAATTTGTCAAGTTGTGATGGAATTTACATTAAAGCGTATCAGTAAACACAATGTGAATAGGTATGTATATTTTGTTTATTCTACATCTCAGGCTCAGTTAGTTCAATGTGGATTTTTCTAATTATAATCTATACTTTGCTAGTAGTTGCTTAACTTTTGATATATCAGGGATAAATAGACCAGAGATATTTATTTTTAAGTACCTCAAATATAATGATCAAAACCTATACTTCTTTGTTAAATAACATAGATGAAGATAGAGATATTTTTTTAATGATTTTTGACTGTCCTGGCAGAGATGGACAATTGACTTTCAAAGTCATGATGTCCATAGTATACATGGTATGGGAGACTCATGTGCCCAACCAGGTCCTTTATACCCTATATGACGGGGGACCCAAAATAATTGGAATTATCTTCTGGAGAGCAGGCCCCTTGTAGTACAGGCTTCCCCCGCTAGGTGAATGTTCTAGGACCCCACATGCATCAGTGTACCAGCTGGCGTTGTTGTGAGAGGCTGCGTTCAGCTTCAGTGAAATTTTTTGGAAGACTCTTTCAAGGTGATTGCTCATGTCATGATATACACCAGGCTCGTTCAACCCATGGCCCCAGGCTGCACGTGGCTCATGATGGCTTTAATTGCAATCCAACACAAATATTTAAACTACCTAAAAACATTATGAGAGTTTTTTGCAATTTATTTTTAGCTCATTAACTATTGTTAGTGTGAGTGTATTTTACATGTGGCCCAAGATACTTGTCTTTCTTCCAATGTGGGCCAGGGAAGCCAAAAGATTGGACACCCCTGATTTATATGAACAACATGCACCTGCCCACACTGCACTGAGTATTCAGCAGTTTTCAATCAAAATTGGCATGACCCCATGTCCCACCCTCTCTATTCAGCCAATCTCATCCAAAGTGACATTTTTTTTGTTTGTTTGTTTCCCCTGATGAAAAATGTCCTTAAAGAGAAACATTTTGCCGACATGGAAGAGTTGAAACAAAAACAGCAGGGGCACTAAAAGGCATCAAAATCGATAAGTTCAAAATCTGTTTTGAGCTGTGGGAAAAACGTCTTGGTAGGCGTATTGCGAAGAGTATTGTGAGTATTGTGAAGGTGACTTAAGTTTAAACATGTAAAAATACACAATTATTTATAACTAAATTTCATTCTTTTGGGGTGTGCCCCCTTCTATTCCCTTTAGTTATGATATCAACTTCTGACTTATTTTCACCAGTGCACAATGAGAGGACTTAACCTCTCAGAGGTAAATTTCACGAAGTATCCACACTCTCTGACTTTTATTTTCCTCTTCTAATTTCTGGATATAAAAAGCAGTTGTACATTCTCTTTTTTTTTTTCCTGATTTGTCAGCATATGTATAAAATAATCCTTACAGGATGATAAAGCCACAAGATTTGACAAGCATAGAGGGACATACTAACTAGAAAGATTATACAGGCCTACCTTTGTTACATGAACAAGGTACATGAATCATGCCATCCTGGTAGACAAATGCCTTTAGAATATGATGTGAGGGTTAATATTCCACTGTACCCCTGTGCTCCCACTTCACATGGGTCTATTGAGTAACCTGGGGCTCATCTATCTGTAAACTTCTGTAATTTACAGAGATCAAAATATTTTTCCACATTGCAAGAATTTGTTTTAATAAGGACTTCTCTAGATGCCTATGGCATAGAATGGAACTTTATCAGAAAAAAAATTGTTTGTTTTTTATACCGCATGCACATAAATATTTCAACATAAAAAATAATTTGGTCCAAAGATTGGATTTCATTTAACTATTTCACCAAGTAACAAATTACTAAATAATGGATGTATAGGTTCCATGGGTGTCTTAACAGAGTAAGGTACTGTTACATATTCTGTTAAAAAACAAAATTCAACTGAGTAAATTTGAAGATTGAATTGGCATTATTCAATGATTCATGAATCAGGCAGCATTCCATCTGGCAGGTAGAAAGGAACTTGGAAGAGCTGTAGAAACTGAAAGGTTTTTGTAGGCAGAAGAGGGTGGAGAAGTGACATTCTATCAAAGAGTGGATTGTTTCAAGCAAAGCCACCTTCCTTTGGGGGACAGCAGAGGTCGATCGGTTGGAGTATTTCACTAGAGCTGACCAAGTCATTACAGACTGGGTAAAGGTTACATTCCTTGGGATAGGCCAAAGCTGCAATTAGGTTAAATATTAACTTTTGGTTTCCTGATGGGGGCTTAGCACCAGTGACTCCATTTTGGGCCTGGGTTTTCATTCTATTCTTTTCTTCCCTTATCTTTTTCTTTTAAAACACCCCTCCCCCTGTCCCCTTTTGATTAGGCTCTCAGCTTAACTGAGAGATGTGATCAAAATTTAAGGTATTAGTCTTTCTTCCAACTACAGTTTATAGATTCTGCCATATTTTCAAGAGTTGAGGAGAGGTTTCTGATCATGGCCTCATTTACGTTTATTTGTAACCAGAGAAGTAGGGCCCTGACAAAGAAACCAAAATCTTGAATCACAAGCACCTCCTGGGATATCCTTTCTAACTCAACAATGTAAATTCAAGGGAGTTGACCAATGAGGTGTTTCAGCCCATCTGTGACCCATTAGGAGTAGAGTTAGGTAACCTAAGAGATACTGCCCAGTTATGCAATACCTGCCATCTAGATATTTATAGGCCCAAGGAGAATAATAACCACCACAGACAATAATAAACCCTGTCAGGACATGAACCATTCCCATCGAGGTAGTACTGTTAGAGAACTTATTTGCAGAGATTGCTGCACATGCCCATTCAAACCAGAGGTCAGTCACGATTTCAGTGTATTCAGAAAGTAAATTTCCTAGTCTGAAGTAAACAGTTGTTCTAAATACCTCACAAAGATGGATACTGTTGATGAAATCTTCTCATGATTGAGGCAGATGTGATTTAGATAATGATGAGAATGTGAAGGTACAAAGGCACTAAGATTTATGTAGGTAGTTGTGTTTAATTGGGTAAGTATAGATATAATCAGAGAAAGGTGAAAACAAGGTACTGGATCCTCTGGCCATAGAAGTTGAATTGATAAGAGACTTCTAAAGGAGGTGAGCTGTAGTTTGTGGTGACACTGGGAATGGAAGAGAAATTGGTCACCAGGAGCTACCAGGGCATCCCTTGAACATCTGACATTCTCTAATAATCAGAATCTTTGATGACAACTCCAGCAGTCTAAAAAGTCACACACACACACACACACACACACACTATTAACGATGGCCTGGGAGATAAGGATAATGACATTTTATCTTTGTAAGCTAATGCCAGAATAAAGGAAAAGAAAAAGAAGAAAGTGTTTCATGTTTAGTTATAAAGTCCTGATCCAGAGTCTTGGATGGAAACTGTCTATGTTAATGGCAGCTAGCTTCTAATCAGTTTGATTCAGAGGTCTCTAGCACCTGTATGGGACCAGATATGTCAGGTGGAGCCATTTTAGCCATGAGAGTTGTACCCAAGTCTCAGTGGCTCCTAGTTTTGCAGCAGTGTCAGTGGTCAGAAGCACTTGGTAAGGTCCCTTTGAATGGGAATTGAGGGCTGTCTTCCTCTGATGACACTTCCAGAATAACCAGCCACCAGGCTCTCTAGACTATGACCAAGAGGGGCCTTTGAATTGGGATCTAGGGATGCTTATTTGACTTGTGGTTGCTACGCTTTAGCAGGAAGCATTAAAGACTTACACTAGTTGGTCATGTTAGTATGCCCTATCAAGGTATCAGCAGAGTATATACCAATGGACATTTCAGAAGTTAAGAGAATAGCAGTAAGGTCATTTACTTCCCCAGTTTTAATTGGGGTCCCTGTGGACATAAGAAATCCCGTTTTTTCCATAACATCCCCTAATCATAGATAACCCCAAAGCATACTGGATAGCAGTATAAATATGAACAATTAGTCCTCTTTCTAACTAGCATGCTTTGGTGAAGGCATGGGGCTCCACTTGTCAGGATGAGTTAGCTTGTGACAGGTTTCCCCTTTCAAGTAGTTTATGTTGGTAACAGCATAATCAGCTTGGCAATTCTATTTTTCATGTATTTAGTCTGAGGCATAAACAAAATTAAATCAGGATCAATTAAAGGAGTGTCTTGTAAATCAGAACGTGGTGTCCTGGATTGGGACCTTATTACCTCGCAGTCATGGGGCTGGCCTTCAAAAGGCAGGGGTAGTAACACAGCAGGATTAAACATGTTGCAGTGTTTAAGATGCAGATTCGGTGGAGAAGGAAAAGGATTTCATAGGAAGTTAGTCTACTTGCAGAGAAATGTTGAGTCAGTTCAGAATTTAAAAGACTGGACAAAGTATGGAGTTTGTAAACAAACATCATCTCCTAGGGTTAACTCTTCTGAGGATTCCAGTAACTTTGCAGGTGCAGCTACAACTGTAGGGAGTTGGGTAGGAACCAGCAACGGAACCAAGCTGCATGCTGTAACAGGCAATAGACCTACGTTTATTACCTTGTTTTTGCATAAGCACCCCCAAGGCTTGGTTAGTTATCTCTTCAACTTCCTTTGGGGAATGGAAGAGTTTTATCATAGATTGCCTCACCAGTGTGCAGACCAGGTAATTTCAGAGGGTTAAACAAGCGTGTCCAACCTGTGGCTCACAGGCTGCATGTGGCCCAGAATGGCTTTGAATGCAGCCTAACGCAGATTTGTAAACTTTCTTAAAACATGATTAAAATAATACAGGGAATTTTTAGTTCATCAGTTGTCATTAGTGTTAGCGTACTTTATGTGTGGCCCAAGACGATTCCTCTTTTTGCAATGTGGCCCAGTAAGCCACAAGGTTGGCCACCCCTGGTTAAAGGTTACATTCCTGGGAGAGACTGAAACTACAGTGTTAGGTAGAGTAGACTCTTCATTAACTGGCACCAAAATTGCTTCAATTTTTTTTGCTGTTGCTTGAGAGTGCCGGTTGCTTAAGTTCCGGTTAATGGAGAGTCTACCGTATTAGGTCTTGCTTTGCTGACGGGGGGCCTATGCACAAACGAGTCCACTTTGGGCCTCTTGTTTTTAACATTCTAAGCCATACAACTATAATAAAGAATTAATTTAGGTAATTCAAAATACAATTTTGTAAATATAAGTATGAACAAAATACTACTTCAGCATAACTTTATGTTGAAAAAAAGTAGCTATATTAAAACAGTGATTTTGGTGTTTTTTAATATTAAAAATTTTTTAATAATTTCACAGTTTTTAAATGAATTGTTTGGATTTCAGTTTCTGCAGTTGCAGAAATATATTTGGTAATGCTAAACATGAAATTTTGGCTTAAGAGCTTTTCATAGTCCTTTTTGACAGTTTTAAATTTGACAGTTTAGGTAATAGTTTTCAATCTCCTTTTAGTAAATCTTGTTTGGTAAATTGCTTTATAAACATATAAACAGAGGAAGATATGAAGAATTTTAATAATGTCTTTTTTTCACTATGGTATTTTTACTCTGACATGAAGAGTGGAGGAAAATTAGACCAGTCTAATTATCTAAACTTTCTCTCAATACCCTTCATTAATCTTTGATAAATTTATCCTAATAGTCTGTTAACCAAAGAAGAGGTTTAGGCTATAATGAACAAAAGGCAATTTATCTAAGCAAAAAATTACAATCTAAGAAAAGCAGATTCGGGTAGCATCTTAAACTGCTCTGGAGAGAACAAAGAAAGGTAGAGTTTATAAAGGCAAAAAAACCCCACACAATGTATTTTTTTATGTAAATAGAAGCTTGATGGCTAGGTTAACAGGGATTGGTTAGTTCCAATATGCAAACAAGAGGGTTAAAACTACAAGAATCAGGTAAAGTCCGCATATGTCCATGCAGTACCTGTTCTACGATGTTTATGCCTCAGCCTTGTGTTGAGTTTACAAACATGTTTAGCAACCTAAAGCAGCTTCGAGAACTTAGGCACAGATGTGCACAAGCCCCACTTCCTTAATAGCTGGCTGACTGTCTAAGTGACTCCCTTATCATTGCTGATTCAATTTAATCTTTTTTTCCATTACCTGCCCTAAACACAATTATGCATCAAGAATGACAGAGATTTCAGTTAATTATTCTTCAGATCTCTTTATATCTTTGCCTTCCTTTTAGAAATTCCCTGGTTATTATAAAACTGAAAGCAAAGAAAAAAAGAAATGAACAAACAACCAACCCATGGACACAATCAATAGTTTAATGTTTATTTGGGGACGAGTGGGTTAGGGAGGGGAGAAAGAGGAGGGGGTGGGAGAGGAGGGGGTAAGCTAAATATAAGGTGATGGAAAGAGAAGTCACATTAGGTGGTGAACTTATTATACATCAAGTTGACAATGCACTGTAGAATCGTATGCCTGAAACCTATGTAATCCTTGCTAACAGATGTCACCCCAATAAGTCTAACAATAAAAATGAATTAAAAAAAATAAAATAAAATAAAATAAAATAAAATAAAATAAAAAACAAAACAAAACAAAACAAAAAACCCCAAAAACTCACTCAGGCTAACAAAAGATAGAAAAAAAGCAGAAGTAACTAATTTGCAAATAATCAAGGTGTTTATATTTGGATTGTTCTTTAACCTTTCACAATAAAGAACACTTTTAAGCTATAGAGGAAGATGAAATTAAAATGATTTAGAGCAAGTTTGTTCACCCCACTGCCCATGGGCTGCATGTGGCCCAGGATGACTTTGAATGTGGCCCAACACAAATTTGTAAAATTTCTTAAAACATTATGAGATTTTTGGGGGGTGACATTTTTTTTTCTTATTTTTAAGCTCATCAGCTATCATTAGTATTAGTGTATTTTATGTGTGGCCCAAGGTAATTCTTCTTCCACTGTGGCCCAAGGAACAAAAAGATTGTGGACACTTCTTGATTTAGAGTTTGCTGCAGGATAATAATATTAGAGTTTCAGTATCTGGTGCCTTCAAGTCTTTTAAGAAGGGTTAAATGTCACCAGTAGAGATTATTTGTTTTGAATCAACAATCATAACGGATAAAGAAGAGATAAAGGGAAAAGTAAAGTAAAAGATAAGTGAGAATGCTTTTCTCTAAAATTTAATGAATATGTTGTGATTTTCTTAATATTATTCTTTGAAAGTAGATGCCAATTACACAGAAAGACTTTTTTTATCCCCATAATATTTATTTTAAAATATCATAGTGGAAAGAGTTAGTAACTATAAATGGCAAACTGTAACGTGGTAAATACACGAAAACATAATTTTCTAAACAAAATTTTTTTTTATAGTCAGATAAGAAAAATTATTGTACCCAGTACAGGCAAAAATGTCTTTTTTCTAGGTCTAGTCCTTTAATATTAAGGATTTAAAAAACTTCATCTATATGTCAAAAGGTACAAACTAAATATTTAGAAACCTACATTTTTATAGTGATAAGGATTCTATGTGTCCCATTTCCAATATTCTAAAATGCTTTGTGTTTTGTGTGTGTGGCATAATGGTATCAAACATAACATGAAATAATGCCATTGTATTGCTTCATCTCTTAAAAATTATAATTTCTTAAATATCGCAAATATATAACCCAATCAGCAATAACCACTAATACTCACTTTCTCTGTGGAAGAATCATATGTATTAAATCATCTTTATAAACACTGTCAACATTAAATGATGCTGAAGTACACTGCAGGCCCATGACTTCCCAAGGTATGTACTTTCTGATGTCCCAAACTATATCTCTGAGTTAGCTAAACATGTGCTGATGAAGTTCAACATTCATTGTTTCACAGATAGGGTGAATACTGTACCTTTCACTCCATTAGTGACTGCCAGATTCATTTTGGATTTGACATACCCTATCTAATTTGACACCAAATAGCTAATCTCTTTACCCTTTAAATTTCTGATGTGTCACACTGTATTACACTTCTTCTGTCACCTTCCATCACTATATATTTTGTCACATAAAAAAGCCAATGCGATTTGACAAAACACAAGATGATGGGTCCAAGAGATTTAAAGCAATGCTAGTCAGTGGAGCAAAAAATGTGACACATTGCTCCAAATGTGCAAATACTCACTTTTTGAAAAGTAGATATCTGCTAAAAGCAGGTATATAAGGTGATCCATAATAGTTTGGGGAAAGATATGGATTTTACCTTTTAGTGGCAAATTTAAAACATTGTGCTGCCCTATATAAATAACAGAAAAATTGATTCAAAGTGACAACGGCCAGAGAAAAATTAGTTTCATTCCTCTCTATTTTGTGTGGTAAGCATTCTTCTCAGCTCACTAAATAATTCACTGAAATGCCTCTCAAAGATCCATCATTTTATTTTAGACCAAAGAATAAATAACTTGCATAAGTTTATTTCTGTCAAAACATACATCATTTTTTTTTTACATTTCAATACCTAAAATAATAATTAAAAACACAATAACCTGAAAAGAAATAAATTTTCACATTGTTCAAGTAGCTTTCCTGGCTTTTTTTTTTTTTTAAGTTGTAATGTGTGTTCGTAATACTAGGTTATAAATTGGTACCACAAAGACAGGAATATCCATGATTGTAAATGGGATCTAGCAGCTCATAAACAAACCTGGAAATACTTTAGAAACCACTATTCTCCTTCTTTATGTACAAATGATTTAATTCAGGTTTTCTTTTTTTAATAGGATTTTTCAAGTAATCCATTGATTTATGTCATAAACAAAGGCAAGGATAAATAATAGAACAGAGAGAGATAATTTACAACTCAGAGACAGGGTAAAGGCTAATATGGTTAATATATTGATACTTTTTACATCAAATATGTACCATATTTGAATATGAGGGCTATACAGAAAAAAATCCAGCTATAAATGCCTTTATTTTTCATATTACAAGGCTGGATACTCTCTGGACAGCCCTCATTCATCCTATGATCAGATACTTCCCTTAAAGAGTTCTGTTAGGTCATAAAAGTTAGCATCCAAAAATAAGATGCTAAATATATAAGAGTAATATATTTAAAAACTTACTTCACCATTCCTTGGAAGTCTGGACACAAGAATGTCAATTAAACTTGATCGGTCTGGTATACTCAATCAATACTGAACAAGAAGCTAATATGACAACTGAGTACATGGATCATTTCAGAGGGTAGTGATAATAAAACCTCCTTTTTAGGAGTAACCCTCTGGCAGAAGTGCCGGAAGCTATGCTGACCACATGACCAGTGTTCAGAGTCAGATATAGCCATAGCACAAGTTCTCAGTTTGCTGTTCAAAGGCAGTAGCAGTGTGGTCTTCGCCTGTCAGCCGTGGTGAAATTTGTATTGCGATGTCTAGGTTTTCCTGTTCTCCCCCTTCTCTCTTAGCCTGTTTCTCCAGCCTCGGCATTAAAAATTCTGAGCTACTCAAAATGCTTTCTATACATTTCTTTTTGGTGTCATTTCAACCACATGTCTTTCTTTCTTTGATTCTAATACTCATGACCAATATAAATGTAATTATAATTAATATTAATATATAGATAATACATATTAATATATTAAAAAACTGTGCTATTTGAAAACAAAAACCCAATGAAACCATTAGAAAAATGGACAAAGGATTTAAAGAACCAGTTCTAAAGTGTGTGAATCCAAATGACTACCAGCAAATAAAAGATTGAATTTCCTACTAGGCTAATTACATTAACCTAGAAATACTGTTTCAATTGACACACTCTAGACTTTTTAGAAAATTAAAAATAATATAAAGGCCTGTTTCTGGCGAGGATGTGATGTAAAGTTTACACACACACACACACACACACATATATATCCGGTAATAAAATGAATTACTCTAAACTTATTAATAATATTGAAAGTATGTATAAAAAATGACACAACACACCTGTCAAATTTCCTCTTGGAGATCATAGAAATAAATGTGTTAATACATAAAGGTACATGCACGATGATGTTTAGTGAAGTTCTATTTTGTATATGGAAAAACACTAATAAAAAGTGAATACCAACCAAGAGGGGAAATTCGACTGAAGTGTAGCACACTGAATGCATGGAATAAGTTATAAATTCTAAAGCAGTATAAATTCTAAATACATCCATTGCAGGTAAATAGATGTATTTAATGGTGAACATTTTGGAGAAAGGAGCAAGATATCTACAACGTATACGAGGGCTGTCTGGAAAGTATTCAGCCACGGACTATGAAAAATAGGGGCATTTATGGATGCATTTTGTTCCAGACAGTCCTTGTATGCAACATAATCTGTTTTCAATAAACTATTTATATTTATGTTCATACTTGTATCTGATTTGTTGATATTTATATTATACATGTATATATCTAGATTTCTTTACTATCACTAGATTAACCTGAAGTAAAGAAAAACATTAATATAATATTATTGCTTATCCAGGATCAAGAGAAAGGAGAAACTATCTGACAGTCATCTTTGCCAAGACAGAGAGGTAAGTGTAATGCAAATACAGGAGGAAATAGTCACTAGCAATATTACAGTACATGATCCCAACGACAACTGAGTGTGACAGCTCAGTGTTAGACTCAAGAAAGACCAAGTAAGATTGCACCAGAATCGTCCTCCAAATCACACAGCTGAAAATCATGACCAGAGAGTGTGGGAAAGGAAGTACATTCTCCTATCTTCTATACCCATTTGCACGTAAGTCTATGGAATAAAGTATATGGGCATAATACACGTAATAAAGGAAAAATACATAAATTCTAAAAAGAAAATTAAGTTGAATGATAATTTTCACTATAAAATAAATATATTTTATATTACAAGTTCTATATTAATAATATGACATATAAATTAAAATGACAATGAAAGAAATATATATAAAATTCGTGAAATTATGAATAACAATGCTTAGAGGGGACATCCTAAGAAAAGCACACTTATAAACTGTTGTCAGATACACACACACACACACACACACACACGCACACACACATGCACACCAGTATAATCATTCTGGACAGTAGTTTAAACTTCTATTAAGATAACACAAATATGTGTTGTTTCAATTATTGATTCAACATTTAAAAAAATAAAGAATGAGGTCAAAATTTCTTTAGAAGAACATTTATCACAGCATAATTTACAAGAGCAAAAAAATTTCATAAAAACAACTTATGTAGTTAATAACCAATTTTATATACATACAAGATAATATATATATCTGTTGTCATTGGTTTTTATGAAAGTGTAATGATATTGGACATGCTTATAATAAAATACTATGTGGAAATATCTATCTATTCATACAGTATTCTCACTGGGGACATGCCAGTGGTCAGCCTTTTGTGAATCTGAGTATTAATTTGAACCTTCCCTAATTTTATGATTGGGGTAATTCAAAACCTCACACTTCCAACTCTTGGCAAAGTCCCGTGCACGGTATTTCTCACAGAACCCGATCCCTTTAGGTGCTTTGTCCCTAATCGCTTTCTCACTTTAGCTCTGTCAATGGATATCTGAATCTGGGCCCTTTCAGGCTTCCAGATTGTACCCAGTGCTTTTTGAGTTTAGTCACTGAACTTCACCATCGAGGGAAGAGAATCTCATTTCCACGGCGAAACCTTCTTCCTTCATCACGGACTTCCCTGACACCCCTCTTTCCTGTCTCGTCCCCTTTCAGAAACGAACACAATTCTTTCATCTGTTCTCAATCTGACCTTCAGATGAAACACACATATAGTCAATTAGATAGTTCAAGTTTTCGAAATGATTAGTATCTGCATAAATGTGTGCTGCTTGTATCAATATTTTGAGGGATCATGTTCAGAAATTAGCTCAAATTCATGAATTTCCAACTTGTTGAAACTCCTCACTCTGCCTACTCATCACTGAATTAGGAGAAAAAGTGGTCGGTTTCAGTCACTCTTTGGTATTCCAAGATTCTTTGTTCAGGAAGGCCTTACAACACTGGCCATTCGCTGGGGAGCCTGAACTGCACTGCAGCTCTGTCAGTGAATGCACATTTTAAAGACCATTCTTGGGAGTTCCCTGATGGTGTAGTGGCTTAAGGCTTCGGCGCTGGCACTGTCAGCGCTGTGGCCTGGGTTCGATTCCCAGCCAGGGAGCTACCCACATACAAAGCAAAACAAAACAAAAAAACACCATTCTCGTGGTACAGCCATTGATGTCACCAACTCTCATTAACTGGGTTCAAAAAACGTTTTTTATTTCATTGACAGTAGTGGCTGATTCTTATGCCCAGGAACTAGTAATAAGATAGTATCACTTCTTCTATTGAAAGTGTTCATTCTCCCTTTGGCCAAGGAGGACTAGCAGAATAATATAAGGTATGGATTTAGGCTTTCGGGCCAGTACACATTTACGTCTGACAGGGTTTTATCTCTATTAAGCAACTTGTTAAAGCATTTCTTAAAAGAAGAAAGATAATTTTCATAATAGCTCCTAGAATATTAATTACTCAATCTAATTACATATATACATATTTATTATACAAATATCAAAATAATACGTCAACATGTAACTCTGGTGATTGACTTATGGCAAATCTTCTGTTCTGTTTCTCCCCAAATTTTCTACAAACAGTATATAGTTTGCAAAGGGCAAAATAGCTCACCATTTTCCCAACAATTTACAAAAGAAAATGAACAAATATTACTAAATTTCATTTTAAATTACAGTAAATAAATTATACTTGTATACCAACTCTACCTTTTTTCAAAACGAATCAAATAACAATTATTCAATGATTCCTAAATGCCAGTCTATGGATGACAAGTTCAGATGTGTAGGAATCAAATGAAGGTATTTTATTTTAAAAAGTCTCAGGTAATTTGGTTCAATGGATCAGGTATAGGGATCAAGAAAGTATATTTTTTAAGCTTTTGCAAATGGATTTAAACAACCATTTCAAGGAACCATTCTTACAAAATAAAAATGATTAGGCTTTAAATTCTGGTCCCTGAATCAATCTTCTCTCTATACCAATAAACCCTCAATGCAAACGTTACCTAACAAGAGACATTTTGGTCAACATGAAGGGACCATAACAAGTTATGGTTGGCTGTGACTTTGTGTCCTTATTAGCTGGTTCTGTTCTGTTTTTAATGCTTGAACCTTTGCCTCAGAAGTGTCACCAATTCCCTTCTCACCTGAAGGATAGGGGGCTGTGTACTGCTGCCAGGTTCAGATTAACACTTATGTTTGCTACTAATTGCAAATAAACTCATGCTAATTAATTTTAATATCATCAATTCTCAGCTATTGCTGTGGTATGGCATTGTAGTCCAAGGATAGCACTTTACTTTGGCTTGGATGTTACCTATGCTTATTTTATGTCCAGACTGCCACTTACCTGTTTTCATATCACAAATTCGATGCCCAGCCTCTCAACCTAAACTTCTCCCTATTATCTATAACCAGGCCTCTTACTCATACAGGGTCTACTGCGGCCTAATTGATTAGCTTCAGTTTCTGATTCTGGCCCAGCCTGGTGTGTTCTGGGGCATGGTCAACTATAAATGCCACATAAAAATGTAAACATTTTATCTATATATAATTAAAGTGTATTTTATTACACTAGTTAAATATGAGAGCATGTCTTATTGATAAAGTTCAAGTAATCACAGTACTCGCAGCAACAGTACAAAATATAGTATTAGAGAGGAAGTAGAAGCATGTAGATATTAGCCAGATTGATATTTTATTTTATGTCATGAGAAGCATGATAATTAACAGTCTTACTAGTGGTACTAAAATGATTTGACTGGAGGGACTCATTTTCTATTTGGAATTACAGAGGCTCCTCAATAGCACAACTTCAAAGAAAAAGTTTTTAAAATACTTTAAAACTTCCTGGAAAGAACAATTTGTGGTATCACCAAATGTGAGTAATTTGTTATATACCTTCTACCTAAGCTGTTTTATTCTGGAAACTAATGTAAAATTCCAAGAACACTATCCTTAGAGCTCACTATCCTTAGGCGTCTATCCACATATTCACCCTTGGCATTAATTTAATCAACATTTTTCTCAAAATGAGAATTCATTCAACAAAACAATGAACGTATGGAGAACTAAAAAAATTTTTAACAGTTCACACAATGTAATTATTTTTTATTATAGTTAAAAAGAAATTAAACTTTTTAATTAGAAAGTTACATTGTAATTTGAATCTAAGCTACTGCTTGTAAAATAGCCACTGGCACTGTCATTGAAGTAAAAATAGATTGAACTTAAATTAAAATAAATGTATTTTAGAAAACACAGCTGGGTGCCAAACACTATTTTCTCCAAATTGTCTTAAAATGAAAGTTCTAAATTGTTGGAATTATATCTTTCATTTTATTAGTTAAAATTTTTTTAAATGTCTATGTTTCTTCCTGTTTTGTAGCCCTAGTATTGCAAAAATCAGTTAGTTATAAGATTCATTAGCTGAAGATGCAATTTCAATATTAAGTACATGAGAAAACCTGATCTTTTCTTTGTGTTAAAAAACAAATCTGGTTGAGTAAATGGAGGCTTTGTGATGCACATTTTAGTTCAATTACAATGTGAGTTAACAGGAGAAATACTGCAGGTTAATGGTTCTGATGTTTCCATCAATGATTTATCAGTTTGATTGAGCAGTGTAAAAAAAAAAAGTACAAATAAATGTTCTAAAATAAAAGAAGAGTTTCAAAAAGAATAGAGTTTTAGCCTTGAAATATTACATGACTAATAATGGGGAAAATGGATATAAATAATCCACGGAGAAAATAGTATGTAGTTAGTTACTTAAAGTTTAAGCCTAAAAACATTATGATTCAAAGATATTTTGTTAGCTTCCTTATACCTTAATGGAAAAAGGCAATATTCCTGTCTTCAAGAACTTTTTCACCAAGTTTAGTGAAAACAGGAAACTAATGAGCTATCAAGTGTTTATTATTTAAGGTGCATGCTACCACCATTCATCTTGCAGTAATTTGTATATCACTTCAACTAAAATTTTAAAAGGAATTTTACAAAGAAAAAGTACAGAGAGCAATAGTTTATATAGATCTTTCTAAAAGTAAGGGAGAGTTTCTTGCCTGGCTAATTTCATTCCACTTCGACTTCTTACAGAGTATCCAATAACAAGCTGAGAAGTGGGAAGGCCAGGGGACACTAAGAATAATTTCAATTCCAGAATAGCCTGTGGGGTCTCACCCAGTTCAGAGGTGAGCAGGCGCGGGACTAGAATCCACTGGGAACTACGGTGTCTCTCACAGAGCAAGGAAAGAGGTCTGGAGTACTGAGAGCAAGTTTAACAGAAGAATTAGACCTGGGGGGAAAAAGGGAGGAGTCAGAAGAGAAAGTCTACGAATGTGAGACGTGAGAGGTGAGAAGACACTCTAATTGTTTCAGAAGATGTCACCATTCTGTACCAAATAGAAAAAAAACAGAAAGAAAGAATGTCATCGTACAGGACTTCAAAGGGAAGAGGAAGGATCTTTTTCACCCTTTGAAATGGGAAGCCCCTCCCTTACCCCTCAGCGGAGTTACCTGCCCCTTCCTCTAACACCCATCTCCCCATCTTCCCTCACCAAGTAGGAGAGCAGTAAGATTACAATTTTTTTCAGCAAAACTGAATGATTAGTGGTTGGAATGTAAATGAAATTTGAGAGAGTTGAGGTGGCATAAGTCACCTTAAAAGAAGGAAACAATTTTTGTTGTAAGAAGAAAAAATATATATACACACACACATATATGCATATGTGCATATACATGGTAATTTATTCAGAAAACTATAAAAATTTCTGTATCGATAATGGGTAGGATAACTTAAAAAGAGAGGAATATTAGTTAAATTTCCATTTAAGATGTATTTTAAGATTTTGTTTGTAAAGCTATGAGATTTAGATATTCAATATTTAATTGTATGCAATGAGAGTTCAGATTATTTTTCCTAAAGCATAAATCCTCCTTGTCTGAGAGATAAATTTGAAACAGGTGTAGAGGTGCAACTGAGATAGAAAACAGTAGAAGAGACACCAATAAGAGAACCTTTGACACATTCCAATGAAGTAATCCTAAGGCACTGAGTAATAACAAAGCAAACAGGTTAGGCTCAAGACAATTCCTGAGATCCATTGTAAACCAACTTGATACACTAGTGGAACAAAAAGAAGATGCTGGAAGTGCTGAAGAAAAGAGATTAATAAGTGAGTTTTTGGAAATAAAGTCAAATATTTCATTAGAAATGAGGGGAAATATATACAGCCTGGAGCTTGTCTTTCTTATTCCCCTCCAGTTTGCAAAGACAGAACCTTTAACAGTATCTAGTGTATCACGTATTTGGGTGCTCAGAAATATTTACCTAATGTGAGTAACAGACAGAGAGCAAATCTACTCAACGGAGATTTCAAGTAGGTAGAGTGTACTGAAGGAATAATTGAGAAACATGACAATTTCTTCTTTTTTCTTTTAAAGCAGGTAACAGTGAAAATGATCTCTGAAGAAAATTCTTACATTATAAAAAAAGAATTCATATTTATTGAGTCACAAGTAGAAAATGTTAAAGTTTAAGGAGGCTTTCTAACAAACAAAAATTTCTTTTTATACAAGTTATAAACATTCAATGATGGCACTCAGGACATGCCACCCCCAAATGTGGTAGCTTGGCATACTGAACATTTTAAACAAAAGGAGGAGGAGAAAAAGCAGAAGCAAAAGGTTCACTCAGACCCCCCCTATGACCTTCCCCCTTGGAAGACAGTATAAAGCTTTCCTGTGAGAGGTGCCCTCCCTGTAATGGAGGACAGGAGCATCATTACCTCAGAACACAAAGGAACATCACGAAGTTTTTCCCAGTTTACCACACTTAATCCTCATCAACTGTCCATGTAGCACTTTTATGAGTCCATTATCAAACCTAGCATAATACTAGTCGGGTTTAACTGATGGGTCTTTATCTCCTTAGGAAGGCCTCGGTGTCATGTAAAACCTACATTAAATAAATGTGTATGCTTTTCTCCTATTAATGTGTCTTTGTCAGTTTCATTTTTGGACCCAGCCAGGGCCCCTCAGAGGGTCAAGGAAAGTTTTCTCTGGTTTAAAAAGAAAAACAGAATTTTTTAAACAGTATGACATATCAGTTATGTGTTATGATCCTCTTGAGAACCTTTTAAGTCACCAAAAGAATACATTGAAAGATGGTATATGAATCAGGAAAAGTATACTTTACAGTCAGAGTTATCATGAAAGGTAATCTGATCATGACATTGCTCAAAGAATTTTTTTAAGTAAATTTCAGATAAACGATACAAATACATAGGTAAATTTTGACTAGAAATATAATGTTTCTTTCTCATTTGTCTTACTGGCTTTGACTAGTAATTTGATGTAAAGTCAAAGAATTACTATCATTAGGTAGGAATGGTTGGGGAAATCGCAATCAAACATCTTACAAGTGTTTATAAGGGGTGTGAAGTCCACGTACATCTCCCTATTCAGCAGACAGGAACCCAGGTATGCCTAGCGGGGAAGAAGGCTCGGGCTAAGAACAGTTGACCTGACCCTTTAGAGTTACACGTGATGCTTCATTTCTGTTAAACACTTAAGCAAGCAAGTGAAGCCCTTTCTCTTTGAGAAAAAGACTGCCAAGAATTTTGGGGCAGTAATTTATCAGAGGAGTCAGACAAGAGGAGAACAACCCTACTTGTACTGCATGAGACAAATGAGGGTGCCCTGTGTGCTAAGATTGTTTGGCACGTCTGCACAGACCAAGTTATTTGATGAATTATAAACAAAAAGTCGGCACTGCAAAGCTCTTAGAAGACAATATCAAATAGTGTAAAAGACTACATATACTATGTAACTTTAGACAAGACATTTAACCACCCTGAGTCTTATTTTCTTATGTGTGTATGTAGGAAAACACAAAACACACACAATATGACATAGGTGGTTGTCATCCACATTAAAGGAGATAATACAGATGGTCCCTGACTTAGGATGCTACCATTTATGATTTTTCAACTTTATGATGGTGTCAAAATTACATGCCTTCAGTAGAATCTGTACTTCAAATTTTGAATTTATTTTTTCCTGGGCTAGCAACATGCTGCATGACACTCTCTTGTGATGCTGGGCAGCAACGCTGAGCTGAAGTTCCCAGTCAGCCCCGTGATCACAAGGGTAAACAACCAGTACTCTACAGTGTACTGTGACACCAGCATTTTTTGGATAATTGTGCTTTGTTTTCACTTCTCATCTATTAATACAAAACACCCATTTGTGTCTCCTGATCCTGGTTAGAAAAAGAGGAAGGTAATTCCTGTTGAGAGGAAACTGAAGAAAGTTGCTCAACTGTAGGCTAATTTGGTTTTCTGAGACTGTTTAAGGTACACCAAGCTAGGCTATGATGTTTGGTAGGTGAGGTGTATTAAATGCATTTTCAACTTATGATACTTTCACCTTACAATTGGTTCATCAGGACATAAGCCCATATACACAAATGAAGCATTTAGCAAAACGCAAGAGAGTAAACAGATATTTTCCCATAAGCATTTAGCTAGATTTTTTTAACTCAGCTTTTACATTTTGTTGAAAATAATAATGTCCTATTATAACCTGCCAAGATGATCACTTATTTTTATATAGTCAGAAAAACAACAGCCAACTATAATAAAGATAGTAAGAAATAAAATAGGCTTCTTCACTTTTAAATTATAATTTTATTTTAAAAATTTAAACAGTTTTACTGAGGTCTAACTTACATGCACAAAGTTGACATATTTAATGCATACAATTTGATGAGTATGGAGAGATGCATTTACCCAGAAACCATCACCCTAATCAAGGTAATAAACATTCATCATACCTACAAGTTTCCTCCCACTCCACTTTTTCAAATATTACATTTTTTAAATTAAGTGGTAAAAATACTTAATATGAGATCTATCCTCTTTATGAATCTTTAAGTGTACAATATTGTGAATAATGCTGCAGTGAACATGGGTATGCAGGTATCTCTATGAAACAGTGATTTCATTTATTTGGGGTAAATACCCAGAGGTGAGCTCTAGAAGCTGGATCATGTGATAGCTCTATTTTTAATTTCTTGAGGAACTGCCATGCTGTTTTCTGTAATGGCTGTGCCAATTTATATCTTCAACGACAGTGCACCAACGGTTCCCTTTCCTCCCTGTCCTCGCCACCCTTTGTCTCCTGCCTTTTTGGTAATAGCCATTCCAACAGGTCTGAGGTGACATTCCGTTGTGGTGTTGATTTGCATTTTCCTGATATGACTGGTGATGTTGAACATCTTTGCATGTACTTATTAGGCATTTGTATGTCTTCTTTAGAAAAATGTTTATTCAGGTCCTTTGCCCATTTTCATTTTTTAATCAGGGTGTGTGTGTGTGTGTGTATGTGTGTGTGTGTGTGTGTGTTCCCCTGAATTGTATGTGTTCTTCGAACTCTTCCAAAAATTGAAGATGAGGGAATAATTTCCAATACATTTTATGAGGCTAGCATTACCCTGATACCAAAGCCAGATAAGGGCACTGCAAGAAAATAAAGTAACAGGCCAATACCCACTATGAACTCTGATGTAAAAAATATCAACATAATATTAGTAGCTCTAATTCAACAATACATTAAGAACATACATAACAATCAAATGATATTTATTCCTCAAATTAAAGAATAATTCAACATGCATGAATCAATTAATGTGATATACCACATTAACAGAATGAAGGATAAAAATCATATGATCATCTCATTATGCATAAAAAGCACTTGACAAAATTTAACAGCCTTTCATGATAAAACCTCTCAACAAATTTGATATAGAAGTTGCATTAGTTTTATGAGAGGAGGATTTTTTCTGCTAATCATTGTTAATAAAATGGTTATTTCTTATATATTGACTAATTAATAAAAGCAACAAAACTCTGATCATAGACATCAGATTGGTTCACAGTGCAGGTAGATAAATACTTCTTCCTATGAGAAATGCAATTTACAACATTAAAAAAAATATCTCAATGACAAACATTCTTTTTTGGGTGGTGGTGGGGGTTGGGGTAGTTCCCTGGCTGGGAATCGAACCCAGGCCGCAGCACTGAGAGCGCTGAAGCCTAGCCACTACACCACCAGGACTCCAACAAACATTCTTTTAAAAACAGATGGCTTCCTAAAATATGCCTAATTTCAAATTTTTTAATTGTTGTTGTTTGGAAAATAAATAGCAAACAAACTTCTCAAATTTACAAGCGTTCTTTGTCCATTTTTGGTATACAAACAGAAAGTCAACTCTATAGACTACAACAAAATTGTACTTTTAGTTTATATTTTAGGAATTCTGGCAAGCAAATTCTTGTTTAATATTTATAACTGTTTTGCCACACAAAAAGTAATGGCGAACTCTGGGTGGGAATTCTCAAACAATAGTATTGGTAATCTATCATTTTCTAAGAGTTTTTCTTTCATACTTATTTAAACTTAGGGCTGATGATTTCAACTATATTTTTAGCTATGACTGCATCCAATGGTTATAATTGTTTATTTTCATATATGCATATACACAAATATATACACACATAAATTTATATACTAATCTTGGTCTTGTCCTATTTAGTTTCCACTAAAACGCTTATACCTCTACAATCTACTGGAGCACATTTATCACAGTATAAGATATTTACTCTTCAATAATATCACATATGGGAATTAGCCAAGCAGTGTAGGTTGAACTTTGGAACTTACAATATGGTTCCTTTTACAGTCTGGTGGCTGCATTAGGGGGAGATATGCCTCCTGGTTATTCCTATTATCACCATCCTCTGATTTCCATCTCCTTTAGGAAGACAGTTTTAAACATATGCAGATACACACACATGCATACGCATATGCACACACCCATACACCCACCCCTACACATATACTCACCCCCAAACTCAGTAATAGTCATAAAAATGCAATCCATATTCATACAAAGTAGAAAGAGTTTCATAAAGGAAACATGAAAAAATGTTTTATAATGCTCTCTGCACCTATGTCTTCTGACTCAAAAAGAAACAAGTATCACAGTTGGAGAGAGTTCTTGGTCTGTCTCATGCTGATGTGAGAGACTATCTTAAGTGTGCCTGGGAGAGCCAAGGTTTCAGCTTTGCTGGGGCAAAGAGCCAAGATTCCAAAGTGGTCTAATGTAGTCTATAAGGGGTTCAGGCAACGGTAAGTTAAAATTTATAGGAGAGAGTGAATTAAAGGAAAGTTGATCAACACAAGAATGTGATAAAAGAATAAAATTAAAATGCAACAGTGAATAATAATTAGTAAGCTCAAAATAAGATAGAAGAAATAAAATCAAATAGATTATTTATCACCATCAGTGCAAATGATTTAATCCCCTTTGTAAAAGACAAAATTGAAGGGTCCTAAAATGGTTACAAAACAAAACTCGGCAGTTTACAAAATACATATCAAATTCCAAGTGACAGAGAAGTATAAAAGAAAAAAATAGAAATGAAATGCTGTAAAAAAGCAAACAAATGGTAGTCAGGACCAGAAAGGATCCAACTGAGTAAAGTGAATTTCAAAGCCAAAAATCTCTAAAGAAGACAAGTAGCAATCTCATACCTAATAATATTTTGAACTGCTGGACTACAAAAAACATAAATGTGTGTGTGTGTGTGTGTGTGTGTGTGTGTGTGTGTATTAGAGAGAGAGAGAGAAACAGAGAGAACAGAGAGATTCTACTAGACAAATAATATTGAATTTGTGGTAGTTCTGTATTGTCTAAAAAGAAAGGAGATAAATCTTGCAAGCAAATCCTGGCTTCTAGTGGTCCATGAAAAACTACTACGAGTTCAACATATCAAATATTTCAATATTTCTTCAAAGCAGAAACTAAAAACCAAAAATATTTCATCATTGTTCATGAATGTAGCAAATATTAAGAAGTACCAAAAAACTCACATAATATGAAAAATATTACTTAACTATTCCCCCATAATCCCAATGCCAACTTCAGTCCAACCTGCTCTTCAAATGCTGTTACTTTCATTTTTCAGCAGGTATCTCTGTTTTTAATACATGATTAGCATTATTTAACACTCATTTTAGAGCCTATTATTGACTTCCTACTGTGAAGGATGAAGTGTGGTTTCCCATAACCCCTCACACATCAGGCCTCTTCCGAACTTTCTCCTTAATGTTCTGGTCATCTTTTAACCTTCATGTGATTAGGCCTTTGGGAATATTAGTGTGCTGTATTTGCATTTTTGCTTCTCTTCCATTTTTAAAATTAAATGCATTTTAATAGCTTTTTTGTTTTTGTATTGCTTACCCACCAATTTTCCTCATTTGAACATTTGGAAATGTTTACGCTTTATATTTAGTACCTTCTTAAGTCTGATCCTTGCAACCTCTTCCTGAAATAGGTCCCCTCTTTCTGGATTCAATTAAAACTACTTGCTAAGATAAGGTGATGGAAGGAAAATCGACTCTGGGTGGTGAACACACAATGCAGACATAGATGATGTATTATAGAATCATATATTTGAAACCTATATAATTTTACTAACCAATGTCACTCCAATAAATTTGATAATAAATAAATTAGATCTTATGTTGATGATGTAAAAAAAAGCTATCTGCTATATATAAAAATTAAAAATACAAAAAAGCAAATAGGAACTTAGTAACTTAGTGGATCTTTTCAACTGGTAAACTTTGCTTTTGGTTAACTCTAAAATAACAAAACTTTGAATCACTTTCTCTAGGACCATTTAAATTACTCAATAAAACTTTTTATGTATTTATTAAATTTATTGAGGTGACATTGGTTAGTAAAATTATATGGGTTCCAAGTGCACAGTTCTGTAATACATCATCTATATAAGTCACTGTGTGTTCCCCACCCAGAGCCCGTTCTCCTTCCATCACCATATAAGAGCTGTCTGGAAAAATCCAGCCATAAATGCTTTCGTATTACAAGGCTGGTCATTTCTGGCCAGCCCTTGTATTTGAGCTCCCCCAATAAAACGTCTTATTTGCTATTTCAGCTTATCAAACTCTGCTTGGACTCTGGATACAAGGATGGGAGAAGTTTTCAATATTGAAAAGTTCAACTGCTGTCCCAGCTGCTGTGTTACTCTTATCCTTCAGATATGACATTTGTCATCTGAATCTCTCAAGGGTTCCATGAAGAAACCTACTCCTTTATTGTCCACATCCCACTTGATGTATGACCTTTTAGCTATTTTCCTCACTTCTATATAACACTATCTCACCAGCCATTTTTGTTTTAATTTTTAAGAATTTTATGTATGTTTATGTACTCTTTCACTTTGAGATAATGGATAGATATGGATAGGCAATTCTTTATCTTTATTCAGAACATTTTCAATATTTCAAACACCCCAGACTCAGTTCTTATGCAAGATTTGAAGTTAAATTGCACAGCTTAGGATGGAAGAATATAGCAATGATTCTGTTTGTGAAAAAGCAGAATAAATAAAACTCTCTTCCTGAGCAATCCCAATGACTGTGTCTTTTAACCCTGTACCACAGACATACACAAAGTATTATAAAAACTTGAACAAAGAAAGACTGAAGGGATTCAGTATATAAATCATGGAACTATCTGGACGAAGAGCATTCAGAAAAAGAAAAGATCATTCAAGAAGAGTAAACAGCAAGTGCAAAGACCTTGAGGGAGTACTGTGTCTGCCATGATAATAGAACAGTAATAAAGACTGTATGACTAAAGTAGAGTGAGAAAGAATGGTGAAAAAGATCTTGTAAGATTCCAGAGACTGCTGAGATTTAGACTGTTAATCTGAGAGAGATGGAAGTATACTAAAGGGGCTTGAGCAGATAAACAGTGAGATTTTCTTGCATTTAGAAAGGATCGGTTTGGTTGATGTGCTGATGGGTTGTGAATAAAGTTTAGAGAAGCAATGACAAAATGAGTACAATCAATTTCATAATTCTGTACATTAAAGACAGACATATTCCTTTCATTTATTTAACTTAATTGTAAAATGCATCATTATGTTTTTGTTGTTAAAAATTTAAATATAATAAAGGAATTTACTATCATAATTGGATGATTTCCATCAAGTTGATTATCATCTTAGATCCAGGAAACCCCACAAGAGCTTTGAGAATTTAATGAGGTTCACACAGTTTTCTCAAACATTACCAGTTCTAATAGGATAAAGAAGTTTGATTAAATTCTATCTCTTTAGAGAAAGTGCTATTACACACCATTTTATTTATTTATAGTTATAAACAAAAGGCATGTATAAAATTTTCATATGGTTATAAAAAGAACTATATCCTTAGTGCCTATTAATAGTATAGGTATTTGTTTAGGTTTTTAATATTATATTAATTTTAAATAAAAGTAATAATTATCTTTAATTAGAGGAATGGGAATATATTTTAGATGCACTGAACAAAGTAATGAAGAAAACTATTAGAAGTAACTGAAAAAAGTAGAGAGTAAAATGACTGATTTAAACAAAATGCAGGTGATTATTAGGGCATGCTTGGAAGGGCTGAAATACTAGTTAAGAACATTTGGGAAGAACAACCAATGAAATAAGTTGAGAGGAAGGCCATAATATAAAACACGAGGGAAGTGGAGAGAGATGCTAGAACCAGGAATAAAAAAGGATACGAAGAGACAAGAAAAATAAATAGGGCTCAGAAGTCAAAGGCAGTTTAATGAACAAAAAATGGTCAAGGCAGCTCTTATGGTTTATAGAAATTACACTAGAGCTCAACTAATATGTATTATTTTGAACCTACAGTGTCTCTATAAATATCAATTTTATTGGGGGCAGTTATCATGGATAAAGGACCTAGTCCTATGCTTTCCTAAAAGGGCCTTGTGATATTATGCTAGGGGGTTTATTTATTTATTTATTTATTTGTTGTATCAAACATCTACCTCCTGACCAGAATAAACTTTAGAATTTTTGAGCGGGAGATTATACATAAACATTTGTAATTTAAATTTTCCCTGAAAAGATAAAAGAATGATGATGAATGCCTTTGAATATATGGGGGGAAAGGAAGAAAGGCAGTAGTACTCCCACAAATCCAAAGATGCTAACATTTGTCTATCATAAAATTATATGTAAGCACATAAATCAAAGTATGCAATAAAAATAGATGCGAAAATAAAGGAAAAAAAACAATGAGTATATATTTCTGGTTTTCTGTATTGGTTAGATTTTATATGCAAATAACAGACATTGGACAATTTCAAAACAAATTATATTTGTTAGGAAAATCATATATAATTTACAGGATCTTTGATAGAGAATTAGATTTTGAGCCATACCATCTGGAGTCACAATGAATTCATAAGACAGAGCTCGTTCAGTTAGATATTACTGGGACCCCGTCACAACGGGCTGGGGGGTCAGACATTACTGGCATCTTTGGGCACTAGACCCAGTACCCTGCTTCCTAATACCCTTGACCGTGAGCTTAGGATACTGCAACTTGCATCCACTATACTGCTGACTCCGGTCATTGAATACTGTTGTCAGAACTACTCTATTACCTTTGAAAACTACAATAGATGTTGGAAATACCATTTTTAACCTTTTTTCCCTTAAAATGAAAGAAAGAGCATGTATTGGAAAATGTTTTGCTGATGGCAACTAAAGAAAACCTTACAAGTTTATATACTTAACATATTGAGAAAACACACAATCTCATTCTGAAAGAGAAAATATCAAGAAGAAAGCAAATAAATTAATTGACAATAAATAGAAATAAAACATGTTTAACAAACCTTTGTGCAATAAAGAGCAATGGCATAATATACTTAAGATGTAATAGTAGAATTAAAATATATAGTGAAGTAGGAAAGTACAGAATTCACATTTTCAAAAAATTAATTAAATGCAAAGGATCATGAGAACTCTTCCTGGAATGCAAAGGGATATGATAACAGGATAGAAGCAATGAGAAATTAGACAACAGATATGAAGGAAAGAGAATTTCTATTCAAAAGAAATTCAAAAAGGTATAACTGTCATGAAAATCTACAATGGCCAATAAAATTTTTGAGCTGAAAAATGTACTGAATATGTACATTAAAATTCTGATGGTGTTTTTTGAAAAAACAGGTAATTATGTAGAAAATTCTGACTATTTTTCAGATTATAAGGGTTATAAAAATTTGGACAGAAGGAAAAAAAAATTTTTAATCTGGATCATTGCTTCTCAGCATCACAAAATTTCAGAAAAAAATGAAGCAGTCACTACAGAATTTAAGACAAAAATTTTGAGGTGAGAATTCTGAATTCAGCCAAGCTCTCATTTATATGTGGTAAAGATAAATAACATACTTATCTACACAAGGACTCAAAAATACATTATGCACAGATAAACACATTTTTAGAAATTGCATGCAACAGAACCCCAAGAAGTAAATAAATTAATAAATATTTATATTTTGAAGATAAATACTTGTGAAATAATTTTTTTGCATGTCTTCCTGCATTGAAACATTAAAATCATCTATCTAAATGTATAACATGAAAATACATTCATGCACCGGGGACCGAACTTGGCCTTGGATTTTTACTTCCACATTTGTTTTACTCCCCTCTCCTCTCCTGCCATGAAGAATGTGTTTCTTGATCCTTGTCTACGTACCAGATTTGGGAGGTATTTAATTGTAGCAAACTTAGAAAGTATTGTTTAATTACAACTGTAACAAATAATTTGGATTATTTATACAGTTATTTATGCACTAGGTAAGATTTAATAAACACATTAATCTTAATTCAGAAAATAGGTTTTATTTTATTTTAAAAGGGTCTTTTTATATTATAAAAGAGCTTGAGTAATATTTTCCATCTTTTGATTTCATATTGAACAACCTGAATCATTTTTTAATTAAACTATTTTTTCATTTCCTTTTTTATCTGTAACTTTGGAGGGCTTGTGAAGGTTTGGGGTAACTAATTCAAAATAAATTCATACAAATTGATTTCAATACTAGCAATATTTTTATACAGCAAAAAAAAGAAACCAGAAACAAAAGACAAAAATATAAATTACCATTAATTAGTAAATCTGAATGTATTTAGGTTCAAATTATTATATTTTATTACTTTTTGATGATTCTGGCTTACCTGAAAACCAGACAAAATAAAATTAATAATAAAAATACCTACAATTTTATATGAACTAAACTATAACCACATTATGTAAAACTATGGTCACCAAATAATAACTGCCACCTCTCCCAGTTTAACTCACTGAGAAAGGCTAAATGACTCTTTTTCACCCACAATTTAAAAGTATGGAAAAACCTTCTCTCAGTAATATGGACTAAAATAGTACATTGTCCTACCATGTTATTCCATCATTACTGGTCAGGAAGACTTATTTTCATACTAGTATTATACAAACATATCTTTTAATTTGTGCTTCCTCTGTGAACATAAACCATTTAAAAAATCATACAATGACACTGCAATCTGGGCAGATAGAATAAATTTTCATTCCAGGCTTGCAGAAATGTTTCAAACATTTCAAACATTATTGAAGGTCACTAAAATATAAAATCTGATGAGTTCATCGCACTTATTTTATTCCTCTTACATTTTATATCTCTTGTCACTACTGAAAATATTCAAAGACTGATCACAGTGATCAAAATTCTCATGATTTAATTAAGAAATCAGTAACAAATTCTCTTAGAATATATTCCAGATCCTCTTCCACTTGTCAAACATTAATAGAAGATAATATGAAAGAGAACTTATTAAAACTGCTTTTCTTTAGTTTAATTGCCCTAGAAATCCACAATGGTATACAATATACACTTTTTGAGATCATCAGAGGAACGTGGATGCATTTACTTTACAGTGAAAAGAATTTAATGTTATGTCTCAGGCACTAAAATTTAAGCCTCTTTCCTATCACCGCAAGCACACTGGAAATAAATATAAAATCGAAATGATATTTTGTACATTTAAATGCAAACAATAAAAATATTTTAATATGTTTGAAAATGCTTCTTCAAGTGTCAATAGTTAACAAATATGCACATTATTTTGCTGGCAATAATGAAATATTCCAGTAGTATTTGAATGAATCAAGGCATCTAATAATCTTGAAAAATGGGCAGAGATTGAATTTGCTGCTATTCCTGGAATTCCTAATAAGGTGCAAAATATTAAGAAGGGGAAAACCAGGAAATAAATATAGCCTATTCTGTTGCCATAATACCCTTTCAAGGAGCAAAGCCACTTTCAAAGACCCTATCGTTACCGAATTGCAACTTCAGGGGCAAATAACTCTGATTCGCCTAGCTGAAATCCCCATACTTAGAAATAGTCTTTTTCTTTCTCCCTTCCTTCCTTCCTCTCCCTCCACGCTCCCCCACCCTAAAAAAAGGAGAAGTAAAAGAAAGATGCAATCCTTCACCAAAATTATATTCTTTACAGCAAATTGCAATTACAATCCACTAACATAGAAAGGTGTACGTTTGCTTGTTTCAGAATCTTCCTTTTTATAATTAAACCCTTGCATATGTGAACAATGTAACAATGAATTTGACTTTCCCTAGAAAGTAGAAAAAGTTTTCATAAAAAGTCTCAGAGATCCTAACACTATGTTTTCATAGACTTAGGGAGAGAAGTCTATTTCCACGCACTCCTACCACTTCTAAAACACATCCAAGCAGTCAAATCCCTCAGGCGCAGACTCCACAAAAGGAGGCCCAGTCATGGGCATGGGTGGCCTCATTTCATTTGATCTCTCATTAGTTTGGTAGAAAGTGAACTCACATTATTTAACATTTTAGACCTCGAAGTCTCAAGAGAAGGGTTAATTTATATCTATCACGACACTAACCACAGTTTTGGGTGAGTATGAGTTTGAAGAAGAGGCGAACGGAAAAAAACAGCCTTGCAGGCAGGCAATGCTACATTTATAAATATATGATTTAGGTCAAGTTATTGTCTAAGTTACCTACCCTCTGACTCACACAATCTCATAAAGATGCTTAAAATTCATGACTAATTCTAATTGAAATCAGTTTGAAAAAGTCCTAAAGATTCAAAAAAATAAACTGCAGCTGACTTTTAAACTGCACATCATCAGTTCATGGAAGGGTGCTAGGCTTTACCTCATATTAATTAATAACAATGGAAATACATTTGTTTATGTAAGAGCTCTTAAGTCTATTTTACATGACAGACAATTGGGTAAGATGTCACAAAGGAAATTATCTTCCTCGGAGTTCTTTTTGTTGAAAGCAACTGAAACTAAGTAAAAAACTACGCGAGAGAAGGATGTCAGTAAGGCCACCTTTGCCCTAAAGGTGCAGGAGTCCCCTTATCTTCAGTTTCACTTTCTGCAGTTTCAGTTAGCTCACTCAATCGTGTTCCAAATTAATTAAATAGAAAAAGTACAAACATAAATAAGTTTTAAATTGCACGCCATTTTGCATAGTACGATGAAAACGCCTGCTACTTGCTCCTCCTGCTCATGTCTTGAGGACATAACTCGTCCCTTTCTCCGGAGTCTCCACGCTGTATACGTTCACTTGGTAGCTGTCTGTGTTATCAGATAACTGTGCATGTATCACAGGTTTGTGCTCAAGTAACACGCAGAGTAGTGTAATGCTGTCACAACACCTACATCCATCACCTCTCTTCATCTCATCACGTGGGCATTGCTTTTACCTCACGGTATCACAAGGAGAGTAAAGGACAATAAGATATTTTGAGAAAGAGAGAGAAAAAGACTACATTTACATAACTTTTATTAGAGTATGTTGCTATAATCGTTCTATTTTATTACTAGTTATTGTTATTAATATCTTACTATGCCTAATTTATACATTAAACTTTATCATAGGTATTATGCATTGGAAAGAAAACAGTATAGGCAGGGTCTAGTACTCTGTGATTTCAGGCTTCCACTTGGGGGGCTTAAAATGTCTCCTCCACAGATAAGGGGGTGAATACTGTAGTTGAAACAGGTTTCAGAATGAAAAGGAAGGAGAGCAAGTCATGTAAAATAAGCCACTCTCCAAGTGCCATCTGAGAAAACGAGGCTATCCCTTCCATTGCTATCATCAGCATCACGAGACATTCTTGACACCTGTTCAGTAGTCACAGAACGAGTTCTGATCTCTGCCTCTACACTCACATGGACAGATCCCATATGAAAGCACTAAGTGGGAAGCTAGATCATAATCTGTACCGTAGCTACCAGGGAGTACTGAGCCTGCTGGGGCTTCTGTAATTAGGAGTTGTGATACACCTCCCCCAAAGATTTACACAATGGAAGAGTCTAATGAAATAGAAATCTGTGATACTATACAAGGATTACTGTTTAGTAAGTGCATGATACAAGCAATAGTAATTGCTTATTTGAAATTATTTTCTAATTAACTTTGAATATCAAGATATTGCAATTACTTTTCTATAAACAAATCTCATAGAAATGTAGCATTAATTATGTGAACAAAGATGTCTTCCTTACTTTGTGACAGTCAAAATTTTGGCTTTCCTCCTTCCAAAGAAATAAAGTGCTGCCACATTAAGGTATATGCAAAATTGAATATATCCTGGGACAAAGTGTATTTAAACTATCAAATGCAAACATATTCAGTTGATTATTCTTTATATTTTTAGAGAAGAAATTAGATAAAGGACATCAATCATACCCTATTTGAGAAAATAAAATCATATAACTTCCCAAATCACTTAAACACTACTTTATAATGAAATGTAAAGCATCAAAATTGTATTACCATAAAAATATTTCTTCCTTAAGCCCTGACTGAAACAATTAAGTTCTACCAATCATCAGATATTATCTGTATGCAGTGCCTTCATTTATGAAGACTTATCAAGATGAGGATGGTATTCAGTAAAATAAGTTATATTAGCTAGTGCATTTGGAGATTTATAATCAATTTACCATTGGTAATGTCAAAATAGATGGAAGGGGAGAATCAAGTCAGTAAGTGCTTATGTAACAATGCAAAATCATTTGTAGTTACAGCACTATAGCTAATAATATAAATTGTTGGAACATTTTGAATCAAAGGCTGAATTTATTGAACTACTTCATGTCTCCACTGGTTAGTTTACTGGGAAAAATTAGGGGGAAAAATATGCTCCTTTGTTTACTAGGCCCAGTACAAAATGCGAAGTTATATGAGAGGAAAGATTATACTTAGCTTAACTTAAGATAAAAGTGTTTGGAGACCTCTTTCATTATTATTTTTTTCTTTCTATCATCATTTCTTTTTCTTTACTTTTATCTCCTCTCAAGTTACTTTAAAAAACTGCACTACTTTAAAACATTTCATACAAAAGCTTAGTCATGGTTCTTAAAATGTATTTGAATTCAGAAATTGATTATTTGAAGTTAAAATTCTGTAAAATATTTAAATTTAAATGAGCAAAATTTAAAATACTTAAAATGCCAAAGACAATCATATTTTAGCTCAAATATGAAATCAAATAAAACTTTGAAAAGTGCTTTTAGATACATTTTTATCTCTCTTGAACATAGATGGACAGAATATTAGCAAATAAATTCAGCAATATGTAAAAAGCATAATAAAAAAATTAATGGTATTTATTCCAATAATGTAAGATTGTTTTAACATTCAAACATCAATTAGTGTAATTTACCAAACTAACAGAATAAAGGAATAAACTCATTATTATCGTAATAGATGCAGGAATACTTTTGAAAAAGTTCAACATATTCATGAAAGCAAACTGTCACAAAGTAAGAATAGGGGTATAAAACTGAAAGCAACAAACGAAGAAACAAAAACTCATGTACACAGAAAGTAGTTTAGTGTTTACCCGAGGGTCTGGGGCAGGGGGATACTGGAGGAGGGAGGTGGGTCTAATAGATGCCAATAGAAGGAGAACTGACTCTGGATGGTAAACACACAATGTAACACACAGATGATGTATTATAAAATTGTATACTTGAAACCTATATAATTTTAGTAACCATGTCACCCAAATAAATTCAATAATAATTAAAAAAAAAAAAAGACAGAAAAGGCATCCCATCTCACCAGTCCTATTCAACTTTTTATTTCAAATCTTAGCCAGCAAAAGTCAAGACAATAGCCTTAAGGTATACAGATTAGAAAAGGAAAACTAAGATTGTCTTAATTCCTAGTTGACATGATTTTCTATGCTGAAAATTCCAAGGACTGTACAAATGTACTACAAGAAATAATAAGTAAATTTAACAATGTCACATTAGAGAAATATCAATTATATTTCCATTTATTACTAATGAATAATTGAAAAATAAAAGTTAAAATACCATTTTCAAAAAATATAAAAATATAAAATACCTAAAAATAAATGTAAAGATAGATGTATGAGACAATTCAAAACTGAAAACTACAAGATAATTCAGAACAATCTAAATAAGAAGATACATCATAATAATGGACTACAAGACTCAATAGCATTAAGATGTCATTATCTCCAAAATGTACAAATCCATGCAACCTCGATCAAAATCATGTCAAGTATTTTCATAGAAATTGACAAAGTGATTCTAAAAAACTATGTAGGCTGTCAAAGGACCAAGTAAAACCGACACAATTTTGAAAAGGAAAAAAATGTGAAAACTTAAAACTATCTAATTTCCAAACGTACTATAATGCCATAGTAGTTTCAAAAGTAGTTCTGGCATAAGTGCAAACAAAAAGTCAGTGAAAAATAATAGGAGCCAGAAATAGACCTACATATAAAGAGTCACTTATTTACTACAAAGACACCAAAGTAATCCAATTAGAAAATAGTCTGTTCACATTGACATACTTTAGACTGAAAAAAAAAAAAAACTATATGGTTTCACAGATGTATACTTATTTCCTAACTCATGAAAAATTATCCTGAAAATAGACATGTTTCTACACTGAACATTTAAACTTTACACATTAATATTCATTAATGAAAGTACTATTCTTTGGAATACAAGTTGAGCATGAAATGTATGCAGTTTTTTTAATCCTTTTAATAACTAGCTACTAACTTCAGTCTTTCCAATAGCATAATTTTTAATCCTTGATCTGGGACAGAAAATGGAGTAAAGGCTTAGCACTTGAAAGAATACATTCCTCTAGATTACTGAAAAACAATTAAGTGCTTCGAATATAGAAGAGCACTAACATATAATACCATAAAATGATGGTCAACTCTTTTCCTCTTTGTTTACTAGGCCCAGTACAAAATGCGAAGTTATATGAGAGGAAAGATTATACTTAGCTTAACTTTGACTTTATCGCTCCTACGTGGTACATAATAAAATACTGTATACATATTTGCTATGTGAATGAAAGAGTATATTCTAGTCGTGAATGGAGAATGAAAAAACATCTGGGTATTCTCTCCCTCAGAAGTCTCCTAATAGACACCAGCACAATGTAGACTACTTGTATTTGCATAGAATTTACATTACTGTATAAAGTGTTACAGGAACCTGGGACAGTTAACCGCCGCATAACACAGCACTTCTAAAACACGGTTCAATAACTGGGGGACTCTCATATAACATGGCATCCCAGAACACAGTTTCATTCTAACATGGGTTGAGAATCAGGGAAATTCCTGAAAACACGGAGTGTAATAAGACCTTTTAAGAGCAAAAAACGTCTCATTCAAAATTAGAGAAATCCTCAAACAACACAGAATATAATATGAGCTTTTAAGAGCAAAAGATTTTAATGTGTTATACTTCTGGTGAAAATCGCTTTAATAAAGATATTTCTCTTAATTATAAAAATATAATAATATATATATATATTTTTTTTTTAAATTTTTGGAACCTAATCCCCTTTTTTGTACTAGTTCTTTGTTTCGTATAACAGAATCAAGTAACAGCATTTTCAGAACCTAACAACCATGTTATACGGGGTTAGCTATATTTGATATTTAAGAAAGGTTTTCAAAAGTCTCTTCCAGTGAGTTTTAATTCTTTTTCATTGCATAACTATGTCATCTGGCTAAAATTAGCTGCAAGAAGCTGAGAGATATGTTTTCTCTCTTTTTAGGCTGACTATAACTGGCCTTTTTTTTTTTTCTAGTGAAAGAGAACCACCTTAGAATACGTTAGGGAATTATCTGTGCATGCCTCCTGGGCCTAGTGTATTCATCTGCCATGGCTTACTAGATATTGGTACAGATCAATGGTTCCCAACACTTTTGTTCACTGCCTATCTTAATGTAAAACAGTGGAAATGGGGTAATAAGTTAGGAAAGCAAAATAACTACACTGAAAGTACAAACCACAGATTTAATTTTATAATATTCATAACACAGTTAAATATTCATAATGATGATCAAGTATTGAAACATTAAAATAAAAACCTACTTGAGAAAAATTACGATAAAAGACAACACACTTCTACTAAGTCAATAACTAAACTGATCAAACAGTCTGGCTATGGATGTATTCATAAGTTGTAGAAGTTCTAGAAACCTTGCAAATGGGTTGTTCTAAAACTGTGTGTAATGATTGGTAGAAGACTGATTTCAGCAAAGATGTCATACCCATGACCTCACCAATCATCATTTGTTAATGTGATTTAATTTTGAAGTGTCTCCATTAAATGTTACTCAAACTTATCATTTACAGTTCTAATGTTTTGCATTTTTTTAACTTTGTTTTTTCACCATTATTATTTTTTGAGTACCTCCTGAATAGTCCAGCATGCAGCCCCAGGGGAACACATATCACCACTTGGGATTCAATGGCAAAAAGATCTTTACTTTGTGCTATCACTTCTTCTAGGCAAAATGAGCAAGGAAGATGTTCTGTTCAAAGTCTTATTGATGCAAAAAGTTACTTTTTCTGATGCCCCAGAGTCATCCTTTTGTGGGACAAGCATAGCCTGCAGATCAATAATACAGGAGGCCAGAACTTTTCCTTTTCATTCAAGTAAACACAGTGAACTTACTTTGAGAGTTAGGGCTCTCTAAAGAGATATAAGGATGAAGGGCTACTAGGAATGCCTGTCTTACTGCTATGAATCAGATGATGTCCTATTTACCATAAGTAACTTGAGTATCCTGATTACATGGAATCCCATCTATTTCTATCAGGATCAAATTTTTTTTTCTCAAAAAGATAATGGTTTATGTCTAAAAGAATGAAGATGTTCTAAGAATCTAATGTATATTTTGTATAGTCACTCTGATTAAATTCAAAACATTCCTAATTCTTTAAATCACTTGTTCCACATACAAAGAGTCCCATATGAAAACTTCTAATGGTCAAATTGAAGCCAGGGGCCCATGCTCTAGATTTTTAAAAAAGTGGAAGAAAAATATTTGGCTTTCTTGACTCCCAGTGTATGAAGAATAATTCTGTCTCTCAAAAGTCTTGCCCAAATAGCATATTTCCCAAATATAAATTCAATTTCAATGCTGAGAAATAAAGAAGATTAGTAAATGCCCTGTAGAGAGGAGAAGCTATCAAACTTGTTTGAGATGTATTTTAAGCAACCATATTATAAAATCATTTTAAATTAGGTTGACTATATATACCATTTAAAACAGGACAGTACCATTTTTTTCCTATTTCCCAACCATCCCACCAGTTTACAATTTTGTCGCATTTTTAATTTTTTGTAAAAAACTGAACATGGGTATTTTATTTATCATAAGGCTCTATGATAATCTATCCACACAGTAAAACTACTTGTGTGATGAAAGAGGAAGTTCCATTTACTTTATCCAGTCAGAGCCACGATGCTTGAGTTAGTGATGATCAGATGCCTCCCCCTTGCTTGACTGCAGTGGCAGGGAATCCAAGAGGTGGTCCCGAAACCCACTTCAGCTTACAGGAACCAGGAGGGTCTCCAGGCACACAAGCTACTGAATGAGCTCACCTGGCTGTTTGCTTCCATCAGGTTAGGAGTGTGGGATGCAGGGACTGTCTTACTGCCATTTCTACCGTCTTTCCGCTCCTAGAGGTTCTTTCTGCCCTACATTCAGCTTGATTCAGACTGTTCAGATTCATATTTTATTTTAATTTATTTATTTATGTATGTATTTATTTATTTATTTATTTTTTATGTGGGTAGCTCCCTGGCTAGGAATCGAACCCAGGCCACAGCATTGACAGCGCCAAAGCCTTAGCTACTACACCACCAGGGAACTCCCCAGACTCATATTTTAGATCAATGGGCTGTTAGCTAATTTTTTATTGCTGCTGATGTCCAGTGGGACATTAGCATATACCGGATTGTAATAGCAGTTGGAGTGTTCTTTTTTTTTCTTTTGGTCTATGTTTATGATTTTTTTGCAGTCTTGCCACTGCAGTCCTGCATTAGAGTGTTCAGTGTGGTATGCCATCCAGAATATTTTACTGTTTATGTAATATTGTAGATATTGTACAAATTTTTTATTGAGGCATGTATTACATGAGCATATTTTTATATTCAATAGTTTTATTCATTGGAGCCTCTTTCCATGTTCTTTGGCAGTGAGTTTAGGTGGTTTTTCAGGTCTCTTACAGCCTAAAAATCTAGGATAAGTGTTGAGACAACAGGAATATGTTAGTTGAAAAACAAAACTGTGTCATGGAGTGTGAGAAGGTTTATGATAAGGTGTTCAAAGACCAAAAGTTGCTGTGTAAGTTTACTTCATCATAGAAATATTCATAGCACAACCATGGTGAGATACATTCACTCGCACATCCGAATTTCTGTATGAGCTCTGTCTGTGAAGAATAATGGTTAGCTCAATATGTTCATGTGATAAAAACTTCTGTTATCATCTTACTTATTCATGAACACAGAATATCAAATAACCCTGTCCCATTTTTGTCATCCCAATACCCCATTTTTGTCTCAAGGACATATGGTCAGAATAGGAAGAACCAAGTACTTTAATAAGAACCACCCTGACCCCCACAGAGCTGGGGGGGTGGGAGAAGGGCCCAGAAAACAACAACCCAGTCTCTGAAATTTCTACTCAGATGGGGACCAAGTGGTGGTCCTGCAATGAGGATGTCCTGTCTTGTCCTTCAAGGGGGTCCAGGCCATCGTTCCAACCAAGGATTTTGGGTAGGATACTTGTGAAGGCTGTGGTGAGGCCAGGTGCCCCTCTGAAGTGAATCCCTACAGAGAATGTCAGAGCAGTTGGCACAGCTCCATCATCCTCTGGGCCAAGTCTTCTCACTCAGTGCTCCCCGACACACAGTGTGTCCTTGCACTACTACCATCTGAAATGTGTGCCCAGACTCTGGCCAATGTCACCCACCATGTGTCCTATCCAAGCTCCCCAAACCTCAGCATCCCCCAGTTCTGCATTAAAAATGCAGGGAGCCTGGCATGACCTCCCCGGAGTCTATCTATAGCCCCGCCTTGGCCTCTCACAGTCTACAGGGGCATGACCCTATTGCGTTTGCCATGCCCCTTCTTGCACGGCTTACAGCAGAGCTTTCTTATAAAGTGTAAGCACCTCCTAGCTGCCCCATGCCAGCCCTGGCTGCTTCCTTCTGGGGTTTGGTGGCTGTTGCAGGTGCTGCAGATGTGGCATGTCCTGCAGATGCTGTTGATCCTGTGGCTGGAGGGGGCGTCTCCGTGGCCTATCAAAACACAGTGAAGTAAATTTCTAAAAAAACATAGTTTTGAAGCAGTGTGATTTTATTAAATTTGTCTAAATATAAATATAGTAGCTAGTTTGTTTTTTCCGTGTCATGAAGACTGTTTCTTAAATTCTCCTACAGTGAATTATGATTGACAACTGTATTAATATAGGAATCCTAAATGAACTTTTTTGAACATGCTTCAGAGTTAAACAATCACGTGACACTTTACATAGCTAATGTTTGTGCCTGCTGCAATTGTTTTGTTTGTTATGCAGATAGACACAGACAATTAAGTTCCTCAGGAGAGGGTTGCTGGCACAAACCAAGAAAAGTTTTCTTTATGTTCAAAACATAAAACGACAGATAACTGGCAGCCAAGAAGAGGAAGTCATGACCGCTGGCAGTATACTGTCACTCACCTTTCTCTAGTGAATTTATTTGCCCTGAACATCAGAAATAGCATCCTTCATGTCAGAAGCAAAACCATTAGATCACCATCCAGAGAATGGACACGAATTGTACAGACCTCTAGGAACTCTAATGCCATAGTAATTATAATCTTCAGTAACTTCGTGGCTCAAGAGTTTTACTCATCTGTTGTTTTAACTGATGGACATCTGCCTGTTAAATCTGTGGGCCCCATGTGGCTATTTAAAATGCCAACAGATGCAAGATAATTAAAATGAAGGAAATTCAGTTTAAATGACAGAAAAGTTTGGCTGCTCTCAGAAATAAAGGTAGAAAATAGATAAATAGATATAGATAGATAATAAATAGACATACTGATGCTAAATACTTTACTAAGTTCTATGCCCATCTATCCTTTCATTCCTTTAGCTGGTGCCTATGAGTAATGCAGTAGCTACCTACAGAGTTTCCCTTAGTTTTGTCCTTTTGTTGTTTATCCTATCCTCCATATCAAAATCAGAAAAGTATTGCAATAGAACCATAAATATGTTATTTCAAAAGAAGGGTCATCAAATTTCAGAATCTGCAGATCAACTTCTCTGGCTTTCTCCTCCTGCACCTACATACACAAGCTCCCCTCAGCTGGATTCTATTATGTTTCTTTCCGATTATGTGCCCTGACCTCCGTCTTGTTAGATCACATACTTAAGAAAACTTGAAACTGTATGTTTTTTTCTCTGCTCCATTGAGATGTAAATTAAATCCCAGTTTCCTGCCCTGGTGTGCAACTCAGGAATGCCTTTCTCTAGGACTTCAGAGTCCTCTCTTTGAAACATAATCAGCAAGGAAAGAGAGCCCCTATAGTCCAGTCTCTGTGGGACGATAGGAGTTTAACTTTGCTAAGCACCAATTAGCAAACACAGATGGTCTATTCGCGTTGATCAACCTTCCTTCTAAGGCCCTCCAGTATGTTCTCATTAGCTCACTTTCGTGCTGAAAAACCATTACTAACACTCCCTCCTTTTGTTTCAGTATAATTCAGTTCAATCTCTCCCCTTCATTGCAATTGTCACGAACCCTATTGCAATAATCTTGAATAAAGTCTTCCTTGCCTGATAACTTCATTGGGTTTAATTTTTCTTTGACAGGACTTCCTCTGTGTTTTCTGTTTCTTATGTCTCCTTGTGTGCATTCCCAAGTCTCTCTGTTTTGAGATCTTACGTTTTTCTTCAGGGCCCAGATAAATTCAATTTGTGTGAGTACAATTAGCTGAATGGAAATTTACATGGAATGGTGGGGGAGAGTATTTATTTTATTTTGCTATATTTACTGTCTGATAAGCAAAACAAGATCAACAAACTTGCCCTACATGAATTAGACATTCTCTCTTATAATACTCAGTAACTTCAATGAGAGATTGAAGAATGGAGGAAAATGTCCTTTTCCCCCTAGCAGTTAGCAGGACATTTCTTGGGTTTCCAATCTTTACATGTTCACTTAGATAGAAAAAAAAAATGCATTAAAATACTGTGAAATTTGTCTTGCTGAAACAATTTTCAGTTACTTAAAGGACTAAGAAGACTATCATCTTCTGTCTCACCAGGCAACTTCTCTTCAAATGACTTTGTAATGTCACTGAATATAGAATGCTGCTGAGCAGGGAATAGAAACATTGATGTCTGTGGAAAAGTGCTGAAGAACTCCTTGACACTTTGTGTGCGCCTCTGTAAGGAAGTTTCCTTATGAGAAAAGTGCATTGTGATGCTCATCAGGCATTGGTTGTTCTATTTTCTTTTCCATACAAAAATGTGTAATTATGTGCAGCAGTGTATATGTACATCTGAGTAGAAAAATAACACAGTAGGAAATGAGGGCGATAGCTAGAGAGAGGTTATTTGTTGTTTTTCCTTTCATCCTGAGGCTTGGCAGAGGAAAAAGACTAAATGGAAACAAAAAAAAAAAAACATTATGACCACAAATCTGCAAATTAATGGTTGAAAGAGAATATTAAGATTCTATAAAAGTGTTTCCTTGATTCCTCTAGCACTCGACGTGCAGTCTGTTTTCACGTTGTGTGGCTCTATGTAAAATGCACCCTAAATTGCCCACCACGTAGGGCCGTTATGACCTTGCCCCCACCATCTCTCAACTGGACTCCGGCAATGATTTCAGAAGAGTATTCCTGCTTCCCCTCTTTCCTTCTGAAAACTGTTTGCACCTGGCAGTGAAAGTCACCTAGTAAAACAGCAACGTGCTTTCAGTAAAGTAGAAAACAGCTACACTGAAAGCACATTGCTGTTCACCAAGGTGACTGTGCCGGAGTCCAGTTGAGAGACGGTGGGGACAAGGTCATAATGGCCCTATGTGGTGGGCAATTTAGGGTGCATTTTACATAGAGCCACACAACGTGAAAACAGACTGCACGTCGAGTGCTAGAGGAGGAGGAAGGGGCAGTCCAGTACATGGTGATGGAAAGAGAACCGACTCTGGGTGGTGAGCACAACGCAACACACAGACAATGCACACCTGGAACCTAGGCAATTTTTGCTAAGCAATGACACCCCAATAAATTTAACACTAAAACAAGAAAGAGATAAAGCATGCCACTCCCCTGAACAAAAACCTCCCAATCTGTTTCAAAAAGAATTCCAGCAAGTTGACCATGGGCTAAAAGGCACTACAGACTCTGCACTGTATCTTCTTCACCAAATTGACTGTCTTTCGTTCCTCCCATTGGGTCCTCTATGGAGGCTAAAGCACACTACGGCTACTCCTCAGAAGGAACTGGCCGGAATAGCCCTCCCAGAGATTTCCACAGGCTTCACTCCTTGACTCCATTCAGGATTCTGGTCAAATTTCTCTATTTTAGAGACCTCTCGAATCTCTGTTTATAACACACCATTCTTTCCAATTCAACGTATGCAATCCTCCTTTAATGTTTTTCAGCCAAATTTCCTCCTTAACTAATAGTATGAAAACAATTATCAGGTTGCACCACGTGTCGGTCAGCCCCGTCCCCGCAACGGCTGCTACTTGCTGTACTAAGACTAAAAGCCACGGGGCTTTCCGTGGAAAAAGAGAAGAGGTCCTCCAGGCTAGGGCCCTCTCTCCCTGGAAACGATTCGTCACACACCGTTCCATTTATTCACACGGTCTAGCACCACGTCTCCGCGGAGGCCTTCCTTCATCGCAGTATCGAAATATCACTTTATAGAACTCTATCACCTTAGCTTGATTATTATTTCTTATGGCATTTATAATTACTTTACTATAGTAAACAACTATTTTATTTGTTGATTTCTGTACATCTCAAAAGAATGAGAGTAAAAGCTGTTGCATCTGGGTTATCACTGTAACTTTGTCTCTTAAGAACCATGTCTGCCCCGTAATAAGACTTCAGTAAATATGTTGATCTAATAAATTATATGTATGTTTATAGGCAATTTTATTTAAATGCCACACATGAAAGACTGTGAGGAACATACCATTTCCTTGGAATTATGTCACTTTGAAAAACTGGGCATTTTTTTTTTTATGTTGAAAAGAAATTTGACTGGGCTCCTCCCTTGGGCAATTCAATTTTTCAGGACATATCACTAAAGAAACAAAAGATAACCTACAGCTTCAATTTTAAAAAAAGGGAGCCCATGATTTCTGACATTTCATTTTTGAAGTAACATTGTAAGGTAGTAGCATACAGAATGCAAAACAAGTAACAGCCATAAGATTCCTGACATTCAATTTCTGTTCTGTTACTTAATATAACATCTGATTACTCACTTATAATCTATATCTCTAGCTTGGACCATCTTATTAAGTTTCAACTTCTTATAGTTCATATTCACTGGACTGTCTTTTAATGACCTCAAAATCAACAAATCAAAAGGGAACGTACCCTCCTCCTGTTTCCACCCGAACACCTCCTCTTCTTTACCCTTTCTTCTTCCTCCCCGGACCTTAGGTGAATGGCCTTTAACACCAACTCAGTTACCAGAGCACGACGCCTAAGGAAGTCGTCCTTGGTTCTATTTAGCTTCCCCACTGAACATTTCCTATACAACAGCAATCATTCAAAAACACTATCTGGAATTGGAAATGTGAACAAAATAGGTAAAACAATCATGTTCATTGGTTGGACAACAGGCAGTTCATGGCTGTGAAATAAATGAAACAAATTAGGAAAGAATTACTGAGGACAATAAACTGAAAAACCGCCACCGCTAACATAGGGCTGAGTAACATCTGAGTAACAACCAGCCGATGTGGAGAGATCTCACTGACCCTCAAGGCCATCAGTGGCAACACTGGAATGACCGCACCTCACAGTGGAAGGTGGAAGGTTAAACTAGGTATACATTATAGGCTATGCTAGGTCTGTCCCAACAACACAACCAAAGCAAGCCTCTAAGATCAAGAATATCCACAAGTGGCTTAAACAAGCTCTAATACTCTTCAAAGGAAGACAGTAAAGTCCAGATATCCAAAAATGTAGCATTCACAATGTCTACGCCTAGTAAAAAATCACTGGATATGCATGAACAAGAAAATAGGACCTGCGAGCAGTAGATAAATCATGAACTGAGATGATGGAATCAGCAGATCACATTTTAAAACAGCTATGATGTATATGTTAAAATATTCTGACACAAACACAAATGACACATTAAAAATAAAAAATATATAACAGAAAATGAAATGGATGACTAGAACAGGAAATATAGATTCTGGAATTTAAAAAAATGTGCACTGAAGAAAACATAGTAGACTCTCAGTTAACCAGCACCCATGGGGATTGGCAGATGCCGGATAAATGTAGGTAGAGGCTCGCTTAACCAAAACTCAAAGTGACCAGCACGGTCATTCAGGTCACATGTGGCTTCTGGTACGGCATTTTCTGTCCAATAAAAACATTACGGTGTGTCCTCATTCACCTTATTCACTGAATCTGACACCGGCAGACTTCTGGCTCTTCCTCGAAGTTGAAATGACCATGAAAGGCAACGTTTTGAATTGATTCAGGACATCGAGGTGTCCACGACAGTGCAACTAAAGACACCCATTGAAAGAGGACTTCCAGAACTGCTTCAGAAAGCGGGAAGAATAGTATGTGTGTTCAGAGAGAGAGGGGGCGTATTTTGAGCGAGATTAATAGCGATGTGTCTTTTACTGTAATATATTTTTTAAATTTAAACATTCATTGTATTTTTTATCACACCTCGTTATCTTCATGAGGCTTTCACTACATTTAACGACAATGCCAAAGTGTATCTGACATTACTAATGAGTTCAGAGGCTGAAAGAAACGTAACAAAATGGACAATCTTCCTAAAGCGAAAGCTGAATAGTGTAGTTACATTTTTAGGTATCAGACTTTAAGAATAAATTCATTGTCTGAAAGGCAAACGCACGTCAAATCATCCTTGCAAATCAACGTGCATGCTAGAAAGCCCTCACGTTTTTCAGGCACTGAGGAATCCATGTGGAAGGAGTAATGACTCTGCTCCACTATAACTTAGAAAGCATAATGCAAAGTTATGAGTTACGTGCTCTTCTGTCCATATTTCTAGTGGATTTTCTGGAAATAATCACTAGTTTCTCCTTAGGAGACCCATGTGGGGTGTTTATGTTTATGTAAGACTCAGCATTACATGCAATGAGGAAGAGTCACCTGGTACCTCTGTGGTAATAGAAAACCTGCCTATTCTGTAACTGGAAAATGGGATAGTATTTGAGGGAGAATAATTCAACAGGCAGTGCTGGGATTATGATCAATCCAATTTTGATCACAAGTTTAAGGGAGCTGACTCTGGCCACATAAAGTAAAACCATCCCTTTTGACTTGTTATCTCAAGTCAAGGTTACTAATATGATTTACAAATGAATATCATAGGTTACTAACCCCAATTTAGATTAACAGAAGGTAAATTTTGTTTTCTCACCAATGCTTATCGTCACCCTCATTTTAAAGAAGCCTATAAAAATTGGGATCAGGATGAGATTTTTGGAGAGAAAAGCAATAATTAGAAAAGGGACAAGGAAAACCAAAGCAAGAGTAACATATATTGAAATCTGAGCCTCTTTATGCTGAGAATAGACCATATATTCCCCTTCTGAGTCATTAGTTCCATAAAGAATCGTAAATATCTGACCCTCTTCAATGTCCCTCCACTCTACTTCCTCTGTGATAACAACCATTCTGTTGTCTGTGTCTATGAGGTTTTTTTGTTTTGTTTTGTTTGTTTGTTGCTTCCTGTTTTATAGCCCACATATAAGTGAAATCATGTGGTTCTTGACCATCTAACTAGACTTTGGGTCACGAGCATACACTGCAATATGGAGATGATGTATTATAGAATTATACACTTGAATCATAGAATCTTATGAACAAATGTCACCCCCAATAAATTTAATTTTTTTAAAAAAGAAAAGGGAACAAAAAAATAGTGAACTGTTTCTGTAGAGAGCCATGTAAGTATTTTGGGCCATATGGTGCCTGTCACAACTACTACACTCTGCCATTGTAGTGCAAAGCAACCAGAGACAAAGCATAAACCAATGAGTATTGCTGTGCTCCCATTACACTTTACTTACAAAAAGAATACTCTTATATATAGCTGCTGATTAATACATGTTCAATGAAATAAACTAACACTTAAAAGAACTTGGATATATTTTAATATTTAAGGAGATTTCAGCTTTTACAACTATAAAATAAAAGGTTTGAGCCAGATCATCTCTGAGATTCATTCTGTTGCCAAAAATTTGATAGGATCCTATATAACAGGGCTGGGCCAAGTCATGGATCATGGTGACTGGTGGACCACCAAGCAATTTTAGGGAGATGACCTGAATTAGGAAAAAAGTTAGGACACATTCTAGCAGATGCCACATTTCACCAGAGTATCGTGGCTAGGCAGCCAAATGTAAAGAAATACATTTTTCACATGCACATATACAGCTGCTAGAGGCGAGAATCAGCTCCTCACAACAGAGGGGAGGTGGCTGTATGTACTTGAGCAAGAGAAAATGACTAACTAGTGGACTTCAACACTTGAAGAACATGAGGAGTAGCCCTTCCCTGAAGAAGTCTGCCCAAGCCAGCTATATAATGTAATATGTTCACAATGCACATGCATCAAAGCTGAAGTAAATGAGTCATAAAACATGTAGGTTATATTTAGGCAGATGTGACTTTTAAAGTTTTACAAACATACCAGGTCAGACAATTAATTTCGTGAACTCTTCCTAGAAAAAGTGCTACTTACCTCATTGCTGAATATCACTGTCGTCACCTTCGAAGTAGTCCCCTGGGGAAGCTGTGCACTTACTGTCAGTGCCTAGTCCACCCTTCAAAGCAGTTTTGGAATTCTTTTTCTGGAATGGCCACTAGAGTTGTCGGCGTACCCAAAATCTGATATTTAAGTTTGTGAACTTGCCACCGTGAGCTTATGTTGACAGCACTGTACAAACAACGCAGTAAGGTGTCATAACCTTGGTTTGCACAGTGCTGCCAATGAAAGCACTCAGAGGCAAGTCTGCAAACTTAATTGTCAGATTTGGGGTACGATGACAGCTTTGATGGTCATTCCAGAAAAAGGGTTCCGAAACTGCTTTGAAGGGTGGATTAGGCCCTGGCGTCGGTGCACAGCTTCCCAGGGGAGGACTTCAAAGGTGACCACAGTGATACTCAGCAATGAGTATGGAGCACTTTTTCTAGGATGAGTTCACAAAATTAACTGTCATATATGTGGTTCCATTTCTAACAGCAAATTTTACCTGGGATAGTCTCAAGTTTTTATAATAAAAAATATAAACCTGAAAAATAAAAATTTCAATTTACTTGAGAGCATATTTCTGGATACTTGGATGTATGAGTTTTTCATACACTTCTCCAACATTTAAAAAAAAGTTCGAAACTGTAAAATAAAAACTGAAATATTTTAACCTCTAAGAAAAAAAAGGGTAAAATATCGAATCGTCAGAAATCCATAATATTTTAAGAGTGATAATGTTCAATATTAAATAAAATATATTGAGTAACAGTCACTGATCCAAGGTTTTACAATGCTCCCAATGAGAGCGTCCAAAAACAAGAAAGAAAAACACATGGAATTCCATTAACAGTGTGCTTCCCTCAAAATTAATCACAGTTTAGAAAATCCATTTATTAAAGAAGTTTTACACTTAAAACTTTTAATAACTGACAACTGTCCTGGTGTCCTGTGTCACCTCAGTCCCTGAGAGGAACGATCTCTTCTTCTCACTAAATCACACCACATTATGTGACAGGCATATGATGTGTTAGCGGCCACACGCTGAGTGAGCAGCTGTACAAAATGAATTAAAACCAAATTGTGAAAACAGCCAGAACTGCAAACTTTTTAGAATGTTGAACGAAAATAAAAAGAGATGTCTGTGTATTACACAATCAAATGAAATAGGGACTTAAGCATGTATAAAATTAACATTTTATAGGTTGTCTTTGAATGATAAATTGTTTCATTACAAACGTATTTGTGTTATATAGATTCCTATTTAATTGCTAGAAATGTACCCAAAAAAGTGTGTAAATATAGAAGATGGCAACATGAATAAAAATGTATGGAGAAATATTTAGCATGAAGAGATTACTTAATTACTTAATGGGAGTTAAATATTAATAAGATCTCAACTTCAAAGGTCATTATAGAAGGAGATCAACTGATGTCAAGAGATACTAGTGGTATTCATTATAAATATTAAAACTATCATTTTTGATACCCACTATAACTATCAACTTAGTACCTCTCAAGTCCAAATTTACCCTCTAATACGTGCTCCGTGATAATGGGCACAACAGCTTTAAAACCTTCTCCTTTATACTGAGAGCGACGTTCGGCTTTCTCAATAGAGAGGGCTAGAGGGGCAGCTCGGGAGAAAGGAACTCTCCTGCGTTTCCACAATCAGCACTTCCGTTCTGCAGCGTGGGTGCAGACTACCTCAGCTGCACGACTAGAATGCGTCATCTCTTCCCACCACCACGCTGAACTCTCTCAGCACAGACACCGTAAGCTGCAGGACCTCTGTACACACCAGAGGCCCACACTGCTCTGCTCACCTGTCCCAAGGCCCCAGAGGTCCGTTTCCAAGGCCCTCCTGATGCTGTAGACCCGTCCATGCCCTGGACTTCCTGGGCACCAGGCATGCCCAGGATTCTGCTCACACGGCTGCCCCCACTCCCTGTGCATGCCAGTGTCCCTGGCCAATGGCTGTGGCTCACCTATACTCCTTCTGGGGTCTGGAGGGGCGCTTCCTGCTTGTACCCAAATGATGGATGAGTTCTGGGTCAGGCAAGCCAGTGAACTCCTCTCCTTTGCAGCAGCCCACAACTATACCTTCGCTGTGGAATTCTGAACGCTGGCCCTTGGCACACTTCTAAAGTATGACCTTCCTTAAGGAATCTTCCCTCAGCTCTAACATGCTATTAGAGATTTCTCATATCTCCTAATAGCTTTGATCATAGTTTAACCATTCTTTATGTTAAACTTTCCCGATTAAACCACTGTGCAGTTTATGGCCCCCGATTTGGTTCAGAATGATACACAATTACTATCAGCAGTTGTCCCAGCGATAAGGCCCTAAAGACGAGAACTGGGGTTAATTTTGCCCTTGAGCTTGAGCACAATGCTAGCTCCCTGACAATGAGAAGTGAGGCATTAGTATCCCACTGCCTGCAATGGCATTACAAACCATCACCTGTGGCTGACTGATGAAGTGCCAAGAGAAGCATGTGCCTGGGAAGCTCGTGCAGCTGTTGCACTTGACTGTTCTTGTAGCGACCTGACTGTCTCACAACTGGAAGTATGGCTCACTCCAGTTCTGTGTGGCACGGACACTGAATTTACTTCCTGAGAACAGTGTGACTCCCTTAGTCTGTACATATCTGGAGACACACCCCGGAATAAAGGGCTAACTACCCTGAACCTCTCTTCTCACTGGTATCCTAGCTCCTAAGTTTTTGTTCAGTTTCTTGTCACTCCAGCCTTAATTTTTTTTTCTAATACTGTAAGTTTGTACAATTAAAATCTGCTGTCTTCTCACATTCTTGGCAAATTGTTGAATTATTGGCGTTCATTCACTGTCATTAATCAACAAGTGCCCCCAAGGAGACAATGCCTTGATGATTGCTGGTTCAACTCTCTGTAGCTCGTTTTTGTTCTGAGATTCTATCTTTAAGCTACAGTTGCCTTGGAAGATCTTTAATTTCTCAAATGTTCTTAAAATTTTTTTTCAACCAGATTTGGTTTTTTTGTTCTTCTAAGTTGGAATGTTTATCTTTTCTAAGCTATTCTACGATAGACAAAACCAAGCATCGCCTTGTCTTTTTATTTATATACAAGGGCTGTCCAGAAAGTATTCAGCCATGTAACTGCTCTCGTTATATTAACAATGTCTGGATTTTTTTCTAGAGAGCCCTTTACATTCTCTATCTAAACTGTAAATTCTATTAGAATAGACACAATGTGTACATTTTTACTTTTGCAATCTGAAGTATTTTGGCAATCTGTAATTTTAAAATTTAATTATATTTATGAGAAAGGATAAAAGTAGACATAAGGAAATAGAAGAGAATATAGATCGAGAAATGTGAAGATATTATACAACAGTGGCTTTGTATCAGGTAGCATCCTGAGAATGGGCACAAACATTAATTGGGAAGTTTTCAATTGTCCAGGGGTGTTGCTGAGGATGCTGCCGACTGGGAACCACAGTAATTGTTTTTTGTGTTTTTGTGGGTCTCAGAATCAGGAACATCTGTGCTTTTTCTAAACAACTGTTAAGAAAGCTTGATAGTATGAATATTGTGCTTCTCATAATTCATTGTTTGTTTCTGACTTGGCAGTTCAGGAATTGGGGAATAAATAACAACGTATCTTTAGTTATGCAATTGTGCTTCTTGAGATACAACTTACAATTAGCTTTATTTTTACATTCCTACTTTTTTCTCTTTGCTAGCTTTTACATAGTATATGAAACTTCCCCTCTGTGGTATTAATATATAAATCTTGGAAAATTGCTTCAAATAATGTTTGATTTGAAGCCAATATATGTTAATAAATACATATATAAAATTAAAATCAAAAGCAAAGAGAATGAGGGCCTCCTCCTCACCTATTTTTATAAACCATAGGAAGAATTTACATAATGTAGCTTCAATAACTAGTAAATATGTGTGTGATTTTATATATATATATATATACACATATATATATGTATGTATGTATGTATGTATGTGTGTGTGTGTATATATATAAAATGGCCTGAATGAGTAAAGAATGTGTTTTCCATTATATGCAGCCCAGAGTTAGTGAAGTACCACAGTTGTTTGTCTTGATGTTTCCCCACTGTCAGGGCTTAAGCTCGGCCTTTCGGCAATGCCCTAGATTTCTGCAATGCCCTTAATTCGGGATGGCTACACATCTCCCATCACAAGAGAGCAATATGTCTTTTTAATACTAGGGAACAAATACTTTCTTATAAGTTACCCAGAATACTTCTCCTTATGTTTCATTATTTAAAGGAGTCAGATTCTTATGCCTGAACCGATTACCAGTAAAGGCACTATAAATTACTACGAGTCATTGGCTTAATCAATATGCATCCATGTTGCAGGGAAAGATACCCATGAATCACGTCGCTGTGTAATACATTAAAAGTATCAAAGTTCTAGAATCAAGAAAAAAGGGAGGAAAGATAATTGAACAAACAAAACAAAACAGAACACTGGTGTCTGCCACACTTAAAACTATTTTGTTGCTTTTAGGTCCAAAATATCAGACACCAACCATTCATTATTTTAACAAAAACTAACTGGGCATTTAACGTGTTCCAACAATAGCTCAAGAAGATGGACACAGAGCAGTTTACAAGAGAGGTCGAAGTTACTATCCAGTGGAGTAGAAGAAAAAAATGGGTAGCATGTAATAGATGAAATCACAGTAAGGGCTATGGAGAAAAAAACCGTAAAAGCATGGATGTGGATATAAGGAGAATAAAACTTTTCCACAGGAGAGCCACAGAAGGCACATGGAGGAGGAAACTTTTGATTACCCCGTTGGAGAAACTGAGTGAGCAAATGGAGATGTTCTGAGAAGCAGCAACAGACAGACAGAACAACTGCAAACACCATGAAGCACAGGCACTGCTATACGCTTTGAGGAACAGGGAGGCGAGGGCAGTCGAAATAAAATAGAGGAGAAAGAAGAAAAGGTCAGTGGGCTCTGCAATCTATTGTCGGAGAGCTGGTTTTTAAACGGAATGTGATGAATAGCCACGGGAGTGTTTGGAGTAGGAAAAGCGACACAATGTGTCTGAAATTCTAATAGAATCAGATTGGCTGCTATGTGAGAATAGATTAAATTAGGGCAAGTACAAAAATCGGGAGACCAGATGATAATAATACAGATGAGAGATGACTGATGGTGGCATGGACTCAGATGGTTGTTAAAAAAAAAAGAGAGGTGGAAAGTGGTCAGATTCTGAATGCAGTTTGAAAGCAGAGCCGAGCTTTGCTGAGGGTTGGGACGCGGGGAACGTGGGGGTATGCAGAACACGGGAGCGGGTCAGAGCAGGATTCAAAGATCATACCAGGGATGAAAATAGTTGTGCTTTGTTCTTCCACCTAAATACTATCCCCTTACCATTTTTAACTTTATAAAATTCTAGCTGAACTTCAACTTTTTCACGTATAGATTCAATCTTTCTTTTTCTGAGTTTTCTAACATGTTTCTATTCTATTACTTCACAATCATATTCTGAATTATATTTGTTCTTTGTCTTAGCCATTCACCCCTTAAAAATTCTGTGCTCTTTGAGAGAAGAAACAATATCTTTTCTATCTTTCATTCTGCAAATAAAGTTTTTTCTTTTGGTACCATACTAGGCATTGGGACCATAATTATATGCAGTTTCACATGATCCTACCTTTACAAAGTGTCTTCACTGTGTTTAAATGACACTTCTTGGTGTTCCTCTGTATTTGTTAAATTGGGATGCCATATACTGTTTTTTAATAGAAATATTTTCATTGTTATTTACCATCATTTTTAATACTGACAAAAATATCTTCCTTCAACATAAATATTATAAAAATGCCACACCTGTAACTTCATCTACGGGGAGAAACAGACACGATTGCTCTTGGTTTTCCCAGATTCCTAAGAACAACTTGGAACGGCTACGATCTGTCTCTGTGCCTCTGCAAAATGACTGGCAGTGTGCAATGAAGCATTGGTCAAAGTTGTAAACAAAAAGGAACCAAAAGGATTGCTCTGTTTGTTCCTCGGTATTTGGGTTCCAAGGTGATAATTTTATACTTGCAGAGGTAGTTTTCAGTATAGAGGGAAAATGTGTTTTTAAAATACAAGTATACTTAGACACCTCAGTTGAACATATCTGTGTTTAACAAATTTTATTTCAGTTTATTTTCATGGCAATTTATATAAATACTTTGCCTAGATGAAAAGGGGTGACCAGAAATGACAATTCCATATTATTGCATAAAAATATTTTTTTCTATTTCCTGGAATTGGGTAACACAGCTGAAAATTAAGGTAACATTCTAGAGCCCAGCTATCTGACTTCAAAATACAGCTCTGCCACCCATTCAGTATATAACCTTGGTGAATTTGTAAGTGCTCTAGGCCTCAGTTTCTTCATCTACAAAAGGTAAATAGCTTAAAAGAAAACACTGTTTTTCATCTTATGGGTTAAATTGTGTCCTCTAAAAAGATAGAATATATTGAAGTCTTAATCCCTGGTGCCTGTGAATATGACCTTAGAAAAAGGGTCTTTGCAGATGTAATCAATTAAGATGGAGTCATTAGGGTAGGCCCTAATTTAGTATTACTGCTGTCCTTACAAGAGAATGTCCTGTGAAGACAGAGATACACAGAAAGAATGCTGTCACAATGGAGACAGAGATCAGACATGCAGCTGCAGGCCGAGAAATGCCAAGGGCTGCGGGTGACACCTGAAGCTAAGGGAAGGGCATGGGACAGACTGTGCTCTAGAGTCTTCGGAGAGAACTTTTCTCTGCCTATTCCTTGATTTCAGACTTGGTAGCCTCCAGAACTGTGAGGGAATAAATTTCTGTTGACTGAATCCACCTAGTGTGCGGCAATTTGCTATGGCCCTTAGCAAAAAGTGGTGGGTATAGTTGCCAAACTAACTACTGTATCCAAAGTATTCAGATGCTCTTTCTTCTCTCCTTCTTCAGAGATCCCCATAGTACATAGGTTGGTGATGGTTCCTCACAGGTCCCATAGTTTTATTTTTTATTCTGTCTAATAAAATCTGTAGTTGAACCCTTTAATAAATATTTATTTCAGTTGTTGTCCTTTTAAGCTCCATAGTTTGTATTTGATTCAATTTTAGAATTTCCATCCCTTTATTGATATTCTCCTTTCACTTCCACATCGTTTCCTGGTTTCCTTCAGCTCTTTGAGCAGATTGAAGATAGTCATTTTAACTTTTTTGTGTAGCAGGCCAATGTTCTGAGCTTCTGGAGGGACAATATCCGTCAATTATTTCATTCATGTGAATGTGTCAGAATTTTCCATGTCCTGCAATTTCTACTGAAAAGTGGACATATAACTATTGTAATGTAACTCCGGAAATCAAATTCTCCCCTTTCACCAGTTTGCTCTTTTTGACTGTTGATGTCTGTCTTTTTCACTGTCATCCTTTTGTTCAGTGACTTTTCTAACCCTTTGTGCAAAGGCTGTATTCCTTGTCATATGTGGTCATAGAATTCTCTATTTCTTTAGCATGAGTTCAGCTAGTGTTTTGACAGATTTTCTTGATTGTCAGGAGCATGTTAAAAGTTACCTTTTTCTTGATTCAGCATTCACTTGGTTGCCATAAACTTTTGACTGTTACCTGAAGGTCTGACATATTGGTTCTGAGAGTTTCTGCTTGCTTTTCAGTGTTTCTCTGAAGTAACAGGATCCTGAAGCTGCCATTCCACTATTTTGCTGATGTCACTATTCCATATTTAAGCTTTTAATTTAGTCAAATATAATAGGTGTTTTACAGGGGTAAGGTTTAGGATGCACAGCTATACAGAACCTGGTTCATTGATTTAGATTAGACTATAATTAAGTGATAAGGCAGCCCAGCATATATATAATTATACAAGAGTGTGAGCAAATGAGGGAAAAGAGTAAAAAGTCATGTCAAAGCTGACAGCATTTTTCCACTGAAATTAGTATGGTAATATTAACATACATCTGGAGTTTACCTGCTTTTTAGCATCAGGTCATTTTGAACAAAATTTTATTTTTACTCAGCAGCAGAATATTCTACATTAGAACTATTCTATCATCTTTACAACCATTTAGAGCATATTGTATGCTAGGGTTTGTCAGAGAGGGAAAGAGATTTCTAAACTTCCAAAGGTTTGTCTTTTCATCCAGGTTCACACCTGACAGATTTATCATAGAGCTTAGCCAAGTTTTTGAAGCTCTCATTATTTGCACATGGATTTTTAGTTTATCCCATTAATAGCATTCATAGAGAGGTCACTAAACACTACTGGTATAATTGAAAACATATGGACACTTATCTTCCTAATTCATTTTTTTGTGCTTCAAGAATTTTTCTTCATTGTACCCTCCTCCCCTTTCCCTGATTATGTACCCTTGGTTTCTGAATATAAATACCAATTCATTATTTTTTCAACTAATTTTTCAATTAGAATTAACAAACAATAGTTTCAAGTTTACAACACAGTGATTAGATATTTAGGTAACTTATAAAGTGATCACCCCAATAAGTCTAGTACCCATCTGACACCATAAATAGCGCAATATTGACTAGATTTCTCATGCTGTACTTTATGTCTTCATGACTATTTTAAAACTGCCAATGTGTACTTCTTAATCCCCTCAACTTTTTCATCCATTTTGCCAATCCCCCTCTCATCAAATACCAATTCTTCTCCAATTTCAAAGCTTTGTGGTCTGAGAATCCACTTGGTATGATTTCGATCTTCTTAAATTTGCTGAAGCTACTTTTGTGTCCCACCATGTGATCTATCCTTGAGAATGTTCCATGTGCACTAGAAAAGAAGGTATAGTCTCCTTCTGTTGGATGAAGTGTCCTGTAAATGTCAATTATGTCCAATTGCTATAATGTGTCATTTAGAGCTGATATTTCCTTATTTATTTTCTGTTTGGATGATCTGTCCTTGGATGTTGGGGGGCGTGTTTAAGTCTCCCACAATAATTGTGCTTTTGTCAGTTTCTCCTTCAGATCTGTTAGTAGTTGCTTTGTATATTTTTGTGCTTCCTGGTTGTGAGCACATATATTAATTAGTGTCAAATCTTCTTGTTGTATTGTGCCTTTTATCATTATATAATGTCCATTTTTGTCTCTTGTTATCATTTTTAACCTAAAGTTTATTTCATCAGGTATCAGTACAGCAACTCCTGCTTTTCTCTGGCTACCATTTGCTTGGAGTATTGTTTCCCATCCTTTCATTCTGAGTCAGTGTTTGTCCTTATGGCTGAGGTATGTCTCTTGAAGACAGCACATGGAGGGGTTTTGTTTTTAAATCCAGTCTGCTACTCTGTGTCTTTTTATTGGTGAGTTCAGTCCATTAACATTTAGAGTGATGACCGATATGTGAGGATTTCCTGTGGCCATTACTTTTTTGTTGTTGTTTTCTTTTTGTTTCTTCCTTTTTGCCCTGAGTCAGCTAGAATCTAAAATTTAAAATCTAGTTTCAACTCATGATATCCTTTGAGCATTCCAATTTATAGAACTTTCAAAAATATCTCTAATCACAATCTCTCTAGCTGCCTTTTTGGGAAGGAAACCAGAACCCAAAGTTAACAAAAGCCATTGGAGAAGAATTTGTATTTTTCTCTTAGATTCTTGAATCTATTTTAAGAAGATTAGCAAAATTTATTACATTTAAGTTAAATATTTTGAGAAAAATTCCATGAATCCTTCATTCTATAATATCCTTTAAGGAGACTGTATTTTCTTAGGTGTTTTTCTTTTTTTAAATAAATACATTTTTAAATTGCCAAAGTAAAAGAAAATGAATTTAAAACAAAGATCTTGTCATATTACATAATTATTCTGGACACTAGAATCTCTTTCCTCTTCTAATATATATTAAAGTGTGCTTTCTTATTTATTCCCAATATAAGTGTTTTGTTTAAGCATTAAATTACTTACATTAGGTATACCTCTAATTTTTCCTGCAGATAGAGGATAATATTTTAATTATATTACTCTGGTATTCTTACTTTTCCCCCAAATCTTTCATAATGTAAGTTTCCCAATGATAGGGTTTACTGTTTCATAGTGTGTATAACTAACAATAAATTAAGAAAAATGAAATGATACTTTTAATACTTACTCAGAAGTTAGATTTCTTTGTCGAAAAGTTATTTTCCCTACAAGCTAGGATCCCTTGGAATAAGTTAAACAGGCAGATATTTATTTGTGACTTTGTCCAGAGAGGTTCTCTGTCATGAAATAGCTGTGATAAAAACAGTAATTCCACCATTGATTTCTTTTTAAATTCTGAAAAATGCTTGTTTATTTTATTTAAAACTGTATTTCCTTGGGAGAGAAAAAAATCTTAATTTTTATTAATAGATATACTTCCTATGAACTGAGACCTATCAACAGTAGATATAAATTAAATCTTGTAGTAGATACTCTGGTAAGATCAGGGTCAATCTAGGGAGATAAAATGATGATAGAGTACATGCTACTGATTTTTGCATTTCAGAAGCTTTACTTCTATTTCTTTTATGTTAATTTCCATGGTAAGATTATACTTGAGAGCAATGTTCAAATACATATTGTTCTTTATGAACTAAAATATATCTGAACAAAATAGATTCTTCTAATTTTGTTCCTTATTATTCAATAAAACACCATTATTCACATAAATGTATGATATTTAATTTTTATATCTAGTTCTTTGATCACACCAGGAAATAATGCTGTACATCTTAATAAAAGGCAGTTAATGAGATGACAATTGGCAGTTTACATAATCAAAGGATAGCTGAGAAGGCAAACTTAGTGAGAAAAAGTAGCTCCAAGAATTCAAGGAAAGTGAACTATATTTTGAAGGCATTTCAGCTGATATGAATCAGCTCCAAACTAGTTTTTATTTTTCCTGTAACTGCATACCACAGTAAGATTCAGAGTACTTTGGGAATTTCCTGGGGCATGAGTCTACATATTGGCTGGGGCAGTCCAACCACAAACAACATACAGGAGAAGAGCTAATTGTCCCACGGAATATAGGAGGCAGCAACCAAAAGGAGGACAGTAGATGTTAGGTAACTAAAACAAATATGTGTATACCCACATAAAATTATCTTCTTCAGAAAAATCTTTGACATTCACATTCAAAAGAAAATGTTACTTTTTGAGTAATTAGAGTACCATGTTGTATTCCTGTACATAGTTCACTTGAAATATCTTTACTCTCATATTTTATGAAGGGTTCAATAGAAAAAGTTTTAAAAGATCATGATAATAAAACAAAATGATTCAAATTTCAAATATCAAAATTTTAATAGTTGGGCTTATTCAGTGTCAATAGTATCTCTTAGATAAAATTTTCTTCTTTTCAGGGATTCTGTGAAGTTATTATTTTTCCTTGAAAACTAACATTTAAATAATTTTTTAAGGAAAAATATTATTTTTTTTAAAAACGTTAAGTAAAAGTTAATACCTCTATAGGCTCTAAAGAGTTTTTTGCTTCTTATCAGCCTCAGCAAATAGGTGTTATCCTTTATGTAACTAAAAATCAGTTACTTTTCTAGGAAATTCTATTGATGCAAGAGTTACATATTACCTATACATTATACATATTAAATAAAATTGGGGGGTATTTTATACTTTCATCCATGACAAATGGAATGATTATACATTTTTTAATGGTTGACAAAATAGATTGTGTAGTCAAAAATAATAAAATAGTAAATGATGTTTTATAGAATCGTGCCCATGTTAAAAATGTATGAAAAGTCCCAACTGCATGACCTGGAAGACTATATATATGCTATTATTAAATACATAATATAAGTATAATCATCATAGAATTAGGTTCACTAGTTTCTTAAGTGCTTTGAAAACTTCAAGAAAGAAAAATTGCCTTAATAATTTATATTCTTTTTGTTCTTGAGCAAGAATCCATTTTTAAAAAATAATTTCCTTTTCTCTTCTCATGTTTTTCTTTTTCTTGACTCACAGCATTGGCTAGGACCTTCATTTGGTCCAATGCTGACTAGAAGTAGAAATAATGGTAATTCTCGTGTGTTTGTTTCTTCTGTGAAAGAAAATACATATAATATTTCTCCACTGGTAATTAGGTTTGATATGAGATTTTAATATACACCTTTGTCTTAGGCTGGATTCCTCAGGAAAAAGACTCAGGTAGAAATTTGCATGGAGACATTTTATTGAGAAGTGCTCTGAAACACCTGTGAAGGATGACAGGTTATAGTGCGGCTACAAAACAAAAAAGCTTCATCTACTACAACAGGTATCTCTGAGATCCTTCAAAGGTGTCCCATATAGAGAAAAGGAGCCTAAGCCTTTGCATACCCACATCTACCATTCATGGCTTTGGGATTCACCAAGGAACAGGGCATAGCATTGTTTTAGGCTGATCCTTTGGCTGCGAGAAATATCCAAAGAGAGCCTCAGTTGTAAGCTGTTAGCAATTAACATTCCTGGCAGCAAAAGCATGGGTGCCTTGGTGCTGAAGGAGAAAATCCAAGTTTTGCATTCAATTATCAACAGCAGTTCAAGTCTCCTACCACTTGCTTAATATACAATGTCTGACCATAAAGTGTGTGAACTTGCCATCATGCACTTTTGCTGGCGGCACCATACAAACAACTCAGTAAGGTTTCTGTGTCTCATAGCTATGTTTGTGTTAATGTATGGCAGTGTCTTGTTGAGTGGCATTCATTATTGTTGCATGTTTCTGTGTGCTATCACAAGAATGATAGAATGAGAATTAGAACAATGAACAAACATTAAATTTTTTATTAAACTTCACAAGAGTGGAAGTAAAATCAGGGACATGTTAGTCCAAGTTCATGGGAATAATGTCATGAAGAAAATGGCAGCATACAAATGGCTTAAACATTTATGAAGAGAGGTCAGGGCAGCCAGTAACAAGAAGAACTGATGAAAACATTGCAAAAATTTGTCAAATTACGTGTCAAAATCATTGGCTGACTGTGAGAAGCATAGCAGACCAAGTAAACATTGATAGAAAACCAGCAAAATCTTATCTGAAAATCTCAGCATGAGAAAGGTGTGTGCAAAAATGGTCCTGAAGGAGCTCACCAATGAACAAAAAGCAAAGGAGAAATGAAGTTTGCCAAGATCTTTTGGAGAGGCAAGATGATGCTCTGGGCCATGTTATCACTGGTGGTACAACATGGGTGTACCATTACAACCCTGAAACAAAGCATCAAAGTGTACAATAAAAGTCATCCAATTCCCCATGACCAAAAAAAGTTCTGTTAGTACAAATCAAGAGTTGAAATGATGTCGCTAACTCTTTTGATATCAGAGGGATTGTTCATTATGAATTTGTACCAACTGGACAGTCAACCAAGTTTACTATTTGGAAGTGCTGAAAAGGAAAAATGATCTGAACTTTTCACCAACAACTCATGGCTCTTGTATCACAACAACATACCAGCTCACATGGTACTGTCTGTGAGGGAGTTTTTAGCCAGTAAACTAATAACTGTATTGGAACATCCTCCCTACTCACCTGATCTGGTCCCCAGTGACTTTTTTCTTTACCCAAAGATAAAGGAAATATTGAAAGGAAGACATTTTGATGACATTCAGGGTGCCAATGGTCATATGACAGCTCTGATGGCCATTCCAGAAAAAAAGATTTTCAAAATTGCTCTAAAGGATAGGTGCTGCTGGCACTGGTGCATAGATTCACAAAGGGACTACTTCCAAGATGACCAGAGTGGTATTCAGCAATGAGGTATGTAGCACTTTTTCTAAAATGAGTTCATGAAATTAATTGTCTGACCTTATAGGTTCAGTACTAGAGGTAGATGAACCAGTCTCTATGAATAGAAGTCTGTTTTGGTTATTTTTACACCTCCATTTTGGCCATGGTAATTGCTTCTTTTGTGCACATGGGGTGGTTGATGATAGAGACTAAATGGTCATTTATTCTTTCTATGCAGTTGTATCATCTTATATGGCTACTCTCTGTTGAGTACTAACATGTACGAAAAAGATTTCAGTACTTAGTATTACTACTTGAGGTCTTTCCACACGCCCTTTCCATAGATCTGTTGTACTCTATCAGATCTTTCTCCTTCTGATATCCTCACTAACAAAGGCGCAGGAGCACACCAGAAGCTGTTTTTCAGATGTATAGTTTACCTGTTTCAGACAGCTTGGCCTTGTTCCAGAACCTTAGGTGTCTTATGTTGTGATTTTCCTCCTGGAACTTACCTTAACTACAGTGGGTATTTTTATGACAAAAATATTCTAGTACAATAGCGTCTGCCATGTTGCATACCCCAAACTCTAGGGCTACTTATACCAAGTCTTGACCTGCTACAAGCCCACTTATAGCTTTGGGCTCCATTGCTGCTCTCACTAATGTCTCAGATTGCTTGAATATTTGAGGAAATGTCCTGAAATCCCTTCTACCCAAAGGAAGATGCCCTTTAAAATTTAGAAGTACATTTGAAATTATGTTCAGTATGTATCTTATAAGGTTGTTCAACATTTAAAGGAGTACTGACCTAGTAGAGGGTTAATTTAAATAATCCATGTAACATACCATAACATTAATTTTTTTAATTTAAAACTATTTGTTACCAGATTATAGTATTTTATATATATTTATGGAAATGTTATATTCCTATACAAATAGAAGTAGTATTTTAAAAATTCTCATGAATATAAATTACTATATTAACATTTCAGATATTAAATTATATATAACTACATTTCAACTATATAAAATTATATATAATAATGAACTATATTTCAATTATATAAACTCCTGAAAAGAGTTGTATATATTCACTATTTCAAATTTCTCTCCTTTATTAATTAAGTTCACCTCAAATGGGTGTTTCCTCTCACCATTCCAATGAAACTACTTCTATCAAAGGCTGCCCATCATCTCCACTGTTAAATCTCAGCCCTTGTTCTTACCTGAACTGTCATTACCATTTAACACTGCTGATATTCTTGCTTCCTGAAACATAGCTTTTACTTTTAATTCCAAGTTACCATACTATTACTTTCCTTTTCCTGTTTCACTAAGGTTCCTTCTTATCCTTCTGTGCTGGTTCCCCTAATTACCCTGACTCTTAAATTTTAAAATACTCTAGGGCTTGTTCTTTGAACCACATCTACTTTCTAGCTACCATCAGTGATTTGGGATTCTCATTTGTGACACTCGTGTTGTCGATATGGTTATTCTCAGAGGATGCCCAAATCTATATAACTATCCAGGGCCTCTCGTCTTAATTATAGTTGGGTGTATTTAATCCCATACTCAACACTTCCATTTAAATATCCTATAGGCATTTCAATGTTAAGATTAATGTACAAATATATTTTTAAATACTGGAACACTAGCATGATCAATTTGTACAGACAGGTATATGCAGTTATGCATATTTCTAATTTACATATAGTGCTTTTCAAATTATAAAGTAAATTTTAAAATAGTTAAGACAATCGAGTAACATAAAAAATGTTGGTTTTGGAAAGATATACAGAAAAGCTTAATAGTCCAAACAGGGTTGATTATTTCAAATATATAAATTATAGAGAACATCCATAAAGATATTAAGAAATTTACTGTAGGTGTTTTAGACTGTAAAATATTACAGTTTTTTATAGTGGGGAGTGGGGTACAGTGCATACAATTTACTGTTCATTTAAAATAAATCTTGGGGAAAATTAAAATGCAAACATAGGAAGTATTTCTTTTTCCTGATATAGTTTATTTTATTTTGAAATTAAATTTATTGGGGTAATATTGGTTAATAACATTACATAAATATAAGGTATAAACTTTATGACATCTCTATATTCTCTTGCAAGCTTGTCCAACCTACAGGCTGAGAGCCCCACACAGCCCAGGTCAGCTTTGAATGTGGCTCAACACAAATTAGTAAGCTTTCTTAAAACACTATGAAAATTATGCACTGACCTTTTCTTAGATCATCAGCTATCATTAGTGTTGGTATATTTTATGTGTGGCCCAAGACAATTCTTCTTCCAATGTGGCTGAGGGAAGCCAAAAAGTTGGACACCTCTACTCTATTGTACGCTTACCACCTGAAGTCTCATCTCCTTTTGTCATGAGGTATTTTACCCCTTTTATTTTCTTTGCCTTACTCCTACCTACTTCTATTTTGGTAACCACTATTTTGTTGCCTGCATCTATGAGATTGCTGGTTTTATTTTTTCTTTTGTTTTATATCCCACATTTGAGTGAAATCATATGGTTCTTAATCTTTTTTCATCTGACTTATTTCAGTTAGTAAGATCCATCCATGTCAAAAATGGCAATATCTCCTCTTTCTATGGTTGAATAGTATTCCATTGTATATATGTACCACCTCCTAAGTATCCTTTAATGGACGACTGGATACAGTTTAGTTTTTTAAACAGTGTATGGAATAGTCTATATAGGATTCTATTATGCTAAGGAGAGTACAGTTTTTATTCCAAATGGAAACTTTGTGAGATAATTAATTTTTTGTGTATTAAATTTTACATGTGTTTTCTCAGTGTGATGATTAGTGTTACTGTATCATTATCATATCATCAGGAAAAACATGTTTTTCTTAATTGAAGTTTATTTTATGAAAACTTTTATATTTGGATAAATTCAATTATATAGGCACTATTCTTGTTTAAATTATATGCTTACAAAATATTCAAGAAATATTAAATCAATAGATAAAAAAGGAAAAAACGTAATTATCAACCTCAAGTCAACTTTAAAATTAGCTGAGCGATGCAACCTTAGATATCACCTACAAACAAGTGAACAAAGGAGCATTAAACATACAGAAATTAGATTCCATTAGAGGCAAATACACACCTTTGTGCATCACTGAACATTTGCAACATGAGGTCTGTTCCACTGTCAATAAAAGCATTATGTGATATACAAGCATAACTTAATGTCAATGCAAGTTAGTCAAGTGCAACAGTAGGGAAATAAATGTACATATGTTCATCGAGCAAGAATGCATTCTTTGTCCAATCAGCAAAATCTTGTGGAAAGTTGAAGAAATCTTATAGAGGGCTATATTTTTTAATTTACAAAAGTATTAATATGTACTTGTTAATGACAAATTATTTCTCTATTAAACCTGTAATGAAAGGCCTCTGAAAACAAAATAAGCATTTATTTATTTCAGTCCTATTTAAAACACCAATTGTTAAATCACAGTTAATTTAAAAATTTACAAGAAATAAAAATTCATTTATAAAGGATAATAATATGAGTAAGATAGTTATTTTGAGTGATGATCACAAAATCCTTAAGAAAATTGGCCTTTGTATGTAAGATTGCATTATCTATTAGTGACAGTGGAAAGCAATTGCTTAAAATTAAGCAAACAAAAGAATATAAGTGGGCTTGAAAAACAACAAAGGATGTCTTGCTTGCATGACGTTAGACCTCTCACTCCACCCATTACAAACATCTGATTTTCAGCTGAAGAAATTCCTCAGTCAATTAACCTCTATGTCACTAATTCACATGGTGTTAACAATGGTGGTTAGATGTACAGACAAAGAAGTCAGAGTCCCCAGATTTAAAACCTTGATCTGTCACTTTCTTGAAATGCTACCTGGAAGTTTACAAAGTCTCTCTGTACCTCCATTTTCTCTTGTGTAAATGGGAAACATAATATAACTTATTCATAAGGCCAGTATGGGTATTTAATGAGTTAATACAAATAAAGATCTTTGAAGAGCAGTTAGCACATACTAAGTGCTTAATAACTGTTAGTTGTTGGATTATTCATACTCACAAAAGTGACCAAAGTAAGCTGTAAGTATATGCAAAGTTAGACGTATATGAATGAATGGAGTTCAGGACTACAGATCTGAAGGCAAAAAGACCACCACACAGAATCTAGAGCAAGGATGAGAAAGAGGTAACATTTAGCACACACACAAAAATTTCACTGTCAACTTTTCATAATTATCATCATTATTGATAGGTATCCTGAGCAATGATTGTTTTCTCCAATGCATATCAGTAAAACTTTACATATATTTGTGTTGATCATTGTATTATATCTTAATTTTCAAAATACACAAATAATTTAATTCATTTTACACAGAAATATAACTATAAAATGTGTGTATAGCAGGTATGGGCAAACTGGCCTATTATCCTACAAACTAAGAAGGGTTTGTATGTACTTCAATAGTGATTTTTTCAAGTAATGTAAGAAGAATATGTGAAAGAGACTGCAAAACCTAAAACATTTACTTTTTGCCCCTTTATAATAAATGTTTGCTGACTCCTGGTAAGAGGTAAGAATTGGGAAGAATGATGGTTAAGTTAATATAAAAATACCAAAAATGAAAAAAAAGTACGAAGATGGAAGGAGGAAGGAAAAGAAAATAAAAATACATGTTTTAGAGAGATAGAGGATCATTTTTAAGTGCTATCTGCTTCAAAGTTTTGAAGTAATGTGTATTAGTGTACTGTACAAGGTGAATGGAAATATACAGGATATGCTATTAATGTATATAATCCCTAATGAGTGGAAAGGACAGAAGAGACAGAAGGTATTTATTGTTTGAATCACTAAACCAATGCTTACAATAACGAAAAAATACTTAAATAAAAGAGAGAATACTTTTACATAATTGGCAGATTTGGGCTTGAGTTCGAAGTGATAAAAAAAAATGATGCTCATTTTTTAATAAACAAAGTTCAGGAAAATATTTATGTACAAGCAAAGAAATAAAGCATTATGCATTTCTGAACCTCTCTTGACACTCAATCTGAATTTGGATGTCTCAGTTATTATGGACCTTACAAATGAAAAAAAAATTGTGCAAAAATACAAGTTCATTAGCAATATCAATCTTGTAGGTTGCCACATAGCTTTTTCAGAACATCCTAACAATACAGGAAAGGAATCTGAAATATTTCACAAATACAAACATGTATACTTATTTCATTAACATGAATTTCTTTCTCTTTGCATTTCTGAATATTCAGCTCAAAGTCTGTATCAGAATTTTGAGGCCACAGATCTCACCATGTTACGTTACCACTTTTCCTTTTTTTCCCATTATGTATTGCTGAAAAAAAAAAGTAGGATTTTAAATTTTAGAACTCCACCTCCATCAATTACATGAAAATCTTTTAAGTTATATCTACAGTGAAATAACATCTGGCATCTGGTCTTCAAAGATGTTTATATTAGAGAGATCAGGGATAGTAAGACAGAAACTGCAGGCTTTTGTTTAGAGTAATAATACTAACAAAACTAATAAAAGTAGGCAAGGTATAAGAAATCTGCTATGAGGTGGATCTAGCTGGTGATATATTATGCATAAATAAAAGTTACATTACAGTTATGATCATGCCTATTATAAGGGATAATTGTGTGATTTTATTTCAAAACTATGATTGTTTCTCCTTATCCATTTTTATCCTTGGAAGTCTTCATGGAGAATTAAATACTGAAAGAGAGTTCTATTAGTTTCAAGACTGTACATTATTTTATAAAAATATTACACTCAAACTTTTAAGATACACACACACACACACACACACACACACACACATACAAGCTATCTGGAAAGTATCCAGCCATGTACTATGAAAAAATAGAGGTATGTAGGATTTATGGCTGTGTTTTTTCTGGACAGCCCTCATAGACAGCTTCAAGCACCCTCCTTCACATGATGAGGAATTGATTATGCCGGTGATGTGGATGAGTGACTAGCAGCCATTTAAGTTGGAATGACAGGGTATCAATTTAAGTGAAAGAAGCAGATAATCATTCCTTAGCTAAGCTCTGGCTTCTAATTACTTCACTCAAGGAATATTCTTTGTTTTTTGTTTGTTTGGTTGGTTTTCATTTATCTGTACTGTGTCCAGAAATCAATATTTTTATTTGTATCACTCCAGGTCATATAAATAAGTCTTTATAAATCATTTAAAGCAAAGTTCATGATTAGTGACTTGGCTGGAGGTGACATCCCAGAAAGGAAATTGAATTCAAGTTGCTTTTTTATAGAACTGAAAATTTAAATGTTGACCTTAATTAATTTATAATTTTGGAGCTATAGTTGTTATTACCTATAACTCGTTATTGTTATACACTCATTAACGTGCTTCTCAAATGGAAGAATAGTTGTTCTTTTTGCTAACAAGAACAGAGCAGTAAGAAAAAACAGAACATTTCAGTATTGAACTAGTGCTACTCCATCCTCTGTCACCAAGAAGACGTACATAAAGTGCCAGACATAACTGCAAATTGCAAGAAGAATGATCTCTACAAAGTTTGGCACTACAGTGAGTAACATGACGGGTGATCGGGTTCCTGTTTCCAATACCATGCCTGCAGAGACGATCACAACCAGAGGCAAAACACTGCTGAGAATTCCACACGCACTACAACAGTCCTCTACATGTGCCCGCATGAGACGATGACAAAAACTAGGAAAAAGGGGAATGAAAATTATCTGGAAAGCATGGGGGCATAAGCCAATAATTCAGGTACTACGACCACAATATTTAAGTATTTTGAAGAGGAGATTTATTAAGATATATAGGCATAAATTTTCAATAAGGAAGAATATGCTATGTATTCAACTCCTTGCACCCCAAGAACAAAATTATCTGATCATCAATAATAAGGGAAAAGGGGGAATAAGTTCACTAAAACACCAAGGGTAAAAGGAGAATGCAGTGTTTGGATAGTATTGTATATCAACTAACAATTTTCTCAATTTGTTTTCCTTCCCTCACATCCTAATCTTTTCAAATATTGAGGGTGTGTATGATCGCTTCCTCAAAGAAGGCACGAGGCAGGACGCTGAGCAGAATCAGAGTGGGAACGGGCACACTTCAGACCTCTGCTGGACAGCGAGATTCTTCAGGGGTCTCCTAAGGCTGGGATGCCGTGGTTGGGGGCATTTCATCACAGAAGCACAAAGAAGTTACTGAATCAAGATGAGCAAGACTACTTAAATGTGTTATGGAAAATACTCGCTTTTATTACATAGCATTAAACACCTGGAAAATAGAATATTTGTTTTTCTCATTTAAAGAAGTCATAATAAGTAATAGCTAATATTTATACTTACTGAGTTATTTATTGTTAAGAAACAGTACGCCAAGTAGACTAATGTTTGACCTTGGAACCAAGGCAACTTGTGTTCGAATTCCAGCTCTTTCTTCTAATGCTGTATAACCTTAGAAAAATTGCCTATCAGCTCTGCACTTCAGTTTTCTTATTAATAAAATGTAGATATAACAATAACATCTACCACAGGGTTGTTTCGAGGATTTAATACTTGTTCATACACTTAGAATCAAGTCTGTCAAGAAGCTTTACAAATGGCATGTCTTGTGGCATGCCATGTGGCATTTCTCTGGTTTGCTTATCACCTTAGAATACCAAAAAAGAAAAAAAAAGTTCCTGAGGAACAGGAGACATTCCCGACCTTGACATTAATTTTCTTTGTGTGCTGGCTTCAGCAGCACATATACTAAAAATTTTCTTTGCCTTGACCATGGTAAGCCTTGACCACGGTAAGAAAACAAAAATATTTTTCTATAATTCAATTGTAACTCTAGGGTCCACAGATTTAAGCAACCAATTATACTAAGATATCAAAATCCGATTAACAACCTCCAACAAATATACATTTTCTTACAAGAAATGCGTAGAAATGGAAAATTGAGCATGTGTGATGTCACAGTTCACAACAGAACCTGGAATGGGGACCTACTTTGTGATTCATGTGATAATGATCTTCGTGAGTATGGTGTGTGGAGAAGAACACACAGGACAGTGCTCTCTGGAATTCCAACATTAAAAATAAAATAGAGGAAGGAGTGTGCAAATGTGTGTGGTGGGGGATGGGGGGGACGCAGTGAGGAAGGAAGGGAACGAGAAAAATCAATGAGAATTATTTTCAGAGTCTGTATATTCCCAGACTCTTAGAATTTGAACATTAAACTACAGTTTATAATTTTCTTAATTTATGTGAGCCCCTGAAAGTTTCTAGAACATGAGCCATTCCAGCCATTTATTCTTTGTTCTTATACCCCAATGAGGCTCTACATCACCACTGAGAAAGCCTACCACTATTCATTCTCTCATATAGAAAGCTACAAGAGGGTGAGTGACATTTGACCTAACCCTACAAATTTCTTTTGTATATGGCAGCTGGTCCAATGGGCTATATTTCCTGAATTCTAAATTTTCAGCGTCTTAAGGAAAATGGCTAGTCCCTGGTAGTTTATCTCTCAGTAGGAAGCCTTTATCCATTCTCCTATAATTCTCTTTTAAAAATCATAATACCACCTCTAGTTTAAAAAATAAAATCACTAGCAATTATTTGGTTATATAAGATTTTAAGAGAATAATTGATAATCAAAGTTCTACTCAGAACCATCCTCATTATTTGGAAAAACAAAGAACCATGTAACAATAAGTAAAATCATACACTCAGATACTATAAAATGGTAGAGCCATGAAGCCAATCTAAACATATTACACCGATTTCAATAAATTATAATATTGCTTAATATACCCTTCTAAGGAGGCAGAGTGTGGTATTACAAAACTGACTAGATAAAGTAGACCCTCTGAACAGTTTCCCATATTCAGGTTTTGATTAGATTTTACAAGTCCCACTTGGATCCCATACGAAAACCTTGCCCCAATTACTGCCTGAATCACCCTTGGGAAACTTTCTATTAAAGTTTCTTAATAACACTCGATCATATAAATATTTTAGCTGCAGAATTACTTTTCTAGGTATCTATGAGTTATATTAATGTTTAAGCATTATTATTTATTTTCTGAAACCACGAGAAATCAAAACATCTTTTTAAAGGGAAAAAAGCAACATTGAACTAAATTTGTATTAAAGTTAGTCCACAATTCGCTTAACAACCCTTGCGATAATAATTGATTTGTCCTTTAATCCTCAACACTGAGTATGTAACTATTTCTTGCACTGTATTACAATAACTTTGGATATTTAAATTGGTTTCAAACATGTTAAAAATATATGTATATTAGAAATTGCTGATTCAAAACTTAAAGTACACCACAGTTTTATCTTTAAAGAAACTGTAAATATATTTTCTTTTATTATGTAGATGAAATCATTTGTGGAAGAGACCTAGTTCATCATTTCAGGGTACCATCTCTAAAGATGATATTCAACAGATTAACTGCAAAACAATGTAAACTTTTTCCCTCAATGAAGCATAAGAATGTAGTAACACATTTTAATTCAAATTTAAATATATTTATGTAAATTATTTAGTGAATAGTCTTGGGAATATTATGACAAGAGTGACTAAGTTTTAAAGCCAAAGTGAAACAAAATCTTGAAGGAACTTTAAAAGCTTAAATGTAAATTTAAGTTAAGCTTGAATAAATGTGGTCTAAGGTACATTTCTAAGAATCAACATGAACTTTTCCGTTTTTAAATTTCACTTTGGAAAATATACAGGAATAGTTTATAAATAAGTATTATTAATTTCTTCTTTACAAATCTATACTTTTTTATCTTTATGAAAAATCCAATAAATTTTGTATAATTAAGTGACTAATTCTGTAAAACAACATCGTAAATCACAATAATTAAGGCTACGTCTTATGACCAAGTAATATTCCACTGTGCATATGGACATTTGGAAATGATGATAAACAGCTTCTGACTTTCAATGGGTGTGGTCAGAGACAGTAAGCATCTTAATGCTCAGGAAGACTGTCCTTAATAAAGAATTATCTCAAATTCCACGCTACTTCCAAATAACTCAACACACATTAGTAGATATGATAAATTAGCTAGTAGTTACCTAAGTATAGAACATAATGTTTTACAAAAAAGTAATTTTTCAGTTTAAAACATCCTCTGCTTTTTAGAACTGTAACTACCATAATATGCCAAATGAAGAGTATACTCTACTTTTTTCAAGAACTTTCCAAGCACCATTCAATACATTGAAACTTATTTCACCAAGTCAATGACTTGTGGTATCTACTGTACCAACACAAGAGAACAGTGGTCTGCATTTGTAGCTGTTACATCTATGCAGAGGTACAAGTGTCTCACTAATACAGTATGTCTTCTTGTGAAGTTAGAGCTGTTTATACATTATTTTATGTTATAATTACAATGTAAATTATAATTATGTTATATAGTCAATATTATTTTAATGAAATAATATAAATTACTTTTTAATTTTTTCCTTTAATGATAATATATTGATTTTTTTAAAAGTTATGTGTGTAGATAAGCTATACTATTTTTGAAATTGATATCAAAATAGTAAAGATGGCATTATAAAATACCTGTTAAATAATAAAAATTAAACTTTGTGTTTGACTTTATATCACAGAAAATGAAGTATCTGTAAGAGTTTACAAATCAGCAACAAAATCTCCTGTTTGAAAAGTGAGATAACATAACAATATTCATTAACTATTACTGAGTATTTACCATCTACCAGGCAAAGGTCTGCGCAATTTATTTGTAGGTAACTCACTTAATTCTTATAGGCACTTATATGATATGCACCTCTATCATTTTCAATTTAAAAATTAGTATGGAATAGTGACAATAAAAATTTTAGAGACAATTACACACATAGTTAACATAACCAAATATTATTTTTTTAAAGAAGTTGGTAAAAGGCTAATTTGACTACATGAACTACACATGCCTTTGTTTTGTCTTTTGAACCATTATGGTGTGTGTGTGTGTGTGTGTGTGTGTGTGTGTGTGTACAGTTAGAAAGAGAGTTATGATCTTTCAAAAAATAAATTCATGAATAATTAATTTTTTGAAGACCATATAAAGTAATAAAATTTAAACAGTGGGTGGAACTTAATAGAGAAGTGTGATCAACTGTTCAGATCTGCAAAAAGTTTAAACATTTTTCCTATCTTTTCTGGTTCATCTCTTAGAAGCAACTCTCCCATTAAATCTTGTGTATTTCTAATCCTATCATGGTGTCTGCTTCTAGGAATAACTGAAGTAATGAAGAAAAAATTATTTTAAGAAAAACAGTAGTCATGCATTACTGGATTGTATACACCCTGTGTATTAGCAGTGGGGACAAGGGTGGAAACAGATTAAGTGATATTATGTGATATTTGAAATTCAAGAATAATGGGATCACAATTAAAGTAGTACTGAATTTGGATTTAAGTGTGTTTTAACTGCATTGTGCATGAATATAAAACTTCCAGTAGCAAAGCTACTAAAAATCTCCCTAATACAATCAAGGTAGAGGTGATTGAGAACATGATGTAGGGTGATGGCTGTTAGGAAAGGCAATCCTGCACAGGTGCTGCACACTCCAGTATCCTTTCACAGTAAAGAGCAGACACATAATTTAAAAAACCAAGTGCAGAAAGTCATAGAGCACTTCAGAGCCCAGGGTCCTGTGTGATGTATATGTTGCATATCAGTGAGGTCCACTCTATTTGCTATATAAGCCAAGGAGCAAAGCCCTGACCGCTCTTTACTTGGGCCCTTTCTCAGGGTTGCTTGCAATGAAAAACCTTGAAAATGTATTAAGGAATGCCTCTATTATAGACTACATGTTTGTGTCCCTCCAACATTCACATACTGAAATCCTAATACCCCAGGTAATGATACTAGGAGATGAGACCTTTGACAGAAAATTAGCTCATAAGCATAGCCCCCCACCCCCCATGATGGGAATAGTCCTCATAAGAAGACTTTAGGAGCCATTTTTTCTCTCTGTCACATGAGGATACAGGAATAACTGGACAATCACACCTGAAAAAGCTCTCACCAGAACCAGACCACGGATGCACCCTGATCTCAGATGTCCACCCCATAACTGTGACAAAAACCTATCTGTTGCTTATAAGCGAAGTAGTCTATGCACTGCAGTAGCAGCCCAAAAGACTAAGGCTATCTCCCTCAGGGACAAAGAGCAAATGTACCTATTACTTACTATGAATATGGTAGCTTCACAAGCTCAGCACTCCTCAGCTATGACACAAAAACACTGCATGTGCATACCTAGCATCCAATTGAGTCCCTCTGCCTGAAACTATGGGAGGAGATGCAAACGAGATACTCATACAATGAATGGTAGTGTCTCTGCTAGCAGACCTGAAATAGCAATACCAACTTTTCAGCTCGTAAGGAATTATCAAATTCAGAACATGAAGACTGCAAAAAAAAAAAAAAAAAAAAGTGAAAATTTGCCAACACGTTAAAGAAACATGTTAGAGACAGTATCAGATGATGCCAGATTACATGAAGTATGAGTGAACCGGAAGGAAAGACCATAAACTTCTTAGCTAGGTTTGTACTCCAAAATAACACAATCCAGGCACTGCTGAAAATGAGTGACCAGGAAAGGAGCTTCTAAAGAGAAAAGTTAAAAAAAAATAAAAGAAAAAGAAAAGATGTACTATTTAGATGATTTGTATACTTCCTCATAGAGACTCTTGAATCTGGTTCCTTCAATTGTCACTACTATTGCCTTTCTCCTAATGGGTATATCACACCAATCTCTTTTCGTTGTACTTCACTATACAAAATGAGGCTTGCCTGAGTGACCCCCAAAAATAAAAGAGAGAAAGGGAAGGAAATATAGAAGGTTAAGTGAGGTTAAAATAACTAGAAAAGAGCTGGAATTTGTACCCAGGTCTCTCGGACGCAAAGCATAATTTTTTACTTAACATAGAAAGACACTGGAATCTTATGGCAGACATCATATGAAGAGCAGACTTTCATAATTCATAAATTTCCTTAAGTACTTCGAATTTCTATCAAATATTACATATATGTGTATATAGTACAGTGCCTTGACCCAATTTAAAGAAAAGCAATCACAACCTAGGAGAAATACTGACTTCCCTTAAAATATTTTAGCAGTAGAAACATTCAACTTCTCTAAGCATATAGCACATTTTTCTCCCCAGATATATTTCTAGATTCAAAATCGTTCATCTATGTAACTCCTTTTTATATTAGTACCCAGAGCATAGTAAAACAGCAATTGTGATTTTCAGCATATGAATTTCATACTGTTCTTCTTATATAAATAGAATTGCTTTCAATAGAGAAATTTAAAGCTGTTCCTATATTTTATATTATGATCCCCAAAAGCACATCTCATTTTCAAAATAAATATACCTGTGATAAAACGACTTAGTATACTATTTGAATATTTCATATGGAATGGATTTTTAAAAGCTGAGATTATTTTGTTGTTATTTGCACTTCACTCTTCTATATCCTAGCAGAACTTCAACTTGAATGCTTTTTTTTTTTTAATGTGGTAGTTTCATGAAAACCTAAATAGATTCTGATTAAAGAATGACATATACCGAACTATTTTATTATCCCTTTCTGGGTATTTCATTTTATTATTTATTTGACTTTAAACAACAAATGTTTGGTGGTCTGCAGAAGAGAAAATTTAAATTTAACTTGATGTCAGGTGGCATTTAGGAAAAAATGTCCTTTCAGCCTCTGAATTTAATTCCATCACTTACACAGGTAAATGTTTGCATGTGTGCCTTATACTCCACCTGTAGCAATCTGAGGCTGAGAGCTTTCTTATGAATTGGTTCTGCTTCAGACCTATACAACAAAATGAACTAAATGATACCAGTATTTACAGATATGAAATATGACAACTCTAGAAATATTGTGCATTTGCAAAGCCCAGCAACTTTATATTTTTTTCTCCCTCACCTCTGTGTTTCTAGGTGCTACTTGCAACGTGTCATAAGCTTTAAACATAAGACCCATCCTCACTCCCCTTCTTCCATCAACACACTAAGTGGATATGCTCCACTCTGCCATAATATCCAATGAATTTTACATGAAATTCTTAAGAGCAAAAGCTGTTAAGTACAGCAGTGGGCAAGAATGCAGTTTTCCTACTAGAAGTTTTCTGAGTGCTTCTGCAAAAGTCAATGTTCTTTCTGAAGTTCTGGGTCACTTAGGATGGTTTCAGCAGCTAAAAGTTAGTAGTACACGCAACTTTCTTTCATTGTTACAGGTAGTTATTTCAGCTTTTTTGAAATGGCTAAAGAAGTTTTGTTTTGTTTTTCAAGGAAAATACTTCAGACTTTTAGGGAGTCATCATATGAACTCTATAGCAGTTTTATATAAAGTTTGATGAGTTAATCAGTATAATTTATTTATAAAAACAGAGAATAAAGTTAATACAATAGCTCTGTTGCATTTCCTGGTAAGCCACCCCAGGATGTCTCAAACAAGTAGATATAATTACAGTTATAGTCTTCTGTTAAGCAATTTTTCCTTTGGAAAAAAAATCTCTCATTTGCCAACTAGTTTGGTATTGCAACGGGTACTTCAAGTGTTAAAATAATTCTGTTCAAATAACACATACTGTAACAAATATTATTTTAGGACAAAAAAGAAGAAACTAACATTGACACTTGGAAAGTGCATTAATATTTTACTTTAGGGTGTGATTTATCTTATTGAAATAGTTACTTATAATAGAGGAGTCTGATAACATACGCTAATTACCTCATAAGTAGTTACTTCAATATTTTAGCTGATATTTTAACCTGTGAAGATTTACAGTGCCTTTAAATTATAGTATTTAGAGAGTGATAGAATAGGAATTCCTAGACCCTCTTTCCCACCAGGAACACAGTAATTTAACAATAATACATGGACAAATTACCTTCGTGAGAAACCCAGAAACCAGTTGAAAAGCATCTATATCCAAGTGAACAGTAAAACTAAGCATAGTAAAGTAGGGAAATTTGAGACTTCTCTGGATAATCCTTACCTCTGGCAGAATACTATATAATCAGGAAGAAACCCTCAACTATCAGTTTCTTCTTATGGAAAGAGTTGGACTATGCATCCAAAGTTCCAGCTTCTCTGGGAGCTACCCAAAAGACTGGCTTCTGTTTTGTCTACTTTAGAACACAGAGAGAACATGGTATTCCCTTGCTATCGGTAGGCAGAGTGAACAAAGATGGCATATTGAGTACAGTTTCCATGGCCCCCTCCCATAGGGTCAGCAAAGAGTAAGCTAATGAAAAACTTCAGCTCCCAACTTAATCCTAGAGAAAAGAAAGGTGAATCATGCACTCAATGCCCCAACTTTTGGGGAGGCTGCCTAGAGGGTTGGATTCTCTCTAGCTTATCTCAGAGCACTAATGAAACCTAGCATACTTTAGCTTCCTAGAAGCCAATGAGGAAAAAAATGTTGTTTTGAACTAGCAGTCATCAAAGCACCTCTCCTTGGTTCAGCACAGAGCAAGTGGATGAAAAACCCCAAATTTCTACTTCCCCCTGGGAAGAAAAAAATATGGAGCAGGTGTTCAATGCTACAACTTTTTTGGGAGTGGCCCAAAGTCTTCCATGTTGCTTGCCTTGGAGTTCTCACAAGACTCAGGGTACTATAGACACCTGGGGGGGCAGAGAGACAAAGACAGTGGTTTGATCTTGCATGCAAGTAGTTGCCACAGACTTTCCCACTGGACCAGCTTAGAATGAATGTGAAATAAACCCAGATCCCAGCTTGTCCCTGAAAAAGGAAAGAGTCTAATAGCATGTCCAACAATTATACATTTCTGGGGCTCCCAAAGGATCTAATTTTAGTATTGGTCATTTCAGAGTGCTGACAGGACCTGGCATACTAGATATGCTGAGAGGCTTCCAAAAACAAAGAAAGCAGGCTGGACTAGAAGAAAGGACTGAAAAGCCCTAGATCCCTCTCCAAGTTAAATGGTGAGAGTCTTCTTCTGAATAGGACAAGTCACAGAAGACTGGGAAGGTAGGTGTTGTGTTTTGTTCTGTTTTATTTTGTTTTGTCTTGTTTCTTTCTAATGTGCAGATACCAACACAAATAGTCAAGGAAATTTTTTAAACACTAAGGAATTATCCTGCAAATGAACAAAAAAAATCTATAGAAACCAATGGTATTGAAAAAAATGATATATGGTTTACCTGACAGAAAACTCAAAGTAACTGTCATAAAGCTATTGAGATCAGGACAATGCATCAACTAAGTGAAAATTTCAACAAAAAAAATACAAAATATATACCAGTACCTAACAGAAAATTGGAGCTAAAGAATACAAAACTGATCTGAAAAAGCTCACTAAAGGGATTCAGATACAGACTAGATCAAGCAGAATAATCAAGTGAACCTGAAGACAGATTGGAAATTATCCTAACAGAGGAGCAAAAGAGAGAAAAAAAGTGAAGAAGTCTTTAAGGACTTCTTTGGACCCTAAAGTGGACCAAATATGCATTATGCTTCCAGAAGGAGAAAAGAGGTAAGGTCAGAAAACACATAAAAAAAAAAAATAATAATGGCTAGAAGCTTTTCAAATCTGAAGGAAATGGAATTCTAGATCCAGAAGGCCCTATGTATCCCATATAAAATGAACTTAAAGAAATCCACACTAAGACACACGATAATGAAATTTTCAAAAGTCAAAGATAGAAAGAAAATTCTGAGAGCAACAAAGAAAACAACTTGTCACATACAAAGGAACTTCCACAAGACAATCAGCAAATTTCTCACCCGAAACCTTGCAAACCAGAAGGGAGTAGGATGATAAATTGAAAGTGCTGAAAGAAAACAACAACAACAAACAAATGAAAAACCCTGACAAACAAGAATATTATTCCTGGAGAAAGTGCCCTTCAAAAATCAAGGAATGATAAATACTTTCCGTGACAAAAATTGAGGGAGTTTATCACGTTTCATTCTGACTTAGATAAAAAAACTAATGAATTTTTAAGTTGAAGTAAACAGACATAAAACAGAAATACAAAAGAAAACGATAGTATAAAACTTTCAAATAAAAATAAATACATAGAAAAATACAGAATACCGTATTAATGTAATGCTGGTGGGTACACCTTTTCTTCTAAGATTAGGAAGAAGATAGAGATGCCTCCTCTCACCTCTATACCTCTATATTCAATATAATACTGAAAGTCCTAGCCCAAGTAGTTAGACAAGAAAAAAAAAAAAGAGGCAGATGACATGATCTTATGAATATATAATTCTACAGAGTTCACAAAAAAAATCAAGAGTTAATAAACTCAGTAAATTTATAGGATACAAAATCAGTTACATTTCTATATGCTAAAAATGAACTATTCAGAAAGAAAATAAAGCAATACCATTTTTAAAAGCATTAAAAAGAATAAAATAGGAATAAGCTTAACTAGGAGGTGAAGGACTTTTGAGTAATTCTAAAATCCATGTGGAATAAAAAGTGACCCCAAATAGCCAGAATAATCTTGCAAAATAAAAATAAAACTGATAGCATCACACCTCCTGATTTCAAAATGTATTACTACAAAACTACAGTAATTAAAACAGTATGGCACAGTTTTACAGATCATACATTGGTTGGGAAAAATCCAGCCATAAGTGCCTCTATTTTTCATAATACATGGCTGGGTACTTTCCACACAGCCCTCGTATAGAGTCTCATTTCCAATAGACCATGACATAGAAATAAAGTTTCATGACATAGAAATAAAGTTTCATTTCTCAAATGAAAGTCTGCCTTGAGTATAGTAACAAAGAGAAAGGAAGGAAACCTTAGGAGACTTCATTTTAAATGGTATAGCATATTTCAATGACACGGATTGTATTACATTGGGAAGTACTGATGAGTTACGACTGAGCGCTCTGGAGGGGCATTTATGACAGTATGAGCCAATTAATAAATAAGAAGTGTAGGTTTCTTTACTGCTGATTATTTCCTGTTTAACTCTGAAATGAACAAATGTTAAATAAATTGTTATGTAAGTAAAAAGTAATGAAGTTCTGGAACAATCTAATTTTAATTAGGGACTAGTCACATAGGTTTCTCCTTTTGTTTCATGCTGTTGTTTCATATTCAACATTAAAATTACTAAATAGAAAAACAGAAAAGATTATCAATATTTCCAATACTTTGGTGATGGCAGAAATATTAAGTACCAGCATTCTAAAAATCAGAGATGGTACAACTCATTTTTAGCCAAAGTTGTGTTTGGACTGTCAAAACTAAGAGTCAGTGACAGGCCCTGCAGACTGGGATCAGAGTTATGACTCAAAGGACAAACCATGCCTGTGATCTGTTCACCTTCCTTCCATCCCATCACACTCCTATACATGGAAAATAGTGCCAGGAAGAATATCACAGTTCTATATGACAGACAAGAGAACAGTTAGGTGAATGTGTGCATTAGCAAGGGTAGGCTGTAACACATCCTGTTTTATTAATGCATAATCTTCCTTGGTTTTAATGAGATGTTTCATAATATCTCATTAAATTGGCTTTTTATTTTTAGCATATTCTAAGTAATTATTACAATGAGCCCATTGATCTATACAGTAGTAATTTTTACAAAAGATTATCTCTTTTAGGGAAATAGCTTCTTCTCTAAGAACAGTTCACATGTGAAATATAGTTAGGCAATTCACAAATTTTCCATCTACATCTGGAAGTTATAAAAATTCTACTAGATGATTTTAGAAAAGGAAAAAATCATTAAAACCTGGGAAAATGAGATTTAGTTTAGTAGATTTATTATTTCTTTGGAAATTAAAAATAATTACTTGTGAAAACATTAATATATCAAAATAAATTAGAATTTATTATTCTGTGAAAAATACTTCAGAGAATTTGGTGGTTGTTTCCCAACATACATTCTGTTCCTCAATTTTATAATAAAACGACCAGTATCTTACTCTCTAGCCTAGAGTAACTGATTACAACCCATTGAGATAGCCAAGCTGTATCCTGAAACTCGTGTATTTTCCAACAAATGTCTTTGCATGCTTTGGGATAACCTCCTTCAGTCGTATAAAATAGTAACTAATGGGAAAAACAGCATTATTCCCCCCCCGGTACAAACAAAGCTGGAGTGTTGACACAATTATGCAAGCTGACAAATGTATGGCAGGATATTTAAACAATTATTCACACCTTTCAATGTAAATGTTGTACATCAAGAATTTAAAATGCATTTATTCAAATATTACAATTAAGTGTAAAGGATAGTTACCCTCAAACATTGCTAATGGGATTTGTAAATGTGTGTAACTTTTCTAGAGGGAAATCTGAGAACGTGAATCAAATACATCAAGCTATGTGTAACTTTGGCCTCAGAAATTCATCTAGAATTTTTTCTCATGAAATAAAGATATGCATAAATATTTAGTTAAAATAATGTTAATCATGGCATCACTTATTTTAGCAACAATATTTACGATCAACATTGGCTTAGTAAATTTTGGTGACTCCAAATACATCATACTAATATTAAAACTTTATAAAGTTTAATATAATTATATGGTTGAAAAAGGGTAGATAATATATACTATTGTTTATTAAAACATTATGTATATACAGTATATAGACGGGTCATCGTTAAATTTTTAAAATGTATATCCTGAGCAAAGAACTCAAAGGTATCATGAAGTAGTCTTGAAATTGACATACATTTTTCTGAGTAGATGTGGGTGTTTTTTAAATTTTGTTCTTGTGTGTATTCTTCTACTTTTATCTAAAATTAATACGTATTACTTACATAATAAAAAAAATTAAAAGAGGGAGTTCCCTGATGGTGTAGTGGCTTAAGGCTTCGGCGCTGGCACTGTCAGTGCTGCAGCCTGGGTTCGATTCCCAGTCAGGGAGCTACCTACATACCAAAAAGCAAAAAAAAAAAAAAAAAAAAAAAAAAAAAAAAAAAAAAAAAAAAAAAAAAAAAAAAAAAA
>PVJL010001150.1:0-18956 GCA_004026885.1 Lyroderma lyra | reverse complement strand
TTTAAGTTTCAGCATATGTTATAGGGGTAGAAACTAAATCTTAATTAAGATTCAGCTGCACACCAAGATTCAAGTGGGAATTTGAAATGAAATCAGCCTGGAACTGAAGGACACATACACACATGAAGGAGAGGGAAAGAGCTGGTAAAAAAAAAATATAGCCACACCTCTTTAGAAATGCTTCTGTCATGATGACGACAATCTTAAATTGCTAAAATATATGAACTAAACTCAGTCTACTAAACACATTTTTTCCTCCGAGTTTGTATTACCCCAGGCAATAATAATGTATGTTAGATTTACTTGCCTTTCCATATCACCTCTGAAAGCCCCCTTTACTCCTCAAATGATTTTTTAGGCCATAATTCTTGCAACTCTCCAGTTCTTTTCAAGTGAAACCTCCCAAATTCTTTCCAATGTTAGTTCATATATTCCAGCTCTCCATCTACCCTCCCTATTCGCCCTCACTGCTCATTCGCCCTCTCTCCCTCCCTCTCTCTCACATACACACACTCACACACACATACACAATTTATCATTTACCTTTGCTTACATCTTTACATTGCAGATCAACCCTGTCATTGAGGGTAAGTCCTTCTACCTCATCTTCTCTTCTCTCTTATTTAAAATTCTTTTGAAATGACCATTGTTCATTAAATATCAATTTTGACTGAATTTTTAAAATAAAACACTTTCTAAAAAGCAGAAAGGCTCGGATACATGTTTTTGCCAAAATAGGTAACTCCTATAAATGCTAGTAGTCTGAAAATGGAAAAAAATAGGTTGAGAAAAAAATGGCATATTAATTTTTCTTTATATCACATAGAACAAAACTATTATATTGTCACCTCTTAGCCAATATTTATGTAGAGTAGGATCTTTCTATTATATAATTAATTCTTCTCCCTTATGGGAAGAAATGTTTCACCATGTGTTTAAGAGGAATGATTTATAGGCAAAACAATGATTTACAATGTTTTAAATTATTTTCTTCTACCAGAAATTTTCTTTATTTTCTTCTCTACCTGGAAAACCCTAATCATCCTTTAAAATATGGTTCCCAGCTTCTATGCATTATGATTCCATAGGATTTTATCCTTCATTGTGTAAGTGTCACATTGTTGATACAAGTTTACATATCTCTTCTCCCAATGTGCAAATGCTGTCTGATCAAAGGTTTGAGCTAGGTTTTCCTTTGTGTATCTCTGCTCTACTGCTTAGTGATATCTGACACATTGTAGACACATGAGGCATTTTCACTCGGTACAAAACATTATATGTCACATTAAGAAGTTTTTACTTTTTTCAGTGGAGATAGGTAAGCCTTTAAATTGTTTACTAAAAAGACTGAAGGATTATGTTTATAAATATATGGTCATTTGAAATACATACTGCATTGTCTGGAAACAATGGCTCTATAGAAGAACAGTTATAGATTTAAGTGCTATCAACTAGAGATAAGAGCCTACTTAAACTATGACTGATTTTAGCAGGGGTTGGCCAGCTTTTCACTAAACCTTTTTCTTTGGCTCTGGACCGAGAATTGGAGCACATTTTTTGGCTTCCTTTGCAGTTAAAGTGTCACTGAGTTCAGGCCAATGGAATGTGAATAAAAATAATGTCCACCACTGTCTGACCTAGCCTCATAAAATGTCTCATGTAGTACATGCAGGACCTCATGTGCAGGACCTTATCACCCTGGGCCACTAAATAACTACACAGAGGAAGGTCCCCACTGCCACATTCTCCTTACAGCTGAATTTTATTTGAGTGAGACATAAATTTCTACTATGTAAATCAACCAAGATGTCAGGTCCACTTAGTGTTATGGCATCTAGCTGTATCTCACCCAGCACGCTGATTATGAATGGAAGAAAGCAAAAAGAAAACGATAATCTATGATTATACTAACAAGGTGAATGGTATGTTAAAAAATGGGTAAAGCAGATAAATAGATAGGGTACTCTGCATTTCACAATAACCCAAAGATGTAATAGATAGTACTCTCCCAGGTGTACTGTAAGTTTTGCACCCAATACAATTAATATTTTGAAGTCAAATAATATAAGGGCTTACAACAGTAAAACACATGCCATTTTATCTCTTTTTATATAAACACACACCCACACACACAAAATTTCTCCTCACAGTTATTTCCATTTTTTTCTCCCATAGGAGTAATTGATCAAGACTTTCAGAACTGGTTAGCGCAGTCAGCAAAGCCTTTAAAAAATGTCTTAGAATGGATGTTTTCTTTGGTTACAGTTTGTGTCCCAGGAAAAGCTGTGGGGTCCAAATGTACCTCGGTCTCTGAGTTCACTGGGCTTGTGAAGTGCCCAAGCTTCCCTGCCTATTTTCAAACATAGTTAGTGAAACTATCTTTGTATGATATTAGTATTTGTATCAGTAAACTACATGAGGGAATAGAGACCTTTCCAGACCAAAAATAAAAGGAATGCCGTCTCATGGCAACTGAAGACACGTGCTAATCAAAAATTCTTTTTTCTTAATATATAATTTTAAATTGTTATGACCCTGTGCAATGTCACTAATGTATGAAAAATCTTCTTCCAATACTTCTATTAAAGTTTTTATACTGAAGTATAACTTGCATATAAATGAAAACAAAACACGAATTAGCAGCTCAATACATTTTTACACATTTTATATGAGAACATCCATGTAAATTAAAAGAAAAAAGACAACAGAACACTACCTTCACCCCAGAAGTGCTCCCTCTGTATCAATCAAATCACTAATGTATCTTTGTCCACAAAATAATTACTATCTTAATATCTAACATCCAATACTTGTCTATTTTAACTTTACATAAATGAAATTGTATAGTATATAACATTACTTTTTTTACTTTTACCTAATGTGAACTTTGTGAGATCTCTTCACATGGTTGTATATAACAAGTTTTTCTTTCATTATGTATAATATTCAATTACATTAGTATAATACAATGAATTAAGCCACTGTATTTTTTTTTAATGGACATATATGTTGTTTCCAGTTTGGGACTATTAAAATATTGTAATAAATATTCTTGTACAACTATTGATATATACAGATTCTGTTAAATATGTACCTGGGAAATAAAAATCTCGGTGTCATAGGATAAACCTATGTTTAGCTTAGTAAATAAAACCAGTTTTGCAATGATTGCAACAATTTACATTGTTGCCGATAGTGCATGAGAGCTGTTAACTATTTCAGATTCTTTTCAACACTTAGTGCTGCCTGTCCTTTTAATTTAAGCTGTTCTGGTTGATAAAATAAAGTCTCATAATAATTTTACTTGAAATGTTCTTGATGACTAATGAGATTGATCCTCTTTTCATGTGTGCATGCACAGACGTTTGGGATACATAACTTGTAAAGTGGCTTTTGTAACTTTTGCTCATTTTTAATTGATTGTCTGGTTTTATATTGACTTATAGGAATACTATGATTAACTATACCAGTTACATTCATTGTATTTTTTGCATACTTTGGGTAATTTTTTTATCTTTAATAAGGACAAGTTCTCAATTTAAATACATTTTAATTTATTAATCTTTTTATTTGCATTTATTTCTATATCTTTCTGAAAATATTTTTCAACCTCCAATGTTATTAGTATATTTTTCAATGTTATCTTCCAGAAATTTTAAGATTTTTAAAAAATTAGATCTGTAAACTACATGGGCTTCCTTTTTGTTTATAATGTAATGTGGGAAAACATTTTATTTATTGACTGGGTTATCAAACCTAGATGGCTCCTTAAACTTATTCACTTACTTTCTCTTTTATTTTTAATTACCGTCATTTCTTGTTACAACAAGACATTTTTTGTCACATATTCTTCACACAGATTTTACTGTTTTCCAATTGGGTGCCTTTCCTGGAAATGAATCTGCTGCATCAATTATTTATTTCCAAATTCAGGACAAGGTTGAAGTCTACAGAGCCTGACGTCTTCTTGATCCTCACTTTAAGAGAATACTACCGATCTATCAGGCGCATGTATGTTTGTCATGGCCTTGGTTTTCACAATAATTTTTTTATTTCTTTTTGTTTTTGTGGGGTCATACCTTAACATGTGTAGGATGGGGAAGCCAGACATACAGCCCAGTTCCACAAAACAGAGAAAGTGTTTAATCCCCATTGCTACTAGTGCCCCCCTCTTTTGAGAAACACTACATCATTATGGGATGTTGACACTACTGGGCATTATTTGCAGAACATTATTTCTATGTCAAACTAGTAAAAATCAGGCTTTCCTGTTCTTCATTCTGGTCTTGCTTAACTTACGCAGAGTTCTCTGAGTAAATCTTTCTTTTTTCACTTCAGTAGGAAGATATAATGGGATAGATAAGAATAGATAAAAATATTTATTTTAAAGGCATACTTACATAAAGTAAATTACACATATATTAACATTCCCAATTTATCCATTATATCTGCTAGTCAAACTCCATTTATACAACAGTGCCCTTTGTTTATATTTTCTATTTTTTTCTTTAACATTATGAACATGTTTTTTGCATGTGCTTGACCTTGTTCCAATTAAGTACAATTATTATTCCTTTATTAATTCTCCAATTGTCAGAGTTTGGTAAATTGGATGTCATACAAATTGGCTCTCCCACCTTTTCAGCCTGACTTGCTAACCTGACTTGCTAACCATTTGGAACCATGACTGGTTTTGGCAGCAGTAGGATTTTCATAACCCAACTTTATTTATTTTTTTGCTTCAAGAAAGAATTATCTAGTTTAAAAATATCACTGTTTTTGTTGAATTTTAAAAATATATTAGAAAAGTCTAGGTGCTAGTATTCATGTCAGAGTGTTTTATATGAGAAAAGATATTGGCCAGAATAGTTATGTATGTATGATACTTTGGAGCCAGAACTTTTATCATTTTTTTAAGGTCATAGGTCTATATCAACTTTTATAACTTGACTTAAGCATTACTAATTACTTTTTGGAATATTTTGTTTGACTACATATCTCTCAAATGTATTTGCAATACCCTAAGTATACTAGTAAATGTTTAACCCTTCCCATCATACTTAAAAGGTCATTTCTTTCCCTATAATAATCACTACCTTATTCTGTGGTCCCCTTATTAACATTATAATGTCAGAAATTTTTTCCAAATCAAGCTGTCATTTTCATAAATAGTATTTTCTTATTAGATTTTAATACAGTGTGCATATATATATTAAACTAATGTCAGTTATCTTGCCTCTGGATATGGTTGTCCTCAGTGAGGCAATATGGAGAATGTTACTGTATTTTTAGACTTTGATGATCATATCTTTATTTGATAATGTATATGCAAGGCTAATAATGTGCTAGTTATTGGAGATAAACAGTAAGAAAGAGATCCAGTTTTTCCAATTTGTGTAAAATACAAGAAGGGACCCAAAAGAAAACAGAATTATGTTTCTTCGATGTGAGACAGATTGTGCACTTAGAATTTATTCCTCTGGGTCAAATGGTCAACCAAAGTCTTATTCAGGAAGATCTAAAACGTTGCATCATGATTTGCAGAAGAAACATCCAGTTGTGGGAAACGGATAACTGGTTCTTCTACCATGACATTATACCTGCCTATACCAAACTGAGTGTTCAGCAGTTTTTGACTGAAAATATGACTCCCATGCCCCACCCTCCCTATTCACTTGATCTTGCCCTGAATGACTTTAGTTTCCCCAGATGAAAAAGTCCTCAGAAAGTCCTCAAAGGGAAACATTTTTCTGATATGGAAAAGATAAAACAAAAAACAGCAAAAGCACTAAAAAGCATCAAAATAGACGAGTTCAAAACTGTTTTGAGCAGTGGAAAAAACGTCTCAATATGTGTACTGCATCAAACAAAGAGTACTCTGAAGGTGACTGAAGTTTAAATATGTAGAATAAATACACACTTTTTTTATAAATTCATTTTTATTGTTAGACTTATTGGGATGACATCTGTTAGCAAGGATTACATAGGTTTCAGGCATACTATTCTACAGTGCATTGTCAACTTGTATAATAAGATCACCACCTACTGAATACACAATTTTTTATAAATAAATTCTAGGTTTTTGGAGGTCCTCCCTAGTGTAACTTCTAGAAGTTGGGATAGAACTGTTTATAGTAGAAAATATTTGGAGTTCCCTGGTGGTGTAGTGGTGTAGTGGCTTAAGGCTTTGGCGCTGGCGCTGGCACTGTCAGTGCTGCAGCCTGGGTTGAATTCCTAGTCAGGGACGTACCCACATACCAAAAAGCAAAAAAAAAAAAAAAAAAAAAAAAAAAAAAAAAAAAAAAAAAAAGAAAATATTTGTAGCAGGAAGGGACCTAAGAAGGTCAAGAGAAATTCATATGCTGCCACCTTTACAAGCAACTCTGGTTGAATTTTAAACTATTTTAAAAACATTTAATCATGTCCATGTAAACATTGAATAGATTTGTTAATTTACTGGAACACAGACTTTGAAATAAGTTAAAGATTATTCAGTAAAAATTGCCTAAATTTTTAGGGAATAAATTATGTCTCAGGGTTGTTAAATTGGGCAAATACTCTAGAAGGCTACAGTGTAATAGGTGGACTTTGAAATTTAGTATGTAACTCCTAGGTTGCAACTCCTTCAAAAGTACCATGAGGGCTTCTCAAATAATGACTGCTTTTTGCCACTGAACTAAACAGAAAATTTTAGATATATTACAGATAGAGGTTTCTTTTTTTTTTTTAATTCATTTTTATTGTTAGACTTATTGGGGTGACATCTGTTAGCAAGGATTACATAGGTTTCAGGCTTACAGTTCTACAGTGCATTGTCAACTTGTTGAATAATAATTTCACCACCTAATGCTACATAAGGCTGAATTATGCCAGTTAAGAACATGCTGTTAATCTGTGATAAATTAAAAACTGAACAACTGAAACAAGAGCATCATAGCATCTTTCCAAAGAGCCAGAACAATGAAACCAATATTAATATGGTGACAAAGAAACAAAAATAGTCCTTGCAGCTGTTTCTAGAATTAAAATAAATTTGTTAACGTTAGACAGATGAATACAAAGTTTTCAAGCATTCTAATATAGAGGTAGTCTGCACATACATGCATTTTAACTCTTGCAGACTGGGCATTTAAGAAAATACATACAATAAGAGATGAAGAGTGAACACCCCTCTGATTCAGTGCAGGAACTGAAGTCAATGCTATTACTTATGCTATATTACTAGAGAATGGTCCAAACATCTTAGCTCAATGATGCTTACAGCCAAGTATGCCAGATACCCTATTTGGAGAGTTATTTTAAATTGGAAAAAAAATTATGAATTTATGTATTCCCCGAAAAGCTCCTGTGAGTTCATTTCTCTTCATCTCCCTTGGGATCATCTGACACTGATACATTTGGTTGTATTCCTGTTGTTGATGTTCCTTAAAACTACAGACCATAACCTATATTATAATAAGGTATTTCTACATCTCTTTACTTGTTATACTATAAAAATATAATGTATAAGGTATTTATAACAAAAGTATAATTAATTATAATTCCTGATAGTTTGCTTTAGTGACATTATTCCTTAAAAAGCAAGGAAATAAATGGAATGACCGCACTTGAGCTCTTCAAGGTTTAGGATTCTATTATTACCATCAGCTTAGGGAGATGTTCATTTTCAGTATTCTCTCATTATCAATGCAGCATTTTAAGTTAAAAAACTTGCAGTTTACTAACCTACCACTCTTGAATTATCTGAAACTAAATTATAGAGGGACCTGGATGGTATAGTTGTATATGAAATGTTGAAACCTTTTTCATTGTACATTCCAGAATTGATTGTGAAAGTCTGGCAGGGATAATAAACAGCCCTAATTACCAAGAAGCACCGTCTCCACAAGCCACTACTCTTTTCTTAAAGGCATTTATGTGCTTTTCCAGTGAGATAGATTTGTTCTGCCTCTTAGCCTGACATAAATTATTTTTATATCAATCTTTCAGAAAAGAGGTTGTCCTCTGAGTGATGGCTATGGGAATATAGTACCTCTGGGAAAAGAAAATTAATTTGTCTCATTATTTTCTGTATCTCACTATTCCCTAAGCTGCAATGCAGCTCAGAAACTTACAGTGGAAGTCTAAGCCCCAACAGTTAGGTTTCATGAATAGATATCATTAAAGAGCAAAACTCCTTAAAATACTGTTAGCGGCTGGGAATTGAAGACAAAGAAAAAGAATAAAAGAACCCAACGAGGAAAGATATTTAATCCAGCTTCATTATTTTTACTATGACACAATTATATCACCTTGTTATTTGGCTAGAATTTGCAAACTATTAGACACCTCATTAGGGAAATGGGACTTACTATCACCTCTTAGGCAGGAGGGGGTACATTTTTCAACTAGAGTAGTAAAAGGATCTCTGAAAATCACATTAATATAAATCACATTAATATATAAATGAATTACTTAGTTTAAATTGGCTTGCATGCTATACCTAACTCAGGCAGGGATCTTTTATTAGGTTTGATATTGAATGGGATGATTTAACTCATAAATGAATCTTTCAAAAAAGTAAACAGTAAAAATAAAAATAAATTGCTTTGATAATTCAACTCTGGAAAATAATATTCTTTGTATAGTAATAACAATATCCTTCTTAACTTTTTGGAGACTTAAATATATTTACATAAGATATGTAAACAAATATTTAAGTAAAATTATATTTGATATGAGAATTGAAGTTAAAAATACACTTGAATTAACAAGATATAAATATGTTAAATTTATAAAGTAGCAAGTTCTAGCAGAAGCTTATAATAAACATCAGGGAAATAGTCTTTAATTATTTTTATATAAAATAAATAATTTCAATAATAAAGACAAATATTACATTGTAGAAGTGAAAATAATAGTCTTAAGACTGCTATGATTAAGAAAAAATGCAAAACAAGGTTACTTTTGAATATCAGAGAATGAGTCAGCATTTTGAGAAAGATATGTGGGACAACGTGGAAATCATGACATAATTTACTATTTTCAAAGTAGGACAAAAAGCTTGGTATTACTGGAAGTGACATTAGAGATAAGGGTGGGCAGAGTTAGGGCTCAGAATATGAACTGATTTTATAAAATTTGAAGGAAATTGGAATCCACTGAAGAATTTTAAAGGTATAGCCAATAATGAAATCTTCTTCATTGCAATGACACTCTCCAACATAACATGTGTTGAACAGAGATAAGGACCTAAAAAATAAATACTGAGTCCAATTAATGGTCCCTATCCTTCTCCGCAGCAAGCATAGGCTCTCAGCATCCAATGAGGCATCCTTCGATTTTTTACACTCTTCAAGTATAAGATTGTGTATCACATTCCCTCATAGCACTATTTATACTTAGTTAATAAATATTTTGTGAATATATATATTTAAAGTATAACTTATCTGCTTTGACATATATGTATGGTTCTCTCCCTGTTTTAGACCCAGGATCTACACACAACGCCTATTATATTATAGATGCACAATACATATATTTATTGTATTGATCAACTGAGTGAATGACAGTGGGAGTTAATATCTCAAACAGCAATTTAGATGTTAATCAAACTACTAATATGGTCCTGAATAACTATGAGAGGCAAAAGAATGAGAGACATTTCAGATGTTTCTGAAGTTTCCTTGTAAGGCAAATGGCATCATTCACTAAGAAGTGTGTGAATGAAATTACCCTCCTGGAGTGTAGTGTGAGAAACAAGGAGGGCCCTGTGAGATCATCAGAGAAGGGAAACATTAAAGGGGACCAATGAATAACTATGAGAGAGTTACAAAGAAAAGAGAGTTTTGAGTGAACAGTGAGAGAAGATATTTAATGAAGTTACAAATGTTAAAGAACTGCATCAAAATTAGACTGGCTAGGGATCACTGGATTTGGCAATTAGGTAACTGTAGTGAGACCAAGTTCTTTCAAGAGGAGAGAGTGGTTACCAGAGAACAGTGGATAGAAGATAAAACAGATGATGAGGGAAAAACTAAGTGTCCACCACTTGTACAAAAAGTATGGAACTGGAGTGAAAGTATCAATCAGCCCTCGCTTTCCAGAGATACTATATATATAGCATGTGCAACTTAGGGATTTTAGTGGATATGCCTTGAACAATTTCCAGACAGAAACAACATTTATATCTGGAGAAGACCATAGATAAGATGCTGAGTGATGGAATTATAACAGTTGTTGAGTCCATGTTTTGCCTGAGACCAGCTATGTTTCTGAATGCCCTGCTCCAAGGTTGCTCACCACTCATTTTGATTATATCCATCTTTCTAAGAGTGCTCTTTTTGCCTAGGATATTTATTTTTGGGATTCTATCACTTACAAAATAAAGGGCTCTGATTAATAAACTTAGTATGGAAAGTACTTTGAACATCACTTAGTTCAGTTTTTCAATTCCTTCCACAAAATCCCTGAAAACTGATTGGACCATTCTTGTTTAACAATACCCAGTAAGAGAAGCCTGGGTTACTTTTTTGAGGCATCTGAACAGACTGATGAGCAATTAATTGATAAGGAAACACTATTTTAAAAAAGAACCAAACTAACTCCTCACCGAGTAAAAATATACCTGATTACCTTTTCACTTTCAGGTCTAAGGATCTCAGAATGACAGCTATTTTATACAAAATACTTATTAAGTGTCATGCATTATTTTAAGTCAAGTATATTGTGGCAGTTGTCACATTTAAACTTCATGGTAACCTTATGATATATATATTATTATCATTTCCATGTAGAAACATTAGTGTTGAGCACAGACAGGTTACCTAGTTGGCCCAAGTTCTCCCAACTGATCATTTGTGGAATGGGTATTTGAACCCATGGAAATGGTTCCAGACAGTTAACAATCACTCTATATGTGACCCATGCAAATAGCATCATTTGTTAAAATATTTTAAGAAAGTCCAATTCCTCCTGGCCTATAGGACTCCAGTTTGCTGAAACAAACTCAATATTAAAATTGTGGAAAGCCAACAAAGAGAAGAGTGAAATAATTTATTGTTTCCTAGTTGGAAATTTTTGTAACTACAAAGATCTCTAAATAAATACAGACAAGTAAAATTCTTCAGCAAACTTATTAAATTGATACTACACTTGATCTTAGCCAAAAGGCCAATAAGCGGTAAAATTGCCAGTGATTTTTCTTACTACAGCAACCCTGAATAAACAGTTACTAGCTTCCTCTATGTTTTCCCCCATACTGTCCAATTACCCTCTTCCTGAAAGACTGCCTCACAGTGAGCAGACTTTCAACTCTACCTTAAGTGAACATCCATAACCACGTATACCACACACTTGCCTATTTCCTTGTGCACATTCTAACACTACTTGTAGATTGGGAGAAATCCACTGGCCAATTTAGACCACAAGAGAAAACTTTAAAAAGATCAGCTATGTATCTTTAAATGGATTTTGGTGAAGACAGGATAGATCGAGTAATCCAAACAAGCTAGGAAAGAAGATGAATTAAATGAGGAAAATCAATTATGTCAAATGATCTTACTCTATTGAAAGTCAGCAAGGAAGTGATTGATACAGAGCTTGAAGTAATTACAATGTCATTACTTACCAATAGGAAGGCAAGTTCAATACTGGGGAGAATCCTAGAGTCCTGTTTTTAAAGTTAGGAAATAATGACTAGATTACAACAGTATTCAATTAGCAGCTTACTTTCTGTAAGTTACTTTTTTTCTTCCACATGGAAGAGTGTCTATAATCTATCTTCAGTTTAGTTTCTTATCCTAGATCAGAGGTTAATTAATTCTTCTGAAATAACTAAATTTAGTAACATGTAAGAGAAATATCAGTACAGAAAAAAATGAAAAACACCTGTTACTAGGAACACCTCTATTAATTTATGTTGTTGTTTCAAATTAAATTTTGAAATAGCTCAGAATGTTGATCATCTAAATTGAATAGAGATATTGTTAATGAAGATGTTTTTAAATTAATTTTTCAGGATAGAAAGTGATTTATTACTCTTAATGAGAATTTGAAAGATTAACTCATTTCCATCCAATTTTAAGTGCCACAATAAAATGTCTGTATATTTTATATTTGTACATTCAATGAGTTTTCGCTGTATTTGTAGACTGAGAAAAGGCTATTAACTCCCCCACAAATACTGCTCTGCCATATCTTGTTTTTTTCCATTTTCCAAAAGGGAAAACTATTAGAACAGTTGAGAATGGTAGTCACAGCTAAAATTCACTGAGGAGTTTATATTTTGGGGGGCTGCAGCCTAATTTAGAGTTGGATATAGTTACAGTTTATATATCCAAGAATATTACAGTTTCCTATGCATTCTGCATGATTTCTGGGTCCTTCCAATTAAACACTATGTTCTTACAATATATCAGTAGATATGAGAACCACATAAAAATATATATCCACAAGTGCTTCTAAAGGAAACTGTTCACAGAGTTGGTATCAATTTTTCCACCTGCTGGGAGATAACAGTATGGTTATGTGGACAACTGTAACATAATTGGAATGAAGGAAGGAATGCTCAGTGATGAAGTATAAAAATACCTTAAAGTGTAGAATTTGAAATAAATTAACATTTGGCATCAATTCGTGGTACTTGATGAGCAACTACTATGTGAAAAAAAATTCACTAGCAATCTCAATAAAACATAAGTGAAGGACTCTAAGTGAAGGAAGACCTCAAAAGATGTTTAATTTGACACCTGCAGGATAAGCAGGAGTTAGCCTAATATGATTTGAGAAAAGTGGTCAAAAGATTACACACAGAAAAAAAGGAGGACACAGAAGACATAAAATAATAGGGTATTAAGAATGGTTGAGGGACATTAATAACTGATCCTGATGGATGACAATCATGAGTTCTTGAATTGCTAGAGTAGCACTATCCAAGATAGAATATTAGGTTTAATTGGCCATAAGTCTGATGCACTAAAGTCTTTCTTATGTTTTTATATCTTTAGGTATAAAGTGGAAAATTTATAAAGTTCTACTAAAACATTATCATCCACATAATTTCTGAAATAATGCTAGAAAGTAATTTCTCACTAAATGTAAGAGTTTTCTTTTAATCTTAATAATAATTTTTACAGTTTATTTTTGAATGCTTAATATAAGCTAAGAAATTTGAGCTGAAACAAGAAACAAATCACGGTTTCTAATATATTAAGTGAAAAAGTTTCTCTTGGATATCAGCAGGATATTACTAGTGCTTAACAGGGGTTTATTCAGAATATTATCAACTCTTTTCAAATGTTATCTAATGTACTATGCAAACATAAAAACTGGTTTTATTGAGAGAAAAAAATAATCTTTTCTTAAGGAAAAAAAAAGTTGGGTGCTTTAACACTCAACTTGATGGTTAATTTAATATGTTGATTTGACTGGGCCACAAGGTGTCCAGACATTTGGTCAAACATGCTGTATGAATCTGTTAAGAGTGTTCGGACGAGGTTAATATTTCAGTCAATTGAGTAAAGACTGCTGCTGTCCCTGTTGCGATTAGTTGAAGGTCAGAACAGAACAAAATATGGTAACAATAATAAATAAATAAATAAACAAACCGCTGATTGGTCCTCTAGAAGAGGGGACACCTCTTGGCTGACTCTGGAGCTGCAACGCGGGCATAGACTCACCCTGGAGGCTGCTGGCTTTCAGACTGGAACCATATGATCAGCTCTTTTTGCTGTAAAAGATAACAGAGGGAAGCATTTTCTCAAATAGTTTATGTTATATTTCTTGCTTTATAAAAAGGAATAAATAGCTCAACATTGCATTAATTAATTACAAAAAAATTGTTTTTAAAGTCTCAATAGCATTGCATACTATTCTTGCTGTGGGATACTTCCACTCCGTTTCGATTTCATTGTTATAATCCATTCATTTGAGAAAAAAAATTTTTATGACATTTGAAATTTGGACATTTTAAGTAAAGAGGGTTTTTCTCATTTTATGGGTTTATGGGTCAATATCATTTTCCTTTACCCTTTGAAAATAATATCTGATGTAATAATATCCATTTTATGGAGAAAGTTATGTAGTGATGTTGATGAAGGAAAATAAGAGAATAAGGTAGGGAAATTTAAAAATCATAGTTTCCTAATCAATGGGGAATAAATAGATGTGACAAAATTCAGAGAGAGCTTGAAAGTAAACTTTAATTGTATGGAGTACTTTTGTGACCATAGTAGGCAAAAATTTAATTTGGAAAAAAACAGACTCAACATTCTGATTATGATTACAAAGATTGTAACACTAAGAATGCACAGATATACTATGAGATGAGGCATGTATGTATATGGTATCATCTGGGTTTTGATATTGCTTTTACATATTCAAGAAATGTTTTTTAGGTGTACAAAATTTGGACCAAAAGTAAGTATGTAATTTGAAAGGGGGAGGCACAAAAATTATTTTCCAAATAATAACCTACTTATTAATCATTGCTAAATCTTGACTATGTTAAAATGTAAATGCCAAGAAGCAGTGAAGCACACTGGATAAGAGTGAAGATTTCACAACCCTAATGTCTGGATTGTATCACTTCCTGGTAATGTTATCTTGAGCAAGATTGTCAATCTTTGTATGCTTTTATTTTTTCATCTGTAATGGGGAGCTAAACAGTATTTACCCCAAAAGAGTTGAATATGACAAATACCTGCAAAGTACTTAAATTACAGTATGTTTAATCAATGACTATCTTAATTTTATGATTAAGATCTAGGAGAGCTGATGTATAAAATGAAAAAACTATGTAACATGAATGTAAGATAGCATTAATAATATATAAATAATACGGACTATGTATGGAAGAAATTACACAAATTAAAAATTGAACTGTGATAGTAAAACAAAAAAACTGAAGCTATATCCTAAGAAAATACTCTTGGCATTAGAACAATTGAGAATCACATCAAACAAAGCTTTCCCAGGAGAAAAATGTAAAACCCAACAATTGAACCACTTAAGACTGTATGGGACAACTATATCACTGGAGGGTATATGTTAAGGAGCAATCTTATAATGTGATAACTAGTGGACTGTTAATTATCATTTACATTTTGTTCTACTATTTGATAATTTCAGGGGTAGGGGGAAATGTACTATAGAATTTTAAACTTGTTTTTAATAGTAATTACAACCTAATGTTTGAGTTTAAAACTACATTCAAAACTGCAACTTTAAAATAAAATGAAAACAAGTATAATTACCATAATTACAATACTGTTTTCTTTTTTTAAATTTACACATTTACCTCACCCCCAAATTATGCATTTTTTAGAGAACTTCTCGAATGTTGATACCAGACATTTCTTGGAAAATTATGATTGAAAAAAATTATTGCTGGCAAATCAGTTGTTCTGGGGGAGAGGATAATTATTTTTAAGTTATTAATTACCCCAAGTTTCTTCAATTGGCTCTTACATTTTATTTATTACGATGAAGAATTTATTTCACTGCAAAATCTATTTTAACAAATTATATTTCGGTCCGTAGGCATTTAATGATCACTTCATGTTAAAAAACAAAACCAAACCTAACATTTTACAATCAAAATGCATTTTTAGCTATTAACAAAATTTACCTTCTTTTAAACACAGTTAAACTTAGTATAAACAGTAAAACTTTTACTTACTTTTTCTCCCATAATAGTAAAGTTTTTTAAAAGGCCTATGCTGGTGTCACTGTCTCTGAACTTAACTACCATGATAATTATTTTTCTTTATAGTACAAATTTTCTCTGAGGAATACTTGCGTGCAAGTAATTTACAGAGGTAGAAAGAAGTTATATTAAAGTGCCCTACATGTAGCTTTCAATCCATTGATTCATTTACTTACCACATTACCAAGGATACAATGTTAGAGGCTGTGAGGTATAGGAAAAAAATTCGCCCTAAACTATAATTTAAAATATTCTGGAGAAAGAAAATATGAACATAAATATGAGAGTGTTAATACTGCGAGAAGCATTTATCATATTCAAAAGATTAAGGACACATTTCCAGGTAAAAGATTGTGCCAAGATTTAAAGAGATTACAACTGTAGTGACAAACATTGAAGGATAAATAAAAATAATAGCAAAATTATGTGGTAAGAGCATTTCCAATTGTGGTAATGGCTTAACAAAAATAAAAGACAGGAAACTTCTGATCTATAAAAGGTACAAGTTAATTGGAGCACGTACTGTGGGATGAAACTGGAAGAAATACAACAAAGGATTTCTGACTTCCTGAATCACCAATGAAACATTCCTGGAGTTGTTCAGAAAGAAGTTTGAGATGGTGGTAAACAAGATATTAACCAACAGAAAGTAAAGCCATTATTGACAACTAAATCGAACTACTTAACTTTTTATTTAGCTGTCAATATGGCTTTACATCTTGTTTACCACCATTTCAAGAAAGCTCAATAAATTAACATAAAAAATTAAGTAGTCTGAACTTAAAAAGAAAATAAGCATTGGAGTTATGTGATTTCTCTGGTAAAAAATAGTTTAAGATTGGGAAAGAGTATATTATATTAAGTGGAAAAAGTTTCTCCTGGATATCAGCAGGACATTACTAATGCTGGGTACTGTGCTCCTAACAGGGGTTATTCAAAATATTATCAACTCCTTTCAAATGTTATCTACTATACTATGCAAATATAAAAACCAGTGTTATTGAGAGAGAAAATATCATCTTTTCTTAGGGTAAGAAAAACATTGCATATTTTGGTATTCAACTTAATAGTTAATTTAATGTTTCAATTTGGCTTGGCCACACGGTGCCCAGATATTTGGTCAAACATTATGTTGTATGATTCTGTGAGAGTGTTTGGATGAGATTAATATTTGAATCAATGGATAAGTAAAGATCACGGTCCCTCTTTGAATCAGGTGAAGGGCAGAATAGCACTAAAAAAAATCCAAAAAATGAAAAAATGGCTGATTGATCCTCTCAAGAGGGGACAACTCTTGGCTGACTCTGGAGGTGGTACGCAGGCATAGACTCATCCTGGAGGCTGCTGGCTTTCAGACTGAACCATATGATCAGCTCTTCCTGGTTCTCAAATCTTTGGACTGATTAGAACTATACCATCAACTCTCCTAGGGCTCCAGCTTGCTGATTACAAATTGGGGAATTTCTCAGCCTCCAAAATTGCATGAACCAGTGTCCTATTGGTTCTCTTTCTCTGGAGAACTCTGATTAATACAGGACTGTAAGGGCAAAGATTAATTAAAAATAAGAGGGTGAAATCTGCCTCTTGAAAATAAAGGGGAAGACTTCTCTTTTTTCTTAGATCATTTACTTTAGAACACTTGTATTTATAAGTTCTTTCTTTTAAAAAAAAAAAAGTATCTGAATCTTTTTAAAAGGTAAATCAGCCTCTTGTCAACTTAATGCCCCAGAAATGTCTTTTCTCAACAACCTGAGATCCATTTCTTTGAAATGTAATCATCAAGGAAAATAGCTCTCTCTAGTCCCAGTTTGTGGAAATGGTAAGAACCTAACATCATGGGTGTATCCAAGTTGCTAAATTATCTATCAGGAAGAGAGGAGGTTTATTTTTTCTTTGAATAAAGCCAATTAACAAACACAGATGGCCACCCTAATTATCAAATGAATCTATGATGAAGTATATGTGACAAATGGTGCTGTGAGGTCCTGTTACTTAAGGATTAGTTATTGTTATCTTGAGAACATGTAAGTAATGGGGTGTATCTGCCTGGGTATATAAAAGGATAAGATTTCCCTGTCTTTGCAGTATCTTAGTGGATTGCCTGTGAAGTCCATCACATTCTGGTTTAATGTTTATTCTATTAAATAATACCACTGTTTTCTTGATATTCTACCTTTGTGGAAAAGTTTTATGAGTTGGCAAGAGATGTTTGTTTTTAATTACATTTCCCCCAAAGTAACAGAGTTTTAGGGCTGGTAGAAAGACATACCTAAAGGAAATGAGATGGTTTTAGGTGATCTGGATACACTGAATTATATTACAGGTAGAAGCAAAGGAACAGGATTAAAATATTAGGAGAATGAGAGTTTGAGATAAAAAAAGAAAGCAATAGAATATAATTTTAAAGGATTATTAACCAGAGAAAAGTGATAACTGTTCTCACTGAAATATCACTTTAACAGTACTGTTTTCTGAATCATGTCTCTGTTGATATGGGACAGAGATTTCACAGCCTGTTGTGGTCATGTAAAGACTAACTTTTTTAATCGAATGGGGCATCAAAACAAAATCCTACTAGGGAACATGTATTAAGAAAACATAGATTAGATGAAGAGATTTAATAACAGTGTAGTTCAACAACAAAACTTTGTTGGTGAAGAAATCTGGTATCTAACAAAGTTCTAGGAACATATTTCATACTAAAATATTTCTTTTGAAATCAAAATCTGCCTTGACATCCACATTTTAAGATGCAAAGTAAAGCAAAAGTGGGGAAATGTAAGTTGGAACCATTCAAATAAGTATTATAACAGCAAAGCTACATATTTCCATGTGGAAAGTACTGAACTCATCTAGTTAGAATGAGGGTAGATCAACAGTTAGTAAATAAAGGTTCTACATTAATTTTCTCAAAATAACAACACATTCAGTTAAATCTTAGAGGATGAGAAGACTACTGGATCTTAGTTCTATTAAACCACCTAACAATTATGCAGGAGGGTAAAATTTCATCACATTTTTACAAACTAGTAAATTGTGTCCTTTTCTATGTACATAAGAAATCAATTCATTTTTTCTTTTTTTTTTTTTTTAATTCATTTTTATTGTTAGACTTATTGGGGTGACATCTGTTAGCAAGGATTACATAGGTTTCAGGCATACAATTCTACAGTGCATTGTCAACTTGATGTATAATAAGTTCACCACCTAATGTGACTTCTCTTTCCATCACCTTATATTTAGCTTCCCCCCCTCCTCTCCCACCCCCTCC
>PVJL010001149.1:169573-292774 GCA_004026885.1 Lyroderma lyra | reverse complement strand
GGGGCGGAGCCGGGGCGGGGCGGGGCGGGGCGGGGCGGGGCGGGCGGGACGGGGCGGGGCGGCGCGGTGACCGCCCCCCCGTGGAGCACTGGGACGGCGCCTTTTTTAATGTAGCGAACTCAGAAAAACCATGACAAAGCTCTCTGCAAACACGTAGACGACAACCTGGCGTTCCCCCTGCTCCCGGTAGAGCGTTTAGCTAGCACGTGGCAATGGGAAACACACCTTCAGTTACACATACAGCTGAGTATGGGATTTCAGCTGTGATCACACAGACCACTTCTCTGCTTAATGGTCTTCAGGGCAGCAGGAGGAAACAAGGAAATGGGATTTCCCCTCCAACTTCCTTTCGTAGAGCACGAAGTCTCACTGTGTCCAACCATTAGCGTGACTCCAGGTCCCTTCAGAGAAAGATATGACAGCTCAGGGCGCCCCCAGGAGCCCAGGCTGCAGGCTCACGGGCAAGTACATGTCACAGCACCTCTTACTCCCAGGCTCCGTGACGTCGTTGATGCTTCTCAGGCGTGGCACTTGGAGAAGGGACAGTAGCAGGGATGTGGTGAAAGAGGAGAATGAAGGCAGAGAACAGACTTCATCAGCCATTTGCCTTGTACGTCATTCCAGAGGCCAAGTGAAGAACAGGCTTGAGGGGGGTGAAACTAGAAGCGGGGAGCATCTGGGGAGATCACCGTTTCTGCATTCAGCCTTATTTCCTCGTGTTTGAACTTGGTGATAGCAATGAGATCAAAGCCGGTGGGCAAATAGAGCACTAAGAAGTTAAATCACTCTCTCTGTGTGTGTCTCTCTCTCCCTCCCCCCTTCTCTCTCACCCTCTTCTCCCCTTCTTGCCCCCTCTCCCTATCTTTCCTCCTTCTATTTCACTCTGGTCCCTCCCCATCCCACCCCTCCAGACCAGCTTCCAATAAATCATGCTGTCATTCTGGCCCCAGCCTCCCAGGCTATGTTCAAATTTCTTTTTCCTAACATTTCCTCTCTTTCGAAAGGAATTACCCAAAAGTCTTAGAACATTTTCCTTTGACACACTTGGAGCCTTTGAACCAAAGCCAAGCAAACCAAAACAAAATGCTCATGTTTCAATGAATGGTCACAGAATAAATAATTCCCGAAGACAAAAGTTATCAAGAAGAACTGCTCTATTGGAGGAACTAAGAGCAAAAAGTTAGGGGCTAATCTGTTCCATCATTCCTGAGTATGTTGTATAACAAGGAATTTCATGTTTAAAAATATGTACATAAGACAAATTATTAGGGGTCCAGAACCATACATCTCCAGAATTTTTCTATTTTCCCCTACTGAAACTCTACACCCATTAAATACTACCTCCTACTTCCTCTATTCCCAAGCCTAGCAACACCATTGTACAAGTCTCTACAAATTCGAATATTGTATGATACAATATTTGTCCTTTCATAACTAGCTTATTTCACTTAACATCATGTCGTCAAGGTTCACATCTGTTGTTGCATGTATGTCATACTGTCCTTCCTTCTTATGGCTCAATAATATTTCATTGGATATAGATACATTTTATTTATTGGTTTGTCCATCCATGGACAGTTGGGTTACTTCCACCTTTTAACTATGGGGAGTATTGCTGCTACGAACATGAGGGTACAAATATCTATTCTAGTCCCTGCTTCCAGTTGTTGTTGTTGTTGTTTTCAGAGAAATTGGGTGGAATCCTACCCAGAAGGAGAATTGCTAGATCATTTTTAGGTGTTTATCTAAATTAGAAATATCTATTTGGGGAGTTACACAAATGATGCTTGGAGAATATTATAAAATTTACTATCATACAAATTAAATTCAGATTCAGAAATTAAAAAAATATTTTGCCTTTTTAAAAACCTTTTATTATGGAAACATTTCAAACCTTACCAATAGCAGAAATACGAGTACAACAAATCCACATGTACCCAAGTCCAGCTTCCGTGCCCCAAAGTGCTGTTATCCTTGGAAAACTATACTGAATTGTTACAATTCATCCATACACTGATGGCATCATTCTTTTTTTTATTATTATTATGGTAGCACTTTTATCAGGATATAAATTTTTAATTCATTTTTATTATTAGACTTATTGGGGTGACACCTGTTAGCAAGGATTACATAGGTTTCAGGCATACAGTTCTACAGTGCATTGTCACCTTGTTGTGTAATAAGCTCACCACCTAATGTGACTTCTCTGTCCATCACTGTATATTAAGCTTCCCCCCTCCTCTCCCACCCCCTCTGATGGCATCATTCTTAAATGGAGTCTAATTCCTGGAGCTCCGGACAGATAGCATAAATGTACAAAGTGGTGCTTGCTTGTCATTTCAGAAACCTCTAAGGATTTCCTAGTTGTATTTCTTTAAGGCTCAGTCCTTTAACTTAACACTGCACACACCCTGCAGGAAAGTCCAGTGAGCTCCTGACATTTGGATGAAGACGCTTCCGGAGAACATTTTGAAAACCCTGTTGAAAGCATCTGGTGGTTAAAAGGGGTTAATTAGATTGGTCAGGACATATCAGATTGGCATTTGGGGGGCTTAAGGAATCAAAGGAGAAAGTACAATAAAAATTGACAAACAAATGTCCATAAAATTGCCATCAACTATAAAAGTCAACTAAAGCCACTGGTCTGAAGTTGAGTGGCGGGAGCCACTTAGGAAAAAGAATGGCATTCTTTCAGGTGGTGCACACCTCTCAGAGAGAAACTGGGGCAGGCTGGGCCCTGAGTACACCAGCAGTGACATCATGTGGAACCCCAAGTCCTCATTCAATGAACGTTCACATCAAAGGCGGTGAAAAGCCAGCACTGATGCTAACAAGACTGAAGAGGATGGGTCACATCTTCAAAGTGCTCAAATGATTTCTGTGGAGTATTTGAGAAGAAAAGCATAGCAGTTTGACATTTTCCAAACACCTGGGAAATAATGAACATTTTAGAAAAACTCCAGACGACTGATTCTAAGAAAGAAAAAAATGTACACCCGTGCTAATTAGTAGCTGAGTGAAATTAGACAAGTTACTTAGCCTGTCTCCTCATGTGTACAGTACACTTCCTTGCAGTTATTCATTAAATCGACCATCACTATGTGCAACATATGTTCTGGATGCCCAGTATCCCGTACACCAGGTCCCTAATCTCATGCAGCTTAGAGTCCAATGAGGGGAGATGGGTAACAAGCAAGAAAACAAACAATAAATAAAATAGCTGGGGAGCGTGCAAGGTGCTATGAGAAAAATGAAATGACAGGAAGGATCACGTGAACCTTTGGGGGAGGGCATTTCAGGAAGTGGGAATAGTCAGTGCAAAGGTCCTAAGGCAAGAAGGGGCTTGGAGGATTTCAAGAGTGAAAACAAGGCCAATGTGGCCATAGCTCAATGAGCCAACTGGGGCAGAGAGGAGAGTGGCCAGAAGTGTTCAATGAGGCTATCTGAGAAATGGGGAAGAATAAGTCTCATAGAGCAGTGCATGGAATTTGGATCTTATTCTAATTATTACAACTGTAAGCCTTTGGAGGGCTTTATGGAGGCCGTGGCTTGATCTGATTTATATTTTTGAAGGATGATCTGGCTGCTAAGTGGAAAGTGGGGAGTAGGGAGCTAAGATAGCAGGAAGGAGACCAGTTAGCAGGCTAATTCCATAATCTGCCCAAGCAAGATGAAGGATGGCCTGCAGGGTGGTGCAGGTATAGTCCAGAAATAGCCCAGAAACAGAGCCAAACCAGTTTATTGAATGTGGGTGGTTTGGGAAAGAAAGCACTCTAATAATATTGCCCTCATAGTGTGCTGGGGAAATAAAGTGAGAATTGACTCCCTGATAACTGTCTTTTCAAAAATAAAAAGCAAAAACAAAAACAAACCAAAAGAAGAGGAGAGAAGAGTCCTGAAGATGGCCAAGCTTGGGGAGGGGCTTGAGTCAAGTCTGTTGTAAAATGGGCATCCTTGGATTTGCCTTCTTAGGGCTCTAAGAGGATTGATGGGCTTGAAGACCTTCATCCCCTCGAGTTAAATGTCTCTTGTGCTCCCCCTAGACACTCTGAATTCAATTAGTTTAATTAGAAAACAAATGAAGAGGAATTACCTTTGCTCCTAGGCCCGTTTCTTTGGCAGCAATCCAAGCTTCTCTCTTTTGTTTACGTATTCTGAGATAATGATGTCAATGTTCCATTTTTTTGTCAAAAAATAGATATGTCTTATCTAATAGATCATGTGTTAGTTTTAATAATACTTTCTGATTTCTTTATTCTTTAATGAAGTAGGAGCACTGGGATGGTAAATATTTTCAAACTATTAAGGGAGGGAGGAGGGAGAATGCCCCAATTTTTAGTGTTTGTTCATTTCTGTGCTGGAAATCCTCCCACTACGGCTGATTATGTGACATCACTGAACTGAGAGCTGGGAAGAGGTGCTGTCCATCGGCTGTCCATCGGCTGTCCATCGGCCCCACAGCCAGAAGGAGCGGACGGCAGCTCACCCGTGGGGAGGGGTATCCATTGTTTGCCAAAATGCCCTGAAAACCTAATGCCAAGGATTTTCCCCCCTCTTACATCAAGGCTACTTAGATGGGCACCAACTGCAAAAGCAGGCGCAGGACTATGGTAATTGGGTTGGGAAATAATTGGGGAGTCATGTGAAGAGTGACTTCACTGTGTTTATATGACACATTCATCCGGATTCATAGATAGACTTGCTCTAAGTACAGGCGTGGGACATCCAAGTGTAAGATCCAGCAAGCTCAGCACGGAATGCCAAAGCCACAGCAGCCTGAGGAGACTTGGGGACTCCAAGCCCTGCACCGTCGCTCTAGTTCACTGTGGGCAAATCCGGTAACTTCTCTGGGCCTTCATTTTCACGTCTACAGAGGGAAGGTGGGGGCTAGAGGTGAGAGAGCAGACAAGATAATCACCAATATTCCTCCTTCTACATCTTAAACTAAATCCGAGACTAGTTTTACAACGTTGTTCCCCAAGATATCATCATTGGGAAACCGTGAGAATGCCAAAAGAGGACAGACCTCTTGCTAATTACTGGACGGTCCGCAGAGAGCTGTGGCCCCTATTCTTACACAAAAGGAGGTCTTTCAAATGGGGTTTGACCGCTGGGAAACAACAGCCCCCAACCGCCCTCGGTTTCATCTTGTGATCAGATGGAATGTCTGTTTCCACGTGCCCATCCGAGAGGTCTCTCAATTCAGGCAGAAACGCTTCTATATTCCCGTCTCTTCATTGATTTGTGTACTTTAGTTACAACCATGTGATGGGGTTATTATTCACTGCAATACCCTTAATATCAACACCTAACTTCAGTTCAGTCTGAAAATGCTAGAGAATATTCAGATTGGCGTGTGGACTCGTAAATTGGTGTATGGGAAGTGTGTTTATCGTTTGTGCTAATTTTATAAATGTGGTCAAGGATACTCATTATTAGTTGTCCATTTGTAAGAACGGTGTTGTTGATAAGCACCTCAAGAACATGTGTTTGACATGCCTTCTGTGCTGTTTCAAGTAGGAAAATATTTCATCGATTAGGAAGATTTGGTAGTGAGAGATGACAAAGCATAATGTATTTTATACCTGGACTCAATGTCAGTATCAAAGAGAGAATTTAGCCATTGATTTTTTTTTTGTAACCATCGTAAGATGCATATCTTGCCCATGCATGCAATGTACAGTGTAGTTAATAGTAGAGAATTCATAGCATCAGAGGCAGACACAGTAGAGGCTTTAAAATGTATTATCTACAAACTACTGAGAGTGAATGGGAATTCTGGGAACAGAGAGAGCATTCCCCTAAACTTTATAGGACAGCTTTGGGGAATTGAATGGTACCCTTAATTTATTTTTGAAGCGCATCTCTCATCATTATAACTGACCAAATAAATTATAGACTGCCCATCATAGCTTTTTCACTCCCACAGAACTCGAAATCTAAACCATATTATTCCTGTATCCTTTGATCCCCAAATGTTCTTACTTTATCTCCTAGTTCTCTTAAAGCCACAGGAGAATTAACAGTGCAGATCATACCACATTGGGAGGTCATAAACACAGGGATTAGATGGATGTATTCCTGATCAAACACCTGGGACAAAGCTCTGGTTCCACCTGACACCAGCAGTGCAACCTTTGTCAAGTAAGTTAACCTCTCTGTGTCTCAGATTCCTTATCTGAATGCTGATAATAACAGTGTCTACCTCAGGGTTACTGTGAGGACTAACTAGGCAATTCATGTAAGTACCGGAAAGCATGCCTCCTGGCACGAGTTTAGTATTGTGTAAATAATAACTGTGGAATATTGTTTTTAACTCTAGACAATGGAATTTTTTGAACTTGTGTGTGTGTGTGTGTGTGTGTGTGTGTGTGATGACATGATGATATGAGTGTGGTTTATTTTGGCTGAAACTAAAGTTAAGTGGTCTTTTCTGAATAAACATGGACCAGCTCGTGGGAGGGGCTGCTTCTCCACTGTAGTGTGAGACAGGAGTCATTCCAGGATTACATGACACCTCCTAAGGGGATGGTCTGTCTGCAGACAATCAAGTTGTTTTATACATAGGCTCCTAAATAGACAGTTTCCACCCAAGCCTAAAAATGTCGCTTCAAGGGGCCGTGACAAGAGGCTGTGGTCAAACGGCAGGAACTCACCCAGGGCCCAAGGAATTCATTCTATAGATTCCCATGTCTCTCAAGAGTGTTGTGGGTGAAGCAGTCCACCTAGAATACTTCCAGAAATGGGATGTCCTGTGCACATCCAAGAGAAAAGGTCCACTTAATGCTGTCACCTCACATAATTGCTGCTTAAGTTTAGATTCTGCTTTGTTTAGGCTAACCAGTCCCTATCCCCTTGGTCCCCCAAATCTTTCTCCCAGTTTCACTTGTAATGCTGAATTGCCCTTCCCATAGCACGCACAGCCTCCCTAAGACACCGCCCCAATCACCCCACTCTCTTCCCTTTTGGAAAAGTTTCTCCAAGCTTTAGCTGCATCTCAGTTCTGCCCACATGGGGTAGGGGAGGGCACTGAGGGGGAGGGAGTTTTCTTTGATCCACCTAATGAATTAATGAATTAAACAGAAGTGGAGTTCAGAAGCCAGGCTCCTTAGTTTGGCTGAAGCTGGGCTGATTAGGAGCTGGCATAACTGCTGCAAAATTGCTGCTTCGTGCTGGAAGAATTAGGGACATGGCTGAGCCCATTCATCTTCCCTAATCGAGTTCTTGGGAAATACACATGTAGATTAGCCCCTAACAATGACCCCCGGCTGATTGCTTGGAGTACCCTCCACCGTGCCCACAATGGTATTGACTAGCTCTTTATGTCGTGCACAAAGGCAGCCCCAACCTCCCCTCGTCCTGCTTTGGCCTCTTCCCCCCACAGCCCCTCACCAGCGGCTGCTGAAGTCTCTTCGGCTTTTCTCCCGAGACTCTGAAATAAACAGTAAATAAAGGCTAACCTCACCTGGACCCGTTAGGGAGAACTGGGCAGTTCCAGAGGGAATTAGCTTTGGAAAACAAGGCCATCCGCCCCTTAGCATGTGGGCAGGAGCTGAAGCAAACGCTGCCAGTCTTTGTTTAGCGCTGGGGACCGCGATCCATTTAATATTGCGGAAGTTTGCATATTAATAAAAGGCATTCTCAGTCAGCGGGAAACCACAAACACCAATCAATTGTCCCTAAGGCTGCCCTCTAGTCACCAAGTCATCGGCACCCCAGTCACCTGGTCCGTGTAACAGTCCGTGGGACCTTGTGGGGTACCACCAGGCCGATACTGGGCCAAAGCCTCGGGCACGGTCCTGGGGTCAGGTTTCTTCACCGGGACTGTGGAGGAAGCTCCCCAGGGTGTGTCAGTCCTGGACGTGCCCAAAGGCCCCCGTATACAGACTCTGACTTCGTTTCTTTCTACCTCAGCCTCTCAGACGCAGGATTCAGTCTCCGGGTAAGAGGTGCTTTGATTCTTTTCAAAACATCACCCTCTACGATAATCATAATTACAAATAGGCTGCATCCGAAAACCCTGGACAAGGAGTCGGGGGGCCTGAGTTCTAGTCCTGACCCTTCCACTTGGAGCCTCAATTTCCTCTTATAGAAAATGGGGACAAATATATTCATCCTGCTCACCTCACGGGGTTGTGGGGACCGGATGATAGGAAGAATGTGAAAGCATTCTGAAAATTATAGTAATCTGCAGACACTATGAAGCACATGTTGATTTTCATTCATTTAGCTTACTCTTAAAATTAAAAATAATTTCACTCGAACCATTAGCTCCATTTCCCTCTGCTGCAAAGTCACACGCTTGCCAGTTTAATTTACCTTTTTACTGTTTGTATCAAAAATAGAGCTATTTGTGTCCTGGCCTCCCCGCTGTGTGCCCATCAGGGAGAGTTAACCATTTAAAGATCCTCAGCCTAGCCACAGGGTCCTTTTTAAGGTCCTTCTAACCGCGATTTAAAGGTGGAGGACCCAAAAAGGGGTGTTTTTCTTCTACTTCTTCCTTTATCTTGTCTCCCAGGCTTTTCACGCCCAGCGGCCCTGGCCTTTCCTTTCTTTTGTGAGGCTGACGCCCCCCACCCGCCCCCCCGTCAGCGCTGGAGCCTCAGAAAGGACCCAGTAAACGCTGGTCCGAGTGCAGAGGGGACCAAACAAACAGGAGGTGGGGTGTCCCTGCGTGGAGATCAAGGCGCCTGCTGCAAAGATTCTGCAGGTCTAGGTCCTCTCCTGCAAGTCCCAGGCTTTCAGCGAAGCATTCCCCTTCGCCAAGGCCGGCCGCCCGCCTCCAGGCCCGCCGCACATGCACAAGTGCGAGCGGTCACAGTGGGGTTCACGGGCTGGGGTCACAGTGCGAGCGGTCACAGTGGGGTTCACGGGCTGAGGGACGCGAACCAACCCCGGTCCGTGGAAATCATCTTCCCACTCGGCCTTTGAATCACTCTGGGCCACGGGAGCCCCAAAGGGGAAAGGAATGCAAGCTCACTCCGTCTTGTACCCCACGATGCTCCTTCCCCAGTCGGCCTGAGCTTGGCTCATCTCCTCCTCCTGGAGAGCCGACTGGTGAGGGGAGTGGGGGTGGGGGGTCCCCGCAGGTCACAGTCTGAGAGAGCGGAGGATCCGAGTGGGTCTCCCACCCGGCCAAACCCGGCAGCGTGTCCGACTCGGGGCGCCCCAGCCTCCTGCCGGGCTGTCGTGGGGCCCTCGAGGTCCGCGGGCGTGTGGGCACAGATGGTCCCATGGCCTCCGGGCGCGGGCGCTGGAGCGAGGGACCCTGACGGCGTCCGAGGGGACAGAAAGGCGTAAACGAAATAAAGCCGGAGCCGGGGCGTGGGCTGAGGACCCCGAAGAGGAATCCCGGTGGGGGTTCAAGGAGGGACGGACGGGAAAATTCAAACTGGGGAGAAACGCGGACTGACTTCCCAGGCGGTGGAGCCAAGAAGCCTTCCCAGGGGTCGCCCGGGGCGCTCAGAGAGCCTGGGGACAGAGATGAGTCTGGGGTGGGGGTCAGGAAGGGGGAGGAGAGCCCAAAGAGGGAGGAGGGAGGCAAGTCCGGGGGGGTCGCTGAGACGAAGGGCGTTGCCCACCCCACCCCCGAGGCTGGGGGCGTGGACCAAGGATCGGGGTCCCCAGCCCTGTCAAACACCCCACTGCCCGTCCGTGGGCTGGAGTTGGAGTGTTTGGAGCGGACCGCAGGGTAGCGGGTGGCCCCTTCGGGGCGCTGCTCGGCCCGGTGTGGCGGGGCGAGGACCCCGAGGCTGGGCTGAGGAAAGAACCGCCCCGCTGCCGGGGGAGGAGTCGAGGGGAAGAGGCCGGGTCCGCGGCCGGAGGGGAGGAGCCGGGCTGAGCGGGCTCGCAGCCTTTAGCGCCCCGAGCCCCAGCTCCCCGGAGTCCAGTCGGAGCTCCCGACTCCTGCAGGGACCCAGGTGGCGCGAGCCGGGCACTCGCCCCTCTCCAGCGCTGGCAGCCCGAGCCGGCGCCGCCCTACGAGCTCGACCTCGGGTCGGAGCCCCTCAGGTTGGACGGCCGCCCCCCACCCCGAGCTCAGGCTTCGAGCCGCTTCTCCGTCCCGTACGCCCTGCAGCCCGCCGCGCGGCCCATGCACCTGCCCGGCTTCGCCCCCGCCATGGCCGACGCCAGCTGCTCGCTCGCCGGCCACCTGCTCCGCAGTCCGGGCGGGAGCACGTCGCGGCTGCACAGCATCGAGGCCATCCTGGGGTTTACCAAGGACGACGGCACGTTTGGCTCCTTCCCGGCGGAGCCGGACGCCCGGGCCGCGAAGGAGCGGGACAGGAGATCGGGCGCGCGGGCAGCCGGCCCCTCGGAGCCCGAGGGAGGCACCGAGCCCGCCCGGCCACCCGCCGCGGCTGCCGCTCCCGAGTGCGAAGGTGAGTGCGCCCCCCGCCCGGCAGCCGCGAGGCCCCAGCCCCACCAAACGCAGGCGCCCTGCAAGCGGAGAGGGCCCCCGCCTTAACTTTGATGGAGGCACCTGCACGCGGCGCCGGGCGCCGGGCGGTGGCAGGGGCTTCCCGCCTCCGTCCCAAGAAAGCGGGGATGGCCCTCGCACCGCTCGCCCCGAGCTCCGCGGGCCACTCGGAACCCGTGTCCGGTTGCCCGCCGTCCAGGGCGGGCGGGGTGATCCCGGGGGTGCTCCGGGGAGTGTCCCTGACCTCCTGGGCCCCGTCGTCCCAGCCCCTCGCCCCTACTGCCCCAAGGAGCCCGGGGAGGGGCGGCCGAGCCCTGGGCTGCCTGGCGGGCCCGCAGCCGGCGACGCGAAGCTGTCCGAGGAGGAGCAGCCCAAGAAGAAGCACCGACGCAACCGGACGACCTTCACCACGTACCAGCTGCACGAGCTGGAGCGCGCGTTCGAGAAGTCCCACTACCCCGACGTGTACAGCCGCGAGGAGCTGGCGGGCAAGGTCAACCTACCCGAGGTCCGGGTCCAGGTAAAGCGCCCAGATCCGTCCCCGGGGCGGGTCGAAGGCCTCAGCTGCAGCCAGGGCTCCCCCTTGAATTCCGGGGCGTCCGCACGTGTAGGATGGCGCTCTCCCCGTTGGCCTTCCTCGACTTGCCGGCCCAGAGCCCCAAACAAGAGTCAGAGATCTTCCAGGTACCCCACGCCCGGCTCTTTGGACATTCTGTTCCAGCTGGTAGTATCATCTCCCCTTTGGGGTCCCCTTCTTCTGAGCTAAAGAGAGGAATTGGGAATGACTGGCGATAAAGGCACAGCTCTGTAGGCAGAGCCAAGATTGGGGTGGGGTGGGGATGAGCACTGAGTGGAGAGGGAAGGTGGGCAGCAGTTGAGGGGGACCGGATTGGGGCCCCAAATGCCACCCCACACTAGCTGCATGCACCGTGTTTAAAAGGAAAAGCCCGGCTTCTGGCGGGGCCCGGGCCTGGCAGTTGAAACTTTGGGCGGATTTATTTAAGAAACTGACTTTTGCTTCGCTGGTGCACATCCAGCCAAACTTCCCCGCTGGTGCAGAGGCCTGTCCCTTTTGTCGTAAAGGGGGTTTTGCTTTAATTAAGGCTGAATTATCTTTAATCCCTGATCATTAAAATATCTGAAAGCCTTAAATATTTGCTAGTCATCTGTGAAAAATCTGGGAGGATTTCCAAACGGGGAGAGTTTACAGAGTCCCCACAGAAAGTCGTCCGGGAACAAATTGCACTGCGTCTGGAAGGCGGTGACACTAAGACGCGATGTTTGTGTCTGTCTAATGCATTAGATTTCCAGGAAGGGAGCCACTCAGGAGTTTGGGGGCTTTTAGCCTCGTCTTAAACGTGAAAGGGGACAAGGTCTTGCTTTTGTCTCTTCTACTTAGTTTGAGGGTTTAGGTAACGAGTAAATACCATGGTCTTAAAATATAGTTCGCTAACGTGGCTCGGGGTTAACTGGCAAGAACAGTTCCATTTCTCCTAATTTGGGGCAGTAAAGCGGCAGCGATTTCACTGCAGGGCTGGACGTAGGAGCACTTGCTCTTCAGGGAGGGAGGCTGGGGTAGGAAGAGGAGAAGCCTTCAGGTGAAAGATGGTGCAGAAGGAAGCCAAAGGCTTCCAGTGCCCTTGCAGAGTAGAGGCACGGCCATCTCGGGGTCTCACATGTTCACACCCGACGCCACCTGTGTCCCACCTCCCTTCCTCCCTCCTTCCTTGTTATGGGACTTGGGCTTCTCCTTTAAGTTGTGAGCTTCTTGAGCACGACATCTGTCAATTCTCCGTGACCACAGAGCTAGCACCGTGCCCAGCATATAGCGGGTTCTTAACACATGGCTTTGATGTAATCAGATGAAGTGGGGTGGGGGTGGGGGGAAGGGTCTCTGACTGTGTAGGGGGCAGCCCTGCAAAGCAGCATGGGGGCTGAGTAGCCCCGTCTTTAGCCCTCCCATCCCCCCACCTCTGGATACTAGATTCCAAGACAAGAGCTGATATTTGAGGGGAGGGAGCGGACCATGCAGAGACTGGAAGCGGCAGGAGATGCGAGCCCTCACCCAGGCCAGTGTTTCTCTTGTCTCTATTATCAGCAAATATCTAATGTTTCTGGGGACATCGGGGCCTCAGATAGGTAGATGGATCTTTGGTGGGAAGAGGGCAGGGGAGCTTAGATTTTTGTTCTTTCTCCCCTCCCCCTTCCCACCTTACACACACTTGTCCCGCTGGGCTCAGGTCCTGGGTGACTCTTCTCAGCTGTCCTAAAAGATCCCCCCGCCCCATGCTTATTTACTCAGAACTACTTTCTCCCTTTGGATGTCACCACTGCTGTCCTATTTCCCTTCATATAATGCAACACTGAAGCCACCAATTTGGCCGAAGTTATTTCCAGATTCTTCACTAAACTTGGCCAGTTCTCTCTGTTCTGCTTCCAAGGGTTATGGTAACCTGGTGGTGGAACCCTGACTACACCCTTGCTTGTACTTTTATCAAATCAGTAATGGGAGTTTCATTGTTAGGAGACCAGACTTCACTCTGGCATGGACTTTCTATGTGTAAAGTCAAAGAAGGAAAACTTAAACTCATTGAATCCGTCATAGGGTAACGTCAGAACTAACTCCATAAAGTAAAAGTAGATACAATAAACCTGAACTATTATAAGCATTTAAAGCTATTTATAAGAAAGATTAGAAAGCCTGAACGGATATTAAATAAAAACAAAAACCTTAGTAAAGCAGCAATTCAAATACGCTTGGGAGAAAGTAAATCCACTGTCTTCTGTTAGGTATCACGACCGGTAATTCATGGAAATAGTTGTATTTTAACATCCAGTGTTGCCAGTTCCAGTAGAGAATTTGTTTGTACATGTTCATAGTGGGGACAGAAGGTGGGCAAAGCACAGCAAGTCTGAGACAAGAGCGTGGCCACTCACTGCGCGCTGGCTGGAGTACACGGGGGCAGCAGTCTAAACGGCCGTGTCAGGACCGGCAGCAAACCAGCAGGTCGCAGAAACTGGGTGAAATCTAGTTTCGAAAGTCCTACGGGTCTGATTCCAGGGGTAACTTGTTTTTTTTTCTGAGCACCTGCTCTGTGCCAGGGGCTGGAAACAGACAGAACCACAGCTCCGGGTCAGATGAACAGGGACAAAAGGGTGGGGACGCCATGGAGGACAAGGATGGGACAGAGGGACACAAAGGAAACGAAAGAGAAGGAGGGAAGGGACACAGAGGAGAAAACGGGACGACGGGAAGAAAGGATGATGCGGGGCTGGGGGCGGGGTGAAAGGAGCAGGCGCGGAAGAGCTGAGCCCCAGTTTCACTTGGGGGTGGGGGAGTCCAGCTGGCTGGGCTGCAGCCCGATGGCCGCCGCGCTCCCTTCCGCAGGTGTGGTTCCAGAACCGACGGGCCAAGTGGCGGCGGCAGGAGAAGCTCGAGGTGTCGTCCATGAAGCTGCAGGACTCGCCCCTCCTGTCCTTCAGCCGCTCCCCGCCCTCCGGGGCTCTGGCGCCCCTCGGGGCGGGCCCTGGCGGCGGCGGCGGGCCGGGCGGGGGCGCCCTGCCGCTGGAGTCCTGGCTGGGGCCGCCGTTGCCGGGCGGGGGCGCCACGGCGCTGCAGAGCCTTCCGGGCTTCGGGCCGCCGGCGCAGGGCCTGCCCGCCAGCTATACGCCGCCGCCGCCGCCCTTCCTGAACGCGCCGCCGCTGGGCGCGGGCCTGCAGCCCCTCGCGCCGCCGCCGCCGCCGCCAGCCTACCCGTGCGCGCCGGGCTTCGGGGACAAGTTCCCGCTGGACGACGCCGACCCACGGAACAGCAGCATCGCGGCGCTGCGCCTCAAGGCCAAGGAGCACATCCAGGCCATGGGGAAGCCGTGGCAGGCCCTCTAGGGGCCCCCCGCGACCAACCCGAGCCCTCCCGGGAACCGACCCCGAGCTGCACGCGCTCACCCCTTCTCTCCGGGACCCCCACGTGGCCGTTTCTTCCCCGTGGCACCCGAAGCCGCAGGCAGCCTGGGGTCTTGGACGTACATCTGCTCCTGACTCACCGAGAGGACGGGCCCTCAGGCCTGCCGAGACCCCCGGTCACCCCTAAACCCTCCGCGCGGACCTGCTACTGGAGGGGGAGAGGCGGCCCGCCCTCACCGGCCACGCAGCTACCGGCCCCCGCGGGAAGGGCCGGGTTCGAGGGACTCAAAGCCCCTGACCTTGGCCATTCCTAGAGGGCGCGGCGACCCCGGATAACGACAGCTGGGAGCAAGGAGAGGCAGAGAAGTAGCTTGAAGAATTGTTTGTATAAGTAGTTTCCAAGTTTTGGGAGGAGAATTAAAGATTTACTTGTTGGGGTTTGACTCTGGTTAAGTGCTCTCGAGACTGCGGTGGAGGGAGAGGAGGGTAGCGGGGATGAGAGAGGGAGGGAGGGACAGAGACAGAGAGAGACAGAGACAGAGACAGAGAGAGTGACAGAGACAGAGACAGAGAGACGAGACAGAGACAGACAGAGACAGAGAGACAGAGGCAGAGACAGAGAGACAGAGACAGAGAGACAGAGACAGAGAGACAGAGACAGAGAGACAGAGGCAGAGACAGAGAGACAGAGACAGAGAGACAGACAGAGACAGAGAGGCAGAGAGAGACAGAGACACAGAAACAGAGAGACAGAGAGACAGAGGCAGAGACAGAGAGGACGAGCGCGGCGCGCAGGGCCTGCGCCGTCGGACCGTGCGGCTGGGGATGCACAGGGCTGCGCGGAGCTGGGACTCCCTCCTGCGAATCTTCCTGGGGGTGCTAGGCTGCAGCGGACTCTGTCCTCACCCCGAAGGCTGTGTCACAGTTCCGGACAGAGTCCTCAACCACCTGTACCCCTTTCCTGGTGCGTGCGGGCCTGCAAGTGTGTGAGGGTCGGGTGTTGGGAGCCTAAGGCTCAGACGCCTGTGCGTTCCCAGCCCTCCATACCCCAAATAGCCGAGCTGCGGCCCCCAGTAGGAAGCGTGTGACCGCCCCACCCCAGGGTAAGAGCTACCTACCGAAGGGCCTGGCCACCCGCCTCCGCCCTTTCCGTGCGCTACGGTGTTCTGGAAGGCCCCTCGCCGATGGCTGTTCAGCTCACCAACGCGGTGCCCGGGCCTGCTACCCTGCGTGGATGACATTAGTCCTCCGCAGACTGGGGCCGAGTGGCTTTTGCCTTTCTGAGCGCCGTGCCTCTCCCTCGCCTCCCCAAGCCTCTCCTCACCCCGCGACGCAGCGGTTCTGGTTAGCTCGGAAAGGTTGGCTGCGGCGCCCTGGGAGAGCGTCCGGCCCTCTGCGCCTCCACCCGGAGGGCACATCCCCGCGGGCGCCCCCTGAACAGCACCTGCAGTGCTCTGGCGCCGGCCCGGGGCAGAAAGGAATCCGGAGGTCCCTTCGGGCTTCAGAAGCTCCTGAAGTTCTCGGGAGTCCCCGATGAAGACGACCCCGGGACTCTCTAAAAGCGGGGCGGCCGCGGGAATAACCCGGACTCCTGGCCCCCCAGCTCCGTCACGCCCCTCCCCCAAGACACCGTCAGAGCCTTAGCATCAACTGGCTACCGTTGTGGGTGGTGGGCACGTCAGTGAACCACCCAGCTCCCTTTCCTCGTCTAATGCACCCCACTTCCCCGGGAGGTGGAAACAATGGTATCTGATCCCCTCCAAGCTTTGTGGCCACTGCCCATGACCGGCAGGCTGAGGCTGACCACGTGGTGGTCCCCTTGTCCGATCCCGCAGTACCCCAGTGCTGCGCGTGGGTCCGAGACCTCCTTGGGCCGAGGATAACTGTCCCCAGGCTGGGCGCAGAGGGAGTGTGGTCACAGCAGTCAGGCCTTGCCACCTGGGCCCTGTGAGGCTGCGGCAGTAACCAGGGTGTCCCCGAGACCCTCACCTGGTGCCTTGCACATAGCGGGCTGGTGGGCAAGCATCTACTTAATCGGTTATTTCCCCCAGATGGCAGGGAGGGATACCTGCACTTCCCCTGGCAAAGCTGTTCCCTGGGGAAATGCGCCGAGTGGCCCAAGTGATAGCAGCTCCCGGCAATAAAAAACAGGGAACTTGGAGTTCCCTGCTGGTGTAGTGGCTAAGGCTTTCGCGCTGTCAGCGCTGCGTCCTGGGTTCGATTCCCAGCCAGGGGACTACCCACATACAACAACAAAAATAAATAAATAAATAATTAAAAAATTAAAATAGGGAAGCTCAGGACCAACTGCAAGTAAATTTCCGTTTGGCCCGTCTGCTCTTCCGTCCTTTAACGCTCTCCTTTACTAGGATTTATTTGGAGGACTCCCGGCCTTGCTGGCTCCCAGCAAGGGCCACACTTGCTCTGTGGGCCTCCTGGGCACCCCGGACGGGCCGGTCCACCTTCAGCATCTTCTTTCCTTCCCCTGGGTCGTCCCCACGATTATTCGTCTTGGTCTCCTCTCTCTGCGGTTCTTTTTCCTCGCTGCTCTCTTGTTCCATCTGGAGCTTTCCATCACCTCTCTCTCCCCTTTTATTTAGTTCAGTCTGAGAAAGAATATTCTCAACCAGCTCTTTAGACACCAGCAGAGTGAGCCGTACCTGGGTTTGGGGGACCAGACCTGGGAAACGATCCAAATACTAGCAGCGAATGAGTGGGCGCTGAAAGCCCACGCGAGTGCCCACGTGACCTGCCCCGGAGAGGGCAGCAGCTTGGACGCGGTTGGCGCCTTGACTCATTGAAGCCTCACAACGACCGTACCGGGGAGATGCGATCACCCCGTTTTGCACATGAGGAAGCTGAGGCACGGAGAGGGAGCCCCACTGAACACCCCTGCAAGCGCTGGAGCGGGAGCAATCGAGGTTCCGGTCCGTTCGCCGTCAGGGCACGCCCTCCCCCGGGGACGAGTGCTGCTTCCGTCGCTTCCAAGAATAGCTCATTAGGCCCACGCGGGAACTGCGGTCCTGCGCGCGGAGCGCTGGCTGGGTTTCCCTGCGCTTCCGGAGGAAGGCTGCACGGCCCGCAGCCCAGCGCGCCCTCCCGTCCCCCCAGGGCAGCCCCGAAGTCCCGCGGCCAGCTCCAGGCCCAGCCAGGACAGCAGGTGCGGGGGAGGCGGGAAAGCGCGTAACTCAGAATGGAGGCGGGGCCGCTCGCTGCTCACGGGCGTCGGAGCCCCCCACGGCCCCGAGACGCGTGGGGCCGCCACTCCGGCTCACGGCGACAGGAGACACCTGGCAGAGGCGGCGGCCGCGGTGGGCACCCGCTCCCCTCCCCCCGGACCGTGCTGGCTTCGATGCGGGCGACTCGGCGGGAAAGGCCGCCCCCAAGGAGCCCGCATCCCTGGGGAACCGGTTCTGAGTCTTCCGTCCTGAGCCCGCGGCCCGCCCAGGCGGAAGGAGAACCAGCTGGGACAGGTCCTCCAGGGTTCGCGCGGCAAAGGCTCCGCTCCCCCGGCACAGCCATCCGCACGGAGGCGGCCTGGATGCGAGCCGGCCGGCACCCAGCAAGTCCAAGAGGGGGGCTTCGGGGGCCTCCTCCCCACAGGACGACGTCGGCTCTGGCTGGCCGCGGGAGGGCAGCGGTCAGCCGGCAGAGCCGCCCGTTTCGGTGCCGGAGGACCGGGTCGCGAGCGGCGCCGGGCCGGCGCGGGGACGCGTCCGATTGGACCGCTCTGAGAGAGGGGCGGAGTCAGGAGCGGCCCGGGGTCGGGCCCCACGCGCGGCGGAGACCCTCGGAAGACCCCCGGCCGTCCTGGTCGCCCCCAGCCTGCGCCCAGCGGCCCCCCCGGGCCCCCTCCCCCGGCCTCCGTCAGCTGCCCCCGCCCCCGGGGGCGCTTCGCTTTTCGCCTTTTTCACTTGATGGAGCTGCCTCTCTCTGCCCAGGAGGGGCCGTATCCGTGACCCCGGGCTCCATCCCGCAGGGACACGGGGGACCGAGGGCCCCGCCTCTCCCTGTCGCCCGTCTCCGGAGCCGCGGGGTCCTCTGGCGTGGTCCTGGGGCCCCGCGATGCAGCCCCAGGTCGGTGCAGGTCAGGCTGTTCATCCCTCGTGAGGTTCCCCGCTCTTGGAACCCGGGTCTGACGCCCCTGCGGATCCGAGCTCCCACCTCCGCTGCTCCAAAGCGTGATCGGGGCTGGTGCGGGTGAGACGGGGTGGGAGGTCTGGGGCAGACCCCCGGGAGCCGCAGGCGTCCGCCGGAGCTCGGCCGCTGGACTGGGGCGGCCCCGCGACACTTAGGGACGTCAGACACGCAGTTCGCATTTGGGGAGATGGGACGGAAACCAGGGAGACAATCCCTGCCGGCCCTCGCCTGCGCCCCGTTAGTCTAGAATCCCTCTCCTCCGCCAAATTCAGCTCTTCGCAGAGACCCAGACCCCGCGTGTGGGAATTGGGGACAGCCCGGACTCCACTTCCCCGGGGCGGGCCCGGCCGCCCGGCGCCTTCAGCATTTGCTGGGCCGCGTTTGCCTCCAGCCCCTGACGCACAGCTCCAGCCCCGGCCCGGCCCTGGAGGCCGCCAGGAAAAGACTTTGGGGGGAGGTCAGATGAATGAGGACCTGGCACTCGCTCTCCGCCCAGGACGCGCGAGCACCGCCGGGTCCGGGGGCTCCGCCTGCCTTCCAACACGCCTGGGAAGGGGCCGGCCGAGCGCGCACTTGGTGCCAGCGCCGTCGCCTTAATTGGGAACTGGCTCTGAGAATCTGGCCCCAGCTTGTTAACTGTACAATAGTGGGCAGAGTTAATGACTCATTAGTGATTAATTCCTTAACTGTGCCTTAATTGCTCACCGTAAAAGCCCTGCCGTAAAACTGGATTAAATCATCTAGATCCTTGACCATCTTCTGAGGGTCGCCTCTCAGGGAAGGGCGCAATGGTGGCCCTCAGTATGGAAATCAGAAGACCTGTGGTCCAGTCGTGACTGTGACATTGCCAGGTCCTGTGACCTTAAACAGGATGCTCTGTAAAGCTGCGTCTCCAGGATCTCCCCTCCTCCCTCATCGCCCCACCGTAGGTGCCCGAAATCTGACACCTCATTGCTCTGCTCCGACCTTGGTATAATAAGCATGTGAGTTTGTATTAGCAGGTTCCGAATGAATTGTATACGAGGGCTGTCCGGAAAAAATCCAGCCCTAAATGCCTGTGTTTTGCACGTGGCATGGCTGGGGACTTTGCGGACAGCCCTCCTGCAAGGCTGCGTCCCTGTGGGAAGCTGTCTGATAAAGCTCTTTCCAGTCCTCACCGGGCCTGCGTCCGACAGTCTCCCCATTTGTTCTCTTCGTAAAAATTCACCCATGGTTTTTTTGGTGGGTTTTTTTTTTTCACCTTCTTGATTTTCTTGTGGTCATTATCCATTCCAGACACTTGCAGGGCGTGGTGGGCCTGTGATGAGGGATGGGTAAACAGGAGTCCCTGCCCTCAGGGGCGGAAGTGAGGACACAACTCTGCTTCTGTTTTCGGGTGCTACTCCTCCACCCGGCCCCCTGAAGCAAAACGCGTTAGTCTTCACTCTCTGTCTTCCTAAAACCCTCCTGAAAACTCTCCTCGCTCTCCGCATGCCTAGCCACCCGGTGGATATGATGAGAATCGTTCTTGATGCCTGGAGGCAAGCTATTTTCTCATTTCCTTTCTACCTCATTCCTCCCCTGCAGGTACCTCCTAAATTTTAGCTGGTCACCCGGCTGCCCAGAACAAAGACATCTCCCAGCCTCCCCTCCAATGAAACATGATTAAATAATGACCCATGTCATGGAAGGGGTGACACTTCCAGGGAGTGAGTTCTTAGGAGATGCCCACATGCCCTGCAGTCCCTGTAAGGCAAGCAGGATGCTGGCCCTGGAGCGCCCACCTCGGACCACGTCCCGAAACCACTCATGCATTGAGTGTAATGAGTAACAGGACGAAAGGGACCATATGTGACAGGTCCCTGACACAGGAGCGCCATACTAGCTCTGGACTGCTGCCCGGGCTCTCCACTTTAAGTCTAATATTTTCGGTCACGGTCAGCCAAACCTGAACCTAATTCGATCATTCCTTTCCTTCAGCCCCTCTGTGTAGTTCATTGGTAAGCCCCGTGGAGCCTGTGTTAGAACTCTCTCAAAGTCACCTATCCCTGTTCTACCGGTTCTCTAGTTCGGGGCTTGACCGTCTCTCGCCCACACTGCACGACCTCCCGAGGCGCGCAGCGCTTCTCCTATGCCACTTCCCACATCGTCCCATTTCGTTGCTCATTTATTGACTGATTCATTTACAACCATTCACTGGGCTAGCTCGCTGGCTCTCTCACTCTCTCTCTCTCCCCTAACCTTTGAAGCTGTAAAGATACAGCTTCCTCATTGGTCTCCTTATCCCGCAATCCTTTCTGTCTATCCTGCACACTGCATCCAGAACTAGCTGCCTCAAACAACTCTTCTACTCAGAATAATTCCTTATGGCCTGCGGGACAAAAGCCAGGCTCCTGACGGGTATGGCATGCGGGGCTCTTCTGAATCTGACCCCAACCCGTCTTTGCAGGCTTGTCTCTGGCATTTCCCCTCACCCCTCTTTTCCTTCTCCCACTCTGGACATTTTACTGGTCCACCATGTGCCTTTCCACTTTGTGACTTTGAGTACGAATGTTCCTTCTGCCTGGACTTCCAGCACCATCCAGGTGCCCCTGCCCTCCGTGCAGCTGGCCTGCATTTCCACAGCATTCATCCCCGTGTTCTTCTCCCCGCCACCCCCACCCCAGCACTTGGTCGATGTCACCTTAGAGCTAGCTATTCCCACTTAACCCCTAGTGTTTCTGCAGCCCCCAGTGAGACTGTAGCATCTTTAAATGCAGTTGTCTGATTTTGTTCTGCATCATCAGCATCTGGCCCAAAGGAAGCATCCAGTAACCCATACGCAATAACTAAAACAAGGGGTATGTGATTCCCAGAGAAAGCACCACAGTCTATCAAAGCTCATAACAAAGAAAGCTGCCCTAGCCTGCAAGTCACAGAACACTCCCCGGAGGAAGTCACACGCAAAAGGAGGCCTAAAGGGAACACAGAAGTTAGCCAGGCCGGAATGACGGGGAGGGGAAATCACTAAATATACAAAGGAGTGGCACAGGGCCTGTCTGAGGCTCTGACACAAGGCCAGCCTGGCAGAGGCCAAAGGACAACTTGGAGAAGTAAGACTCTGTCTGTGGCTAAAACACAATTTTAGGAGGCAGGTTCTGCATCCAACCAAGACTCATAGGAGGGGAGTTCTCCAATGCAGGAAAGGTGTCCAGGGGCTAAACAGCTAAAAATGACTTAGTGTCCACTACAGGTGGTGACACGGTCATCTCAAATGAATCGTCCTGTCTGTAGTGTGCAGAAGAGCTTGGAAGGAGGTAAGAGAGCATTCTAGAAAACCAGTTAGAAGGCGGTTGCAGTAATTGAGGGAGATCATGGAAGCTTGGCCTCGCTTGGGGGCAAGGAGGCCAAGTTTGAGGTTGAATGAGGAAATTTTGAGTTCGGTCTCAATCCAGTGAGTCTGAATGGTCAATGGTTCGAAGTACTAGTTTAGAGCTCAGAGAAAAGGTCTGGCTGAAAGCTGAGCTCTGAGGTTAAGGTACGGATGATGATCAAAGCCACGGGCATAGATGAGATCAAAGCCATGGGCCTAGGAGAGGGAGTGTAGTATAGAAGAAGAGACCTCTGCCAGAGCCTTGAAAAATTCCAGCATGTAGTTGAGATGTTGGAGAAGACAGAGGAGTGATAGAAGGAAAACCAGGAAAGTGTGGGCATGTGGGAGCTAAAGAAAGAGAGTTTCCAAAAGGAAAGAATGAGCAACAGAAACATTATCTGAAAACTTAAATATTAGCCAATGATGACACAGTGAGATATAAGAATTCTTACTTCCTACAGGGGGATGGGATGCAGTCTTTTTGGAAACACTGACAGTGTTTCCTGATGCCTAGAAGGTAATTACAGCACAGTAGTCTTAGAAGTGGTCACTGATGATCTGAAATCCATTCAGCATAAAGTTTTTGATTCTTTACACAATGTGGCTTGAGCTCACTTTTCCCCATCACTCAGACTCTCTGGACACACCCTCTGATCTTGCCAAACTCAACTCTCCACCAGACCTTCCCCTGAGCATCCCAACTGCTATACATTTACCCAACATTTTCCTTCTACCTGAGCTATCTTCCTCCACAGAGAATACTTTAAGATGAATGAAAATGAAGGTACAACTTAACAAAACATATGGGATGCAGCTAAAACAGTGCTTAGAGGAAATTTCATAGCTCTAAATGCCTCTATTAAAGAAGAAAGGTCTCAAGCCACTAATCTAACCTTTCAATTTTAGACACTAGAAAAAGAAAATCAAACTAAACCTGAAGTGAACAGAAGGAAGAAAATAGTAAAGAGTAGAGTGGAAATTAATAAAATTTAGAATAGAAAAAAAACAATAAAGAAAATCACATGAAAATTGTTTGATATAATTAGTCATCAGAAAAATGAAAAACAAAACCACAATGAGATAACACTTCACATGCATTATTAAATTAGTGCAAAAGTAATTGTGGTTTTTGCATTGTCAAAATTTGTTGTTTGAACTGGAATACATTCTTAAATAAATGTGGTTATGTTATATATCCTTTTAATGCACATTTCTTGTTTATGCTTTTTTGCTAATGACTTATTACTTGATATTTATTTTCTATTTATTTTAGACTATGGAAATGATGTTGGACAAAAAGCAAATTCAAGTTATTTCCTTATTTCAGTTCAAAAATGGGTCGTAAAGCAGCGGAGACAACGTGCAGCATCAAAACACATCTAGCCCAGGAACTGCTCATGAACGTACAGTGCAGCGGTGGTTCAAGAAGTTTTGCAAAGGAGACGAGAGCCTTGGAGATGAGGAGCGCAATGGCCGGCCATCAGAAGTTGACAACAACCAAGTGAGAGCAATTGTAGAAGCTGATCCTCCTACGACCACACGAGAAGTCGCTGAAGAACTCAGCATTAACCATTCTGCAGTCATTCAGCATTTGAAGCAAATTGGAAAGGTGAAAACACTCCTTAAGTGGGTGCCTCATGAGCTGACTGGAAATTTTAAAATCATCGTTTTTAAGTGTCCTGTTCTCTTATTCTACACAACAACAATGAACAATTTCTCAATCGAATTGTGACATATGACGAAACATGAATTTTATATGACAACCAGGACAACCAGCTCAGTGGTTGGACTGAGAAGAAGCTCCATACACTTCCCAAAGCCAAACTTCCACCAATAAAAGGTCATGGTCACTGTTTGGTGGGCTGCTGCCAGTCTGATCCACTACAGCTTTCTGAATCCCAGTGAAACCATTACGTCTGAAGAGTGTGCTCAGCAAATCGATGAGATGCACTGAGAACTGCACCGCCTGCAGCCGGCATTGATCAACAGAAAGGGCCCAATTCTTCTCCACCGCGATGCCCAACCACACGACACACAATCAACACTTCAAAAATTGAATGAATTGGGCTACAAAGTTTTGCCTCATCCTCCATGTTTACCTGATCTCTTGTTAACCGACTATCACTTCCTCAAGCATCTTGACAACTTTTTGCAACACTTCCACAACCAGCAGGGTGCAGAAAATGCTTTCCAAGAGTTTGTCAAAGCCCAAAGCACGGATTTTTACACTACAGGAATAAACAAACTTATTTCTCATTGGCGAAAATATGTTGATTGTAATGGTTTCTATTTTGATGAAGAAAGATGTGTTTGAGCCTAGTTATAATGATTTAAAATTCACGGTCTGAAACCGCAATTACTTTTGCACCAACCTAATAGAATGGCTAGAATCTGAAAGTCAGTAGCAAGAGGTGGTGGTGAGAACATGGAGAACTCAGAACCCTCACATACTGCTGGTGAAAATGTAAAACAGTGAAGCTGCTTTGGTAAAAGAAAAAATTAGCAGTTCTTCAAATGATTAAATATATAATTACTGTGTGAACTATCATTCTGGCCAAGAGAAATGAAAATATGTCCACCCAGAAACTTGGACATGAGTGTTTGTAACAGCTTTCTTTATAATAGCCAAAAGGTAGAAACAACCCAAATGTCCACCAACAGATGAAATGATGAACAAAATGTGGCATATATATGCAATGGAATATTATCCGGCCATAAAAAGGGATGGAGTACTAATGGATGCTACAACACAAGTGGACCTTGAAAACAGTAAGTGAAAGAAGACCACATACCCTCTAAATAGAAAGTCATGTGAGAGTCTGGTATATAGAACTCCATAAAGACAGAAAACAGATTCAAGGTCACTTAGTGCAGGGGATGGGGATGGCAACATAGAGGGTGATAGGTAAAGGATACGGGATTGCTTCTTGAGGTGATGGAACATTCCAGAATTGGCTGTGGGGATGGATGGATGGTTGCACATATCTCTGACTATACTAAAAACTACTGAATGGTGTACCTAAGTGGGTGAATTGTCTCACTAAAGCTGTTAAAAAATCAGTCTTCCCAAAGCTCTTGCTGCGTCCATTTATACCAGGTAGTCACGCCGGACTAATTTTCCTGAGGCCCATTTTCATCATGCCAGGTGAGCCTCTTCAGAGTCTGAGAAAATGTGTCCATCCCGCTGACATACACTGCGTGCCTACTGTCCGAGGCACAGAGACAAATACACCCACAAACTTCCTCTGCAGTTTCAAATCCCAACTCCTTTCTGCCTGCGGGGCTCACCTGCACGACTCGTTTCCTTTCCCATTGACCTTCTCAGTAACCGAGACCCTCTGCTCTGAACAACGGACCTTGATAGCACTTAACTCTCCCCAGTTCCCCCTCTACACTGTTGCTCAAGGTGGACAACACCTTGTAATCTAAAATGAAGAGACCAGCCTGAAATGCCACCTCTCCTGGGAAAGAGAACCAATCAATTGTTTAAATTCATGCGGTGATGTCACAGCTTGTCTGGAGAAGCTTTTCTGCCAGTGCCAGCCCCGTGGGGTGGGCGTGGGGCAGGAGGTCCCTGTGAGGAGTAAGTATGAAAAGAGGCCTCAGGCCCAGGGACGCTGGGCTTGCCCGCCACTTGCACAGGACCAGCGGGCCGCAGTGGTGGGCTGGCGCCTGCTGTTGGATGTCCTGCATACAAATGCCCTCTGTCTAGCTTGCCTTTTCTCTTCTCCTTGAAGCTTTCCTCCCTAGTTCAAAGCTCATCTCCTCCCAGAATCCTTCCTTCGTTAGTCCCTCCCTCCATCAGCCGCTCTCTCTTTCATTTTATAGCAAACAAGCCCTCAGTGAATGTGACTGCCTGATAGTTGACCAAAACTCTGCTTGAGGCTCAAGGTTTAGCCTGCAAGACTCTTTATTCAAACTCAAACAGCAGCTCCTTCTGTCTTTTCTATGCTTTATTTAGTTTCATTTTGGGTAAAGGACAACCTTTCAGATTACTGTCATAGAGAGATGATTGAATTCCTTGTTGAGCGATCACAGGAACCTCAGTTCTGCCACTGACTTGACATGTGGCCTCCCGCAAGGTAATCTCACTCTGACTGAAGTTCTTTGCCTGTAAAATCAAGAGCCTAAACCAGGGGACCTTGACCAGGGGACCTTGCAGATCCTCCCAGAGGCAAAATTCTGATCCAGCAGTAAAGGTATTCAGTAACTTGGCTGAGGGTGCCACCTGCTGGCTAACTTGAGAACGTCACCTGCCAATTGCGCACCAAAAGTTTCCCAATACTAGACCGGTTTGCTTTCCAGGTAGGTCCGCAATGAATGAGAGGGGCCTTTCCTCAGCCCAGCAATGGCCTCCCCTCTGAGTCCTCCCAAGTCCAGGAGCTCTAGCTGCCTCTTGGGTGGAAACCCCCACCTTTTCTACCCACAGTCACCCCCAGGGCAGGTCAACCTACCCACAGGGATTCTTACGTCATTAAAGCCACCCTAGAGAAACCAGAAGGCCAAGAGCATCTGTGTTCATGTTCTCATGCCCCTCCATCACTCAACTTCTAAATTCTGTACAGGAATCAAAGTGTGATTGACAGAACCTCGTAAACCTTTCGTGAAGAAATATTTGCATTTTAATAAAATGAGCCCTAACATAGGACAGTTCTTAATTCAAATTTAACTCATTAAAAAATTATACTAAGGGTACAATTTTAGATGCCTGGGCAGTAAAAATATGTGATACATGATGTCCCCCTTCCTGATATTTTTCATATCACAGAAAACAGGTAATAAGTTTTTGCCTACCACTAGACATTATATAGTGTACGATTTCCACTCAGGTTGGTCTCTAATACGTGGTATGTATACCAAGGTATTAATGACTTAAATATCTTAGCTACCACCCATCAGAAATATTTACATTAGAAAAGTAAATTTCTGAAGATATGATGACCAACCCAAAGAGTAACTCTTGAATAGCAGAACTGAGGCGTGTTAGCAATCTGCTGGCGGGGTATTTTGGGGCACGGTGACTTCTAAGCCACCCTCCAAATAGCACATGAGAGACCGAGTGGCTGGTGATGCTTCAGGCAGGAAAGGGTGTTAAGAACTGATCTATTCATTCACTTGCTCCCTAGAACAGACGTTAACTGTCCCGGAAGGAAATTATCTTTCTGGTTCTGGTCTATAGGAGACAGCTGTAACACAGTAAACTAGAACTTGCCTTAGAGTTAAAACAATGGGTTTTATTCCAGTTTTTTCCCATTTCTACACCAGTTCCCCTGGTCTTGTTCTTAGATGATGGAACTTGTTACTAATCTGTATAATTTGCATAATATCTATCTGAAAGGTTGCTCTGAAATACTAAGCAAGATAATCTATTTGGAATTTCCAGGTATGACTTCTGTTCATGCTAAAGTGGTATTTGCTCCCCCTGTTATAGGAAAAGCCAAAGGCACATCTTTCTATTAATAGTCTCCTTTTTGAAGAGTCCCATAGGATAGTTCAAGTACCAACTTAATTTTATGAGACTGCACCTTCTCATTTTCTCTCTTCTCTTCCTGTCTGTTATGCAAAAGAAACAAATCCCTAGGACACCAACGTCAGTGAAACTGGAAGAAATGTTATGTCTGGAAATAAGCAGGAAATGTGTAAGGGCTGCCTAAACTGCTGAGATTGTCATGGGAGCGGTGGGACCCCCGAATAGCGTTAGGGTAAACAAGAGATTGTGACTCCAGATTGGCTTTCCTTCAGACAAGCCATTCTGAAAAGTCTGGAATTCAGGGAATATATTCCTTCTTAAGATAACTATTAAGGATGGATTTCAGTGAAGCAAGAGATAATAAAGGATACCATGCACAAGAGCATGTGGGCAAACATGAATATATGCAATCTATAGAACAGAGATGAGGCAGATGTGAGACTCAGTAAGTGTGATCTGTGCTCAAAGTATAGAAATGATGCAACCAATCAAATAAATGAGAGAATGAAGGAAAAAGAGCAGAACTAGAGTAAATTTTGATGGATTTATATGCAATAGCTCAAAGTCAAATAATAAATTATCACTTAAAACATAACTAAAAGATGTATAAATATACCTAATGGCATAGAGCTACATATTAAAAAACAGTGACTTTATTGACTAATCTTGGAAAACAGGGTAAAGAGAAGGAAAAAGAAGAAACAACATGATCATGATTCACAGTAGAAAATGACTAGAGACTGCCCACAGCAACAGATGTCTAAAGATACCATGACAAAGGAAAAGTTTTAAAGGTAACCACTGAAACAAAACACAAACTTTCCTCAGTCTCTGAAAATGATATGCACACAGGGAAGACAGACAAACAAACAAATAAAAGATCCCACAGCGAGAGAACTTAAGAAACAAATCTATAAAGTTTTAAGATACCAAGGCGGAGTGGTTCCCTGGTGGTGCAGTGGCTAGGCTTCAGCGCTCTCACCGCCATGGCCTGGGTTCAATTCCTGGCCAGGGAACCAACCAAAAGTAAATAAATGAATAAGTGTGTAGTATCCTGCATATAAAAAACAAAATTAAAGGGGGGTTTATAATGCTAAGGACAAAATTCACACACAAAAAAAGATTTTTCAAAATCCTGGTGGAGGTCTGCTAGAAACTAAATCCGTATGTCACCTCAGCAGTCATGTCACAGCCAGGACTTTCCTCTCCTTGATTACACTCCGGAAACCCCGAGCTTGCCCAGCAGGGGCACACTCGGGCGTGGTGGGAGCGGTGGCAAAGTGGACAAAGGGAACCCCATCCACAGTGACAGTGCCAGGCACTGGTCGTCTTTAGGGAAAAGCCAGCCTCGTAGCAGATCTTCAGATTTTGCAAAGGATGCAACCTGGATTTGTGTGTGAAATCCCTTGACTTTTAAATGGCCGTGACCCATTCTACTTTCTAAGACCCTGCCCAGGCAAACAGCACATCTGCAGACAGCCTCTGGCCAGCGGGCTGCCAGTTCCTGAAGGCTAAGATGAACAGTTTCTCACGTTACTCACTTATCTTCTCTCCCGCCACCCTCAGGAGTTACGTGGGAAGAAAGAACTACAATCTAGTCTGGGCTTTTTCTGGGGTTTTTTTCTCAAGTCCAATCCCCAACCTGTCCGTGCAGGGGCTGCCTCTAGCTGAGGCATCTTGGGAAACTGCCAGGCGGAGGAGAGCACAAATTGAAGCTCTCTATTTCCTTTTCATTTCTGTTTATTTCAGCAGCGGAGTCGGGGGAGCAATCATGTTGTTACAGTAACGGCCACTCATTTTGCAAGGCAGAGAAAGGACAGGAGGAAGGAGGCCCGGACAGGAGAGGGCAGCCTGCCAAGCACAGGCACAGCGTCAGGGCTTCGAGAGGGAGAAGCAGACCGTTGCTTCTGCTTAAGACTCACGGCCTTAGACCTATTGACTTAGAACTTCATGGGTTTCTGAGAATGAAACAAAACCCAGCACATTCACACTTAATAGCCATGACTAATTTTTGAAATTGCTGTACTGATATATCCAGGGTTGTGTGAGGTCATGAGAAATGACTTTCATGCTCGTTGGAGATGCTGTTGGATGTCCATCCCAAATCGATGCCACACGCCTTCCTTGCTGAGAAAGTCTCGATTTTGTTTGGGTTCCTGCCCCCGCCTCCTTCGTGAGTCATTTGTAAACCCTGATTGGATGAGGTCACAGTGGTCTGATTCCCTTCCATCGGTGATAGGTTTAGGGTAAGCCAGTGACTCGGCTGGTCTTTAAAGTGTCAGGGATTTAGAGTGATAAAGTGAACCCTAAAAAGAGATGACCCTCTCCTTCTGTTGAATGTTATCTTGTCTGGATGTGACACCTGGAACTTCAGCAGCCATCTGGTGACCATGAGAGAAATCGCTTAAAGACAAATATGAGCCAATGTTGGCAGAGTGGGAAGATACATTCGAGTCGCTGATTTATTTTTTTTTTAATTCATTTTTATTGTTAGACTTTTTGGGGTGACAGCTGTTAGCAAGGATTACATAGGTTTCAGGCATACAATTCTACAGTGCATTGTCAACTTGTTGTATAATAACTTCACCACCTAATGTGACTTCTCTTTCCATCACCTTCTATTTAGCTTCCCCCCCTCCTCTCCCACCCCGCCCTGGAGTCGCTGATTTAAATTGAACTACCCACCTCCCTCTGGATTTCTTGCATATGAGACAGTACACTTGTTTTATCTTCTATGCCAGTTTGAGTTGAGGGTTTTCTGTTATAAACAGCCAAAGGCAACCTGGCTAACACAATGTTTATTCCTGAAGGTCTATAAAATAGTCTCTTTTCTATCCGAATTACAACATTTTGGTCAACTATAGATTGAACATACAAGACGGTGGTCCCATGAGAGTATAATGGACTGAAAAATGTCTGTCACCTAGTGGTGTCATCCTGACATAAGGTCAAAGCATATGCATTACTCACGTTGTGGTGATACTGGTGTTAACACCTCTACTGCACTGCCCATCGTACAAAAGTATGGCATGGGTAATTACGTAGAGTCATAATACTTGACAGGGATAATAAATGACCACATTACTGGCTTATGTATTTATTCTGTTATACTTATCATTATTTTTGAGTGTCATCTTTCTATGCATAAAAACCAAGTTAGCTATAAAATAATCTGCTGGGTTGTACCGGCAGCACCTCATGTACCTCATGTTCACCTCATCTCTTGATCACATCATGTTCCCTTCTGCTTGATTTAATCTTGTGTCGTTTGTACAGTAATGTGCTGTAGGAGCAATAGACTGGACCGTCTATGAGGGGAGACCCAAAAAAACCACCCGGAATTATCTTCTGGAGGGCGGCCCCTTGCAGTACAGGCTGGCCCCGCTAGGTGAGTGTTCTGGGACCCCGTCTGCACCCATGCACCAGCTGGGTGCTGTGAAGGGCTGTGCTGGGTTTCAGTGAATTGTTTTTGGGGACTCTTTCTACACGTTTGCCCATTTCACGGTGGGTGGCGTGACAATGCACCTGCCCACACCACGCTGAGTGTTCAGCAGTTATAGACCAAAAAACGGCATGACCCCATTCACTGGATCTCGCCCCAAGTGCCTTTTTGTTTGTTTCCCCAGTGGAAAAAGTCCTCAGAGGGAAACATTTTATTGATGTGGAAGAAGTGAAACAAAAAACAGCAGAACTAAAAGGCATCAAAATTCGCGAGTTCAAAAACTGTTTTGAGCAGTGGAAAAAGCGTCTTGATAGGTGTGTTGCATCCAACAGTGAGTGCTTTGAAGGTGACTGAAGTTTAAACATGCAAGAATACATGCACAATTTTTTATAAATAAATTCGGGGGTTGGCCCCCCCCTCGTAGCCTGGGTGTGTAGTAGGCTGGACCATCCAGGTTGGTGTCAGTGCACTCTGTGTGTTCCCACAATGACGAAATCACCTAATGACGTGTCCCCATCACCGTTAAGCAGCACATGACTGTGTTTAGAAGGTATCACAACCTGTGTTTACTTTTAGAAACTAAAGACATCATCCAGTCACAAAACAAGATCTCTCTTGCAGTCCCTTGTTTTCAAACATGAGGGCCAAGTGAGGTCCCGAGGAAGGCACACTGTCTGTGAACCATGGTTTTCTGGCACTCAACGCTCAGAAGGGACAAGGGCAGAGAGACTCGTACTGAGCACGGAGACCTGCTGTCCGGGAGTCTTTCAATCACGGCAGCTTAAGGTCCACTCTTTCCAGCTTGGTTCTGTCCCAGATTCAATCTTGGGATGGCTGACACGGCAAACACTGCCTGACCAGCATGCATCCTCTCTTTTTCCTTGTTAAGAAAAATGTGGGGGGTTTTTGGAGGGGGCAATATTGAGGGTGGGGGGATGGTTAGCAATGTCCCCAGCTGAGAAGCTACATTTCTCAGCCTCCTTTGCTGCTAGAACTGGTCATACGACACAGTTCTGACCAAAAGGCAAAGGCTAAGGACTTCTGAGAAAGCTTTGCTTTCGTGATACAGGCCCCACCCTGTTTTGTTTGCCTTTCTTTCTCCTGGATGAAGTTGGGATGTGTTGGCTGGCACTGCAGCAGCCATCCTGTTACTGATTATGAAAGAAAACTTCAGAAAATCATAAAGATCTTGGCCCCGAATCCTTAGATCTCTGCACTGGCTCTGGACTGCTAGCTCCTAGACTTCTTATGATGTGAGGGAAAATTCAATCTCTCTCTTTTTTAAGGCACAGACATTTTGTTTTGTTTTGTCTTGTTACATGTATCTGAATGCAATCCCTAATCGATATAGATACAGCTCACAAATGCTCCATTTTCTGAAAGCAGGGGATTCTGGGTTGTCCACCATTGATACAAGTCAGTAGGGGAAATCCCATATTTGAAAGTAATAAACTAAATATTTAACATCAGGGTATATTTTTATATTTAAAAATACACATTTAAAAAACCTTAGAACCCAGTAAATTAGGAGGCGAAAGATTTTTTAAAACATGCATGAATTCCAAGTGTAATTTTAATAATTAAATATGTTTCACAAGATGAGCTAAAAAAAATTTGGAAACACTCTTGGGAAAGATGTAAAAGAGGTGGAAAAATCATTATTTTTAGCTGGATCACGTTGAAGAAGCAACTAATATCATTGTCCCCATTTTAGACATGAAGAAACTAAGAAATGAGGATAGAGATGAATCAACACTTATACAACACATGCCCTTAGAGAAAAAAAAATCCAGCTAATTGATAAACGAGAGTAAAGGCTTTAAGCCAGAGAGGAAAAAAACCCAAGAAAGAACCACCTGTGAACCCTCATCTGGCTGTATAAACATTTCTCTCATGAGGACGCAGGCTCTGTTTTAACAGTTTGACAGTAAAATAAAAATAGGACTTGGACCTTCTCCCTTCAGCTGATTCACAAATCCTAGCAGCCAATTCATCATTGTGACTCCATGGAGAATCCTGGTCTTTCCAAGGAAAGAGCGGAGATGGAGGAGGCTGGTGTGGAAGAGATGGGCTGATTTAGGCTCTCCTGCATTGTTATGGCCTTACATAAACCCAGGTAGCCTCAGTTTCCTGTCTGTGCTCACACCACCCCCATCTGTGATAAAAAATTTTTATCCCTTGTCTAAGCTGACCAGACGTATCATTTTAAACAGGACGGAAAACAACGGTACTGTCCCATGTCAATCGATACATATGGTCAGTCTACTGACACCTTGAATTCAGTGCAGTGAGACGAGGCTGACCATGTATACCGTTTGACATGGGACAGTGCCATTGTTTTCTGTCCTGTTAAAAAAGGGGTGTCTGAGCCTACCCTTGTCTGATTTCATCAAGTATGCCAACTATTCACCAGAGTAATTTAACGATGACAAGAACAAAGCGGGAAGTTCAAATATTCAGGGGATATGTGTTCGGCGTTCTATTACCACAGCCACTCAGAGGTGGGGAAGAGTGACATCTGCTGGAGCACAACCTGACCCCTTGGGGGTCTTTGGGGACAGAGCTGGCAAAGAGTCACCAGGTGGAGAAGCCAGGGCAGGACGTGATTACAGTGTCCCGGTGGGAAAACTGAAGCACCTCGTTGTGTCTTGGAGGCTCCCTCAACCCACCTGTGGTGAGATCTACCTCCTGTCAATCAGGCTACCTGTCATATGAAGTATGCAGGCCAAGTAGAGTGGAAGGAAAATGAGGGTGAAAATAGAGAGGTGTTTCTGTGGGTCTAATTACGGAGATGACTAATTGAAAGACACAAAGCCCCAAGAGGGGAAGCTAAGGAGCATTTGCAGGGCTCTCAATGGCTGTAGCCCTGCTCTGGGAATGGCAATAGCTCATCCCCGTGGGACTCCCTTGAATGCTATTCCACAGAGTCTGATTAAAGGCGCCTGTGGCTGAGAAAACGAATAATGTGACCACATTTTACTTTGATTACTCGCTACACATTTGAGCTGGGTAAAAAAATGCTCTGTGATGATCACATATCCTCAGCGGGAACCGCAAGGTGGGCATTGCAGGACTGGAAATTGTACTGCGCTGCTTGAAAGGCCTGCTGGGTGTGCTACTGACCCACTCATCATAAGCAAAGGCTGCCAAATTACCCAGACCAATCCGCCCTGTAGCACTTTAAAAATAAAAAATAAAAAAAGACCGTGCTTTTAAAAGAACAAATTGAAGGCAATCACTGCTTTCTTCCCCTTTGAATTCCTCTGCCTGATTATTCTGCTTTGCTGCAAAGGTTTCTAAACATTGTCATCGCTTAAGAACAAATTTCTCTTCTTGCTGGATGCACACACCTGGCCCTGTAGGAGCACACCAGGCTCCTGCTTTCCCAGAATCCCAAACTGGCAGCAATCAACATGGAAATTCCTGTGAGGGGCAAAAGGTGGCTGGGGCATCTGCTATTTGTGACTGACCCATCTTTGCAACCCCCTCTCTTCTTTCAGATGGAGTTCCACAATTTTAGTCTTATATTTTCCCAGCTTTCCTCACAGCTGGAGACAGTCATGTGATTTAGGGTCCACCAATCAGACACAGACATTCAAGACTAATTTGGAAGTAAGCCCAGGGTGGACGAGACTATGGGCACAGGTAGTGCTGGAGGCCTTAGAAGACACTGGGGACTCAAGCAGTTATGTGGAATGCTTCAGGGGTAGCAGTGCATGCCGTTGCCATCACATTAATCCAATCAGAGACTTGGCTTTGAGCGTTGGACCTGCAGGCTCAGCCTTGAGACCATCTCTCTGGTCTTTCCTACCCACTATCCTTACATAAAGTCTTCCTTTCCTACTCAAGCCCAGGTGGATCCTGTTATCTGCAGCTAAAAATGACCTGGCCCAATAATCACACAATTCTTGGAAATAAGAGCTCAAGAAAGCTCTTAAATAAAGGGATTCTAATCTTGACTTGGGCTTGGGCCCGAGGAGCCGTGCCAGGATCAGGAGGTTTCAGTGAGCTGATCTGGTCTCTCAGTCAGAACTCAGGGAGAAAAAAATGATTGCAGCTAAAACACAGGATCGCATCTACTCTCACGAGACAACCAAACGAGTGACAGTCTAGATGGGGTTACTCTAGGAGCACTGCCTTTGTCTCCCTGCTGGGAATGCTGCCGTCGTGAGTGTCCTACTGGGAGGCGAATCCTCCAGCTAGGGTTCAGCCTTTCATCATTAGCTGCACGGCAGACTTTAGGTGACACAGTTCAGGATCAAGTTCTTGGGAAGGAAGCCCAGGAGGGTCCCAGGAGGTGGAAGGCGGTAAAACATGGAAACATTTCACATATTTTCCCGGGTCTGGCTCTGCATCAATTGGAAATCAACATGGTTTTGAAAGAAATCAGAAAAAAACACATCACATCTTATGTAGTTCTTTGGCAAGAAAACCAAGAGCAAGGTGAATCTCTTTACTGTTCCAAACGTGATTTCTCTAAATGAAGGACGTCTGCGCAGGTGGCGAGAAGCTCTAAAACCCGTTAATGTGCGAATGTCGTGACCAAAACAGAACCGATGAGTGCTACCAACTGCCGAGCCACGTTCTCTGCAAATGAAAGGGAGCCTCTTGAGCTCAGCCTCTCCTTTCGCCGTGGGGCGGACTAAATCTGGCTGTGGGAACTCCTCCTCCTCCAAGACTGGCAATGAAATGTTGAAGAAACACTGCTACTTAAATACACTGAAAGCAAGCTTTCAAATTAGACAAAGTAGAAACTGTTAAATGCTGCAGGAAACTGCTGTGACTCTGGATGTTTGAATCCCAGTTTCATCTACTATGTGACCTTGGGCAATGGACTTGACCTCTCTCACCCTCTGTTTCCCCATTTATGAAGTGAGAAGGTTCATTCTCAGCTCATCAAACTGTTAGGAGAATAATAGCATCAGCATTTGCTAGTCATGGGGAAGAGATGGGGGGTATTAAGTGGTGAATAAGGCCTCTACTGTCAATGTTGTCCATCTGATGGTAATGAGAGCAAGAGCTTCTAATAGTAGCTTCTAGAAAGGCTGTAAGACACTACAAGGATTCAGTAAGTGACCTCCAGAGGGGAGGACTAAAATACCAGCCTGCCTTCGTCAAGGAGCACGCAGTGCATCATCCAGCTATTTGCTCATCTCTGCCACACCGACCTCTCATTTGGAATTGAAATAAGAGAACTACTTGCCCTTTGGACAATGTGGTTAAGCTTTTATTGTGAATGGTAGCAGGTCAGGGACTGGAATGTAAGGGACAAATGACCTAGCTGTAAAGAGCATCAGTTGGACGACTCTTTATGGACAATTTCCACAGCAATCAAGTTCAAACCAGGCGATGCTGCATGAAAATCATGAATTTAGTCAAGGTTGAAAGACACGAGAATAATGAAGTATTTTGCACACATGAAATCTTGTTGACGATCCCGTTGAATCGATGACCTTCGAACACAGTCTCTTAACCGTTTTGTTTTGCTTCTCTGAGAGAGGCTGCCATTGTCATTGCCGGGCCAGCCGTGAGTTCCCTTCCTTCAGTCGTGAACCTGGAGCGGAGAGATCGCCAACTTAAAAAATAGTAGGAGTTAAGCAAATGTAGTAGCATCCAATACTGAAGCATCACACGGAGCTTGTTTGAAAGGCAAATTCCTAGGTCACCTAGACCCACTGAGTTGGCAACTCTGTGCTCGCCCTGCCCCCCGGCGAGTCTGCCTCCAGGCGTTAAGGCCTCAGAACCACAGCCCAGGGAGACATGCACGCCCTCTTTCTGGGGAGCCACACACTTTGGGGTCTTTTTGGTATATTACGTAATTGGTACCCTACTACTGTGACTCCAGCATATTTTGACTAATGTTAAAAATTAAATGCACTGTCCCCAGGACTTGTCACTAAAACAGCAGCTGGTAGAGGGACCATTAGGGACTGGGAAATCTGAATTCTTACTTGGCTTGTTTGGGCAATGCCTCATGACACAAATCAAAGCCAGCTTCTGAGTGACACAGTTACACTTCATAAAGCCGTGACTGGACATGGGTGTAGTGTGGGCAACTTGGGAAGAGGAGCTGACTTGGGATTGTGCCCACCCTAAATTGCCTGTGGCTTGCTTGTTGTGGCTTCTCTTCGGGTTGAGACTGAAGAGAGACCGAGTAGCTATAATTCAAAAATACGTCTTTGTTCCCACACAGCACCCTTCACCTGCTGAGGTCAGAGGACACTTTTCATCCAGACTAGAGCTTGTTGCTCTTTCCAAGCTTCTCGGGCATTTCAGGTTCCCCAACACCCAGACCAGCCATGTGTTCCTAGTAAAGGGATTACTGATCACCTCGGACCCGGTTTTACCTGCTCTGCAGCACAGTTACGGATATGTTGCCCAGGTGCTAGTGAGGCCAAGGCCTGGGGTTCAATGCCCACACACAAGCCAACGAGCTTTGCCTGTCTCCAGGAGCCCAGGGTCGCCACCAGCCTGCCTGCAGATGCTGCCATCCCCCTTGCATTACAAGCTGCAGGGCATAACAGGGACCGGCTGGGGATGTGGGAAAGGGTCCACAGAAGGCCCCCATTGGCTCAAAAAAACTGAATCTAAGCGGGTTGGCTCAAGGGAGTGGAAGTAAAGCTACAGGAAGAGAAGACTTGTTTTTCCGGGAAGATCAAGGACCCGGAGGCAGGAGGGGGTGAGGAGAAGCTGGGTCTGCAGTGGAGACGACTTTCTTCTGGTGCCTTCCAGACCCTACCAGGTAGTCAGAGGGTTTTTAGTTATTCTCAATTGCACGGTGCTTTTCCTACATTTGGAGCTTCCTTAGGGGCATTTCACATGTTAAAAAGTCAAACCTTTCTATCCCCTGTACTGATGCGATGACTAGCAGGAGCAGTCCCTTAAAAGTAAGGACAAACTTGCACATGTTCTTCTGTAATGCCCTCTGCAATGCCTTCCCCAGGTCCCTCTCCACATGTCCACCAAGTAAGAGAAAAGACCTAAGGCTGCAGGGAACAATGGATTGGGTCCCAATGACAAATGGACCCAAAAGCCCTGTTCTACCTTGACTGAAACTCAAGACGATCGGCGGCTACATCTAGGATTATAGGTTAGGCCCTGGAGCTGACCTGAACACTGTTCTGTGTTGTAGAACGCATGCGGTCACAGTTCCACTAATTTCTGTAAGAAGGGTAGCATTAAAAGGAAGATTAAGGTTAAGCTCGACAAGGATTGGCCGTATTTGCTGATAAAGTTCTGGAGCTTGTTTGCCATGATATTATAGTCTAGATTCAGGACATGTTTACACAGATGTTGTCTGAATTAAGTCAATATCGCTGCCCTCAAAACGTAGGCGTTTTCTAACGACAGCTCCGGGAGAGTGGGCCTCGGGACCTGGTGTCCCATCACTAACGCGGAAGGGGAGCGCATGTGTGGACAGTTTTTCATTTTAAGAAGTCATTCGGCCTCTGAAAGCTCCTGCTGTTAATTCTGGCAATGCCCCGCTAAGTTATTAAACTTCTTTCTATCGCTGAGAGATACATGGATTTCTAACGGAACCATGCTCTTGGTATGCCCTCTGTGAATAAGACAATCGTAAGGTGTTTCCGATGTTCACAACAATATGCTTTCATCAAGGCGGGATTCCCAAAGCAAGGGGGGGGCGGTGATAAACTCTCAGGTCTATGCAAATACAAAGCTAACTGTTCCATCTGTTCCTATTCCCAGGAAATATATTCTAAAGAGTGGTACTGGTGTGTGCAATGGCTAACTACACAACCCGAGATGCCACAAAACGGGAGGGCGTTCCAATCTTCTAAGAAAACAAGGCATAAAAAATACCGTAGAAAAGCAAGACCTGATTACAAAAAGGTGGCTTTCCTTTTCAGGTCATGTCGAATACTGATAAAGGCTGTCCCCTTGGAGCAGTCACCTTCTGTGATGGCCCACTCAATCCATCTGAAACTACTGCCACTCGCACACCTTTGTGGAGCTATTCCTTTGTAATTGCCTTCAAGCTTACAGAACGTTCTTCCAAATATGGTGGGGAAATTTCCATCCTCGAGGAAGGGACTTCAAAACACTCCGAAGTTATGCAGAGCCAGGTTTTGGGGGGAAAGCAGCTCAAAGTGGATATTGCTGTTTAGTTCAAAAGTGAAACACTGTATGTTAATACCATGATAGTGGGGTGGGGGGGGGGGCGTATTTTATGAATGAGCCATGAGGGTAAGTCCAGTGCACACACAATTATTTTAGAGTGTTTTGTGGTGGTGATTGGCAGTACTCTTCAGACAAATAGAGGCACTGCTATTTGACATTCACCCACAGAAAATGCCACAGGGCCCTTGACCATGAAAGGGCCTGTCCAGCCAGCGGGTGAGAAGTCAGTCCCAAATTCCTGGGGCCCTCAGAGTCCTGAGATCCACCAACAAGAAAGAGTCCTGGTCACACCTGTTGATACCTATCATACAGGTGTGACCACGAGACTCTCACTCAGGGCTCCGTATAGAATTGGTTCTCATTTCTATGTTGGTTGATTTAATCCAGATTTTTTTTTTTCTGAATAAGGGCTGCTAGAGACATGCTCTCTAGGTGCTTCATAGAACAAATGAACTTGTAGTTTGCATTTAGTTCAGACTTAGAGCAGGCTTGTCCAACCCGCAGCCTGAGAGCCACAAGCAGCCAGGATGGCTTTGAATGTGGCCCAACACAAATCTGTAAACTTTCTTAAACAATGAGGGGTGTTTTTGCAACTTTTTTTTCTTGTTAGCTCATTAGCTGTTATTAGTGTTCGTGTATTTTACACGTGGCCCAAGGCAATCCTTCTTCTCCCAATGTGGCCCAGGGAAGCCAAAAGTCTGGACACCCTGTTTTAGAGACTCCACAGTGGACCAAAGGGCAGTGAAACACGAAACCTCCCTCCAGAAAAGCCACCGAGCCTCTGTGAAGGGGCCTCCGATCAATGAGTTGACCAGCAAGAGCCAGTTCCCAAAGAATCCAGCTCCCGAAGGGGCCCACCCCCAAACCTCTGTGAGTGCAAAGCCGTATTATTCGTTGTCAGAGACAGTGAGCAGCAAGGCGGCTGCTGCATCCCGCGTCCTGTATCTTTAAGGCCAGTGCGGACCGTTCCCCAGATGTCTGTCTCTCATGGCTGCGGACTGTCCAAGGCAGACAGCACGGGAGCTTGTCCTGGTCTGACCAGGGAAAAGCTATGTGGCCACCTCTGCTTCCGCCCTGAGACTCTGAAAGGGACAGGACAGAATCTTCCTGAATCTTCCTCCTAAGACTGCTGTGAGCATCAGCTGACAAAAGGAAGTAAACTGTTTCACCCAGTACTCGAGTATAGCAGATACTCAACAAAACTAGCCATTATTATTAGTTCTAATATTGCAATTATTTTTGCCCTTTATCATACATGTCATTGAAACTTCTGAAAAGTTAAGGAGAATCCCTTATTTTCAGTTGCCTCATTTTCTTCCTATATGTTTTATTCTTTCCTTTATCTCATTGAATGTCTTTGTATCTAAACAATGCCAATTTTGGTATTATTTTTCCCTAGCCTCCATAAAAATCGTATATAGAACAAACCAGTTGCCCTAAGATACGTTCGCTAAGTTTTGAAATATTAAGATGAAACCTGAACTAAGTAACCTCGGAACAAAAATGAAGATCTACTGTTTTGCATAAAAGATCACAAACAAGAATGAATGCTCTCTTATAGAAACATCTGTGAAGAGGCCCTTCCCCACGTGTCCATGACAAAATAAACACACCTGTGGACCCACAGGGATTTACTCAAATAATCTATGGCCCCACTATCAAAATGTTCTGGTGGGACCTGGCAGATTTTTTAAAAATCCCATCAGTGCCCCATTGCTAATTAACACAAGTGCTAACGAAACTCCTAAAGTGGAGGTTTGAACCAAATCCATTCTGATGTGCTTAGAATGGATTTGTTGTGTTGACAAGAACAGAACATGGAAATGTTCTACTAATCTCCTCCGGGGGCACTGGTGTCACCTCACGTGGTGGCCGTGAAGGCTCGCTCCGTAAACAGTTTTATTCTCCCCTGCGGGAACCTCCCCTCCTTCCAAAGCTCCTTGAACATCTCTCACCCCACTGTACCCCCTCCCACCCCCACTGCCCCAGTAGCTTCCTTGCACATACTTTGTGTCTTGAACCTACATCTTTCAAGTTGCTGCTAATCTTGGAATCCCAAGTGGACTGGCAAATAGGCAGGGGCTCCCCGAGGAGGAGGAGGAGGCGACTGATGGCTTCTGGTCCCCTTGGCTTCTAGGAGGCTTAGCAGATTCCTGGCTGCGTCTTCCCACAACAGGTCCTCCCGCAGCTGTTGCTTCAGGCTCTCTCCCTCGTAAGCATATGGGGTCTCTCCTGTGCTCTTCTTCCCCATTAAGTGCCCTGTAAAAACAAAAGCCGAGTGTCACCAATTTAACCAGAGGAGTGAATGAACGAGAAATTTAGAAGGACCCCAATTGTGTGCGTGCTGCCTCCTCCTACATGCAGGATCGCTCACTCGCCTTTTATCGTGAGCAGTTAGTTCGTACGTGACCGACAGATTTTGCTTCAAAACACGTGATGAGCTGGACAGAATTCAGACCTGCAGCTCAGAAGCCCTGGGTTGGATCCCAGCCCCTCTGCTAACAAGCTAGGCGACCTCTGCCGAGTCTTCTAGGCTCCCTGGTCTTCAATTTCTCAACTATAAAATGAGCAGGTTGAACTAGATGAAATCTAAGGAACCTTCCGTAGCTAAAATTCTATCACCAATTCTGGGTGCACCGAATTCCATTCCCAACTGAATGGTGGGGTTCAAACATCCGCCCCCACCAATTTTAAATTGCTACTGGAAGTCTTGATGCTTTTCTTTGTGTGGTTAAGAAAAAGGAGGGGTGTTTACCTCTTATCTGTAATACAAATGTACCAAAGGAATTTTCCATTTAAACTTTCTCAGAATTTTAGCTGAGACTGAATCTAGGAAGCACTGCCTACAAATTACAGCTTGTAAAGCATGTAATGAAAATCCAGTTAGAAAATAAGTTCTGACCAACACTTTCTAGCCACATAAGCGCAGAATTTTCCCTTGGATGTCGAAAATGGTCAGTGAAAGTCTATCAAGGGCTCCAGGGATGTGCACCAGCCATGTAAATAAGCAAAAGTTGCTGTGCAGGAGGCCAAACCACTAAAAACACGGAAAGCCATGTATGCAAGTGCAGATAGCCAGAGGATCAGAAGGGGGTATGGAGTTCAAGGTCTTCATTCTTAACTTTAGCCCATTGCTTAAATATGCTCACGTTATCTCACTTTCTTCGTTTTATTTTTTCCCAGCTCTCTATAATCAGCTTTTATAGCATTTTCAAATTTCTAATATTAATAAAAACTATGGTTCTTCTGATTTAAAGCTCGCGAAGACAGAGCTCTTTGTGGCTCCACTGTTGACTGGCATAAGAAGTGTGGCGATGATGGTGCACAGACCTAGTTACTCAATGTGGAAGGAGGCCCCTTCCCAGCGGTGCTATCCATGGACAGCTGCCCTCACCCTGACTCCATCACCTGCTCGTGTATTGCCATGTCCAGTTTGCAGGATGTTTAAATGCAGATTATTTCATTTCATCCACCCTGTAATAAGTTTGATGAAAAACAAGATTTGCCAAAGGTCACACACACGTAAGCAACGAGTCTAGGATTAAAATCAGCTCCCAGACCAGATTCTACTATTAGTCCACCGCTTTGAAGTCTTCGAACTTCCTAAGACCTTAGGGCAGTTAGAAATCACTCTGGGTCTGGAAATAAGGATCAGGTTCACAAGAGGCTTTCTAATATGTTTACAAATAGGAGTCATCCATCAGGGTATCATGACTCATTCTGTGACTCAGAGAATCAATTCTGTGAGTACTGGGGAGCCTTAACAAGAGGTTTTACTGCACTGCAGTGAGCACTCGTCAAGTCACTCATGACACCTTAGACAGTTTCAAGACCCTGTTGAGGACTGCCCCAGCTGAAGGGCTAGAATCCTGAAAGACTGGCTCCTCACTTCCCTGCTTGGCCAACTTGGTACCCTGAAGCCACTAAATAACCATGCCTTTAGCCGTAACAGCAATTAAGTCACACAACTTCCCAGGAAGTAGCGAGGCATTTGGCTTTATTTATAGGGAGGAAATTGAATCACGATGATAGAAAAGCAGGATTAGAACCTGATGCTCCCCGTAATGACCTCGACCACTCTTGCCTTCCATCATTCTCAGGATGCCAGAAAGGAGAAAGGCGTTATTGCCATTGAAGCAGAGGGGGTGATGGAGATGTTTTAAATAAGAACCCCATTTTTGTTGTGCCTGAATAATTTGGGGATTGATCTCACTCAGACCCTTTGACATTTCTCTGAATGTTTAATATTTGCACATTTGGTGGGTGGGTTCTGACTGGTCATTAAGGAAAGCACGCCATTTATAACATCCCTGGGAAGCACATGGTCCCTGGGTCATTTCACTTCTGAGCTGGCAACTGTTAACCAAATAATAATTTCTATGGCAACATGGATGCTATGCCCACTTCTATCTTTTCTCCCATCATCTTTTGTTATCTGTCCACATCATAATAATGGAGATCTCAGCATAGACAAAAGACAGGCACTTGAAAAATTAAAACTGTGCCGGGGGAGGGGAGCTTTTGTCATTTTAATCACTGAAAAAATACCACTAAAATAGCAGGTTTGAAACATACATGGTTTTTCTTGAACTCAAAACTTGGAGATGACCCTAACTTAGGAAAACACCCATTAAGACACAGAGTGTCGAGTTCCTCTAAGAACTAGTTTTTCCGGAAAGATACTTAAGCTGTATTTCAGTGTTTGGGGCAGCGCGACAATGGAGAGCCATCTGCAGCTGAACACTAGTCCCACCACCAGTGTGAGTGCTGACCTATATTCTCATCACACAAACAAAACATTTCCGAGCGCATCAAGCCAGATAAGAATTTGTTGAGTTTTCACTGTTTTAACTTGTATCCCATTGCCACACCCTCTTCTCTTAACTGGAGGAAACAATGACTTAGCAAACCTGCAGATCTGTGCCGACAGCTTCCTTGTGGACCGCAACATGTAGCTTCGGTGGGATATAATGAAAACTGGTGAACTGCGTGTCTTCAGTGACCGAGGGGGACGCGCATGGACTTAGGACACTGAGCAGCGACATTTGACCTCTACCAATGTCATTCACCCTTGTGAATGCGCACGCCCCCACGGAGGGCACGTCTGCCCACAGCAAACCTGATCCCAACCACAACGTCATGTTAGGACAAATGTGATTTTCTCCTTCTCCTCCCTCCTTCCCTCGTTCTTCCTCAGCTCTGCACAGCCAGCCGAGGGGGGAAAGGCAACAGAGCGTGTGTGAGAGCAGTAAGAGAATTTAACGTTCGCACCGGTTAGGAATGCCCAAGCACTGCCAGGAAGGGTGACTAAATGCCAGCCACCCTAACTACCTGGGGACAGTGTGCCCGGGAACTACAGCAGTCGGGGGTGGCTTGCACAGGGAATGACATGGTTCTAGCTTCCCAGGGAACTCTCTTGCCCTCTGTATGGCCTGCAGGGGTTACTGATAATAAGCCTCGTCAGCACAGACACATGGATGGGCACAGGGACATTGGAAATCTCAGTTTCATTTCACCTTCCCAGCCCACTGGCTGGTAGGTGGACTGGACAATGGCCACCAACCAGCTCTAAACTCCCAGGAGCCTTTTTAAGTATTAATTCTGGGTTTGGCTTCTTTACTACCTTCTAAGAATGCTTCTTTCTTGGGAGTGATTTTGTTTGTTTGTTTGTTTGTTTGTTTGTTTGTTTGTTTGTATCTTCACCCATCCCAAGCTCTCCTCTGCGTCCCAGATGCCAGGGTTCCTCCTGTCCTGGGAGATCACAAATACTTCCTTCCCTGAGGCTGTGAGGCTTGGCTAGCAGCGACAAGTAAAACTGTCCTGTTGCAAACAGGAGCTCAGGTTCTGGGACAGAAGCGGCCAGAACACAGAGGCCGAGGACCTGGCAGGTCCCACCTCACCCCTTCCCATAGAGTCTGCCCTTCTGTTGATACCTCAATCACCAAGCATCTTTCCAACCCATTGTCCCCACTGCTAAGGAGGTGACTGAGAAGACAGAGACACACACACACACACCACACCCTTAAACGGCTCTCTTTAGGGATCGGCCAGCTTCCCAGGAAATGCTGGGTTTGCTGGGCTGGTTTTATGGGGTTGCTTCGGGGGGAAGTTGGACGCTTTGCGTTTGCCAGTGGCTCTGCTTGGCGTGGCGGGAGCCGCGGGGTGACGTGGGGTGAGCGCAAGGCCGGACCGCTTACCTGCCCCCCAGTTGCAGGAAAGCTATGAGCGCGCGACCCGCTGAGGGGCCGGGGGCCGGGACGAGCGAACCTCCGAGCCCGGAGAGCAGGACTTGCTGGCAGAGGGAAAGGGAAAGGAGCGAGGGGCGAGGGCGAGGTCGCGGGTCCAGAGAGGCGGAGAAAAGCGGGGCTCGGGGGACAGAGCGCCCAGGGCCAGCGTGGAAAGCAGGCGCGATTCCCGGAGCTCCAAGCCTCCTGGACGGGTAGAGGGCAGAAGGGCCGAGGGAGCACGTCGCTGCAGAGGCGGGAGGATTGAGAAAATTGAGGAGAGCCACCAACAGGGGCGGGATCGAGGCGCTGCCCGCCGAACAGGTCTGCGACCCAGTGCGGGCTGGCGCGCGGGCCCTGGGTCCCCCACCTGTGGCTCCGCACGGCGCAAGGCGCCGCCGGGTTCAGGCGGGTCGGAGTCGCGGGGGCGGGGCTGGCCCGGGGCCCCGAGACGCGCCTGGGGACCCGGCTTCCCGAAGTTCGAGGGGAGAGCCGCGGCGATGGAAGGGGGCGTTGTGCGTGCGCGGAGGGCAGGGTCGTCGCCTCCGCCCGGGGCCGGTGTCCCGGGGAGCGGCGCGCTGGCTCGGGTGCGCTCGCCAACAGCAGGGAGAGCGGGAAAGGCCCCAGGGAGCAGCCCGCGCGTGCCCAGGAGCCCAGGATGGGGAAGCGTGGGGCTGGCGGAGAGCCGGCTTGCTCGGGTAGACAGGTCGAAGCAAACCCAGCCCCGCCACGCCGAGCCCCAGAAACGCTGGGGGTGGGGAGACGGCCCCCCGCGGCGGGCTGGTCCCGCCGAGGACTCGCGCGCGCCGGACACTCACCCACCGCCCAGTGGTTGCCGCGCGGGTACATCTTGGCCAGCAGGGTGTCCCTGGCCTCCGGCACCGGGGCGGCCCGGCCCTGCGGCGCTGGGCAGACGACGAGCGCCAGCAGGAGGAGCGGCAGCGCGCGGCCGCGCATGGTCCGGGAGGGAAGCCCTTGGGGCGCGGCGCGGGGCCGGGCGGAGAGTGCGCTCTCCCCGCGGAGGAGCGACCGCAGCCCCGGGACCTCGGAGGAGCTTCGCCGCCGCCGCCGCCGCCCGCGCCACTGCCGCGCTCCGCCAGGCCCCCACTTTATACGAAAGCCCGGGCGGGGGGGGCGGGGGGCTCCTCCGCCGCAGCCCGGGGCGCTCTGACGTCTCCCTATAGCGAGCCGGGGCGCCGGGACATCCGTCCCGGAGCATCATTCGTCTTCCTGCGGAGGGGTGATGGGCCGAGTGTACAGCGGCCCCCTCCCTTCCCCTCGTAGTCCCGTCCGCCCTCCCCACGGGGGACTCCGTCTTCCCATCCTCGACGCCCTCGCTCCAACCCGCTGGGAGCCCTCCCCGCCGCAGCCGGACGCCTCGCGCGTTAGCTGTCTTCCGACCCTGCACTGGGGAGCAGGGACCCCGCGGCCCGGTCCTGGGGGCGGAGGCGTGCGGAAGGACTCTGCCGGGTTCGGATTTGCTTGAAGGGGTTGGAGCCGAGATGGCAAGGGACGTGTAAGATTCTCAGAGCTTTCTCCCCCGTGGACCACCTCCCCCTGGCCGTCCCGGGCCCCCCCTCCCCCTTCTTAGCACCCGGGTTTTCGGAGGCGCCCCTGCCCGTCTGCATGGTGAGTGCGGGATGGCGCAGGAGGCACACTCTGTGGAGAGAGCCAGCAGTACTAGTGGGACTGTGCACCGGCTCCTTTCACAACCTGCAGCAGCCCTGTAGCAGGTGACGCTTTCGTGCTCGTTCCGCTGGCCTGCGTCTTCCAGAAAGCTCACACTGCCCCTAAGCCGCTGCTCACACACCTCCGTAGAGTTGCCCAACTTTCCTCTGCGCCTTCTGTTCTGGAAAGACCGGCTTCTCAATGCCATGGAGACAAAGGGAACGGGCACCACAGCGATGCCACAATGAACAGAAGCTGGTAGAATGGCGAGGCCGCCTTCCCGCTGCCAGAGCTGGGGGTGTGCGTGTGTGTGCCCGCAGGCCCGTTCCTTACCGCCTTCTGGTGCATTGTCGCGCTGGCGGGTCTCTGGCATTGCCTGTCAGCACCGATGTTGACACGCATGCAGTTGAAATGTACATTTCTTCTGTACATCAATCTGATCCATACATTTCTGCCAATGACTTACGTTGCATGACTGAGGATTCCTGGGCTTGGAAGAGTATTTCCATGCATGTGTCTGGCTACAAGTTAAAAAAAAAATGCTAATTTCAAGATGACTGTGAGTAGTAAGCCAAGGAAACACAGTAATGCTATCCTGAAGGAATAATCCAAGTGAGGATACAGAGGGGAACGTCCACGATTGGCCTGGACTGCACGCGTCCAGGATCCCAGCCTCTGCTTGGGATCACCAGGCTCCTGTAAGCAGATGCTGCAGTGTGAGACGACCCTCTGTAGCTGGCATGCTGCCTCCAATGTGGCCATGAGCTTGCTTGAACACGGGGACCTGGTCTTGTTCTCCTGCATGCCTGCACAGAGCCCGGGTCACAGTGGTGCCCAGTAAGTATTTTTTAAATAAATGTATTTATTATTAGTTCCACGTGTGCAAGAGAACATACTGCTTAGACATTTACAGACATTACGTAGTGATAACCCCAACAGGTCTATTTCCCATCTGATACCTTACATAGCTGTTACAATACTATTGACGATACTCCCTGTGCTGTACTCGACACCCCCTTGAATAAGTATCTGACGGATGAACAACTAAGCTAAGAAATACTCAGATCAAAATGCCTTCTACAACCCTGGGGCCTTTGCAGGAGCGTCAAATCCTTATCTCTCCAGATGAAGTTGTAGAAAAATATCCTCTCCCTTTAGCATAATATAATCAAGATTATTTTATATGGTCAATTATATTGTAATGACTATGCATAGTGCCAGTGGGTACTAGACTAATCGTGGGATCACTTTGTAAATTATGTAAATGTCTAACCACTAAGCTATACACCTAAAACTAATATAAAATAACATTGCATTTCAACTATAGTTGAGAAATTATTTTTTTAAGATTATTTTAGGTTCTTTAAATGAAGTTTCTTCCCCATGAGACTGAGGAAAAGACACGTAAAGAAAATATGGGTGTGGAAAACCCAACTTTTCTGTGAATTTAGGCAACTCACTGTTTCTTGCGTCTGTTGCAGGCCAGGAGGCACCTGGGTCCCTCCATTAGCCTGAGCTCTCACTGCAAACACCCCAGCCTACAGGCTTTCTGCCTCCAGACTCAGGTGTGACCACAGGACTTGGTTTGGCACCGAATTAGGACAGCAACTGCGTCCGTCTTGCTCAGGGCTGCAACCACAGTGCGTGGCCCAGTCCTGAGCACAGACAAAGGACGCGATGGACATGAGTGGTGCATTGTTCTCAGGTAGAGGAGCCTGAGTCCAGTCCCCTAACCAGACAAGACAACGAATCGTTACCCATCAGAGAAAGAAACCGTTGCATGTGTGGTTCAGGCAGTATGGGATGAGCCCCAAAAGATCCTTATCAAATCTTCAGCACAGCCCTCCCAGATAAAGGTAATTAACCCCACGGACTTAGTTAGGGGAAAGCCAAACCACCATGAGAGAGATCTCACAGTGCAGTGCGGCGTTTCAAAGCTTGTTTCGCTTTTTACGTTAGTCCAGGCCAGGCGTTCGGGGTGGCAGGCAGCTCTGTCCCACGCGAATGTTCAGGAACCTGCTTCCACCATGTCCCTTCTTGTGCCCCCATGTTCCCTTGAGAAGACAGGGAGCTCGCACCGGAAGGAGCGGCAACACACCGCTTCCTTCATTGAGAGCACCGGACTGTGGGGCAAAACGTCCACCGCCCTATGTGTGTCCCGCGATTTGCATTCTAGAACGAATTCTTGGTCTTGTTGTGGGTAACCAAAGTCTCGAGAATGAGCAGCAGATGCACGGGCCACACTTAATTAGCACCGTCCCAGGGGACTGTCCCGTCTGCATAGCCTACGTGGCAGCTGCCAGGGAGGGGGAAGTGACGCACCAGCCCAAAGGTGGCCCTTATCGCCTCTGCTCATGTTTCAGTGGTAAAAGCTCAGCCGCAAGGTCACAGGTAACGAGGTCACAGTGCAGAGGCAACAGAAGGAAATGGACACAAAGAGTAACATCCAGCAAAGAATCTTGCCAGCGGGATGGTGGCCCTTTGTCTTTGATGCAGCATGCCTGTGGCCACGGCCCCTGGGGCCTTCTCTCCAATTCAAGGTGGCACTTCCCAGAAAATTGCGTGGCTATTTCCCCCTCTCTAGTCCACAGGGCGTGACAAGGATACATGAGGGCTGTCTGGAAAGTACCCAGCCATGCAATATGAAAAATAGAGGCATTTAGGGCTGGATTTTGTCCGGACAGCCCTCGTACATCATTTTAGATCTAGAGCACAGCATGACTCCTAAGGGTATTTCCCCAAAAGCTTGGTCTGGTCTAACCAGGCCCGTTCCTGTGCCGGGAAAAGAAACTACTCAAGCTAGCTCGAGCAAAGTGGGATTTGCAGTGAAAACACAATGGGAATGTCAGGAAATTCAAAGACGGGAGCTGTGTGGGGCATCTGGGTCTCGTGGGAGGTACGGCTGGCCCCAACGCTGCCAGAACCACTCCTGTGGAGGTCTTCCTCCTCTGCACGTCTGCTCCATTCTTCGCGCTATGGACTGACTTCCAGGCCCACCAGCGAGCTCCCATTCCCACACTTTGGCCACTATGTGGCCACTGCACCCTCACCACCACTCCCCATAAGGGGACAACTTCTCACAGTCTCTGCCTCTGCTGGAAACTGCCTCCATCTCTCAGTGTCCTGATTCCCGATTTCTAAGAGAGAAACTTGATTTTATTTTGACCCAGTCACACAGATTAGAGGTTTTTCCAACAGCTTTATAGATGAGTTAGTCTAGAATGTCCCATCAACTCTTGTCAGGGGCTTGAGACACATGGTGACGGTAAGGGACAGTGTGCCCTGAAAAGGAGGAGTGGGCGGGAGGGTACCCACATGCCTCCCACATAACAGCATTCTCCCCGATCCTCGGGCGCACGTCCTTCAGTGCCTGATGCTCCGTCATTCGTGCTGTGCCCTCTTCGCTCAGTGACTCCCAGACGTTCCTTCACAAGGAGCATTTTTATTCCGTTCTCCCAGGGAGTTCAGGCGTTGGTGGGCTTTTTGCTGTTTAGGCCATACTGTTTAGATTTCCCATTTTCATTCATCAAAGACATTTGGAACCATCTATGAGAGTTCCTAATCAGGTGGTGTCCTGCACACACATGGGTCCTAATTCGGCCTCTGCCACGAGGCCCTCCCGTGGGACCTCAGACCAGTCACTGAGCATCTGTAAGTTTCCTCATCTATAAAGCGAGTTTATGGTACCGCCCTCCCTAGGGTTAGGAGAATTAAATGAGGTCACGTGTATCTACTGACTGGCAGCTACTTATTTATTTTAATTAGTAACAGAGAATTATAATTATAGCCAGCTAATTTCTGTCTTAGATGGTGAGTTTCAGGGTGGCGTGATTTCCTTGTTCGGGCCCTAACCCAATGCCATGTGCTGTGTAGATCCCCTGGGGAGGTGATCATACAAGTAATAACTGCCGCTTAGCAAGCACCGTCAGGCACCCGGCGTGGTGCGTCCCGGTACCTGCATTTGCTTGTGTGACTGTCACAACTTCCCTGTGAAGATGCTACTTGTCCCACTTGATAAGTGAGGGAACCAAAAGGTGAGATAGCTCACCCGATGCCCAGATGGTGACAAGCAGGGGCCAGCGTCAACTGCTCGCCCCCGCTGCATCTCGAGCTCCGAGCGTAGTAAATCTGGTGAAAATGAGTTTCTTCGTAGTTCCAGGACTTTCCTGGGATTCGATACATTTTATCCCCCAGAGGCAGGAACAGTATTAAAAATAATTTTATAAGAGGTATCAGGGATAACTTTTAGAGGCCTTGGGGTGAAATCTCTCTGTGGACTCCTCCGCTTGTGTCCAGCTACTCTCTCCCCGCCCCCACATCCCCCCATCCCACCCCCAGATGGGTGCACATCGCCTCCCAGCTTCTGGGTGCAAGTAGTCAGAAGGGGTGAACACATACATTTGCTTTTTGGAGAATAACAGGCTCATAGTTTGGGCTGCAGCAGGGATGGCCAGAGTCCCAAAATATAGCCCACAATGTCTGAAACTGAAAAAATATTTCTGAGATTTGTGTACTTGAATGTCCTCCTGCACGATCCTACTTGAAATCTGGACATTCCTGGCACTGCACGGATTCTCTTCCAAGTTGTCTGAATTACTGGCCAGATTGGAGGGGGCGCTTACCCAACTCCAGCCTTACGGTTACCTTCTCCAGGGCTTCTCAGCCTCGGCATGATTCATATTTGGGGCCGGGTAATTCTTTGGTGTGGGAGGCTGTCCTGGGCATCGAAGACGTTTAACAGCATCCTTGGCCTCTACCCAGTAGCTGCTAACAGCACCCTGAGGGCATGACAACCCAAATGTCTGCAAACATTGCTCATATCCCCGTGGTGGGCGGGAAGCGACTCCAGCGGAGGACCTCTGGTCTAACCCGACTGCGCATCCTCGCGCACGGCTTCCTTGCCCGGCGCTGCTTGAATATCTCCGGTGCTGGAGAACTCACTCACGCTCATCCTCGGAGGACACCATCATTGGAAAACTCCTCCCGTGGTGAACCCAAATGTGTCTCTTAGCTTCCCACCCACCCACCCACCCAGAGGGAGCTTTGCTTCGCTCAAGGGATCTGGTGGGGAATAAAGACACTATTTTCTAGAACTTTCCATGCCTATGTCACTTGGCCTCCTGGGGAAATGAAAGCCACTCTACACGCAGCTGCCTGCTGCAGGTGGACCCTGCCTGGGAGGCTCGGAGGCCTGAGATGCCCCCCTGCCCCTCAGACAGCATGCCAGTGAGCACTAGGCAGCAGACGGCCAGAGCGGAGGCGATGGGGCTGGCACGGTTCTGGGCCTGAGCAACTCGGGTTCCTTCCTCTCAGGACCTATCCACAGAGGCTCTACTCATTACCCTGCCTCTTTCCTGGGATATTTGTAAGGACAAAAATTTAAAAAGACCTTGAATGTGAAACCGTGGCATAGACGCCCGGTAAGCACAGCTACCTCCCAGTCCTCACACTCCGCCCCCAGCCACCACCCCTGCAGCCAGCTGTCCTCTCCCAGCCACATTCTCCCAATTCAAGCCAGGCAAAGTCGCAACCGAGTTTCGTCGTGGATTTCTATGGAAAAAGAAATTACTCAGAAAAATCTCTGAAATGCCATTAGTTTAATGGGCTTTGACTTATCAAATCAAAATACATCTATCCATCTCCCTCATGCTCCTTCTTGATGGCACCCAGCACTGGAGCACCCCAGCATGCAGTCGGGGATATTACATTACGGCGGAAGTGAGGGTGTCTGGTGGGTCAAGTCCACGCATGGAGCCTCCCAGCACAGCCCCCTGGGAAGGTTGAACTCGCCTATGGGTAGTTGGCCCTGCAAAGAGATGGCTTTCCAGGACCCGTGCCTACAGATTAGTAATTTAAGTTCCCTTAGGAAGTCTCCTGAACGTGAGCAAGAGAAATGGGCTCATCTTCGCTCCCGACTGGCTCTCACTTTAGCCGGACACGTCAACTGCTCGGATCAAGGCTGAGGGGACGAGAGGACAAAAGGAAGCCATTGCGGATAGTCGGTCGCTGGCCCATTCCCCACTTCCCCTTTCTGCCTTGCTCACTCCAGGTCCAGCCTCAGGCAGTGCATCAGGGCTGCTCCATCTCGATCCTAACAATCCTGTGTCCTCCTTCCAGTCCGTCCCCAAGCAGGAGGGGCCAGGTGACCTGCTTTGGCCAACAGAACTGAAGTGGAAGTCAGCTTCTGGTGGCTTCTGGGAGTATGTTTCACTTCGTGATAAAGGGAACAGAGACGGAGAGCACCGCCTTTTCCGCCTGCTTCCTGCCGTGGTCCACGCGGATATTCCCCCCCAACTCCAACGGCCATCTCGCAGCCGGGAAAGAAGCCAAGGAAGACACAGGGACATTGTGAGACGGCGACTCCTCACTTGTACCTGTCCACCTCTGCCTTCGGGTTACATGGGGCCAATAAAACCTTGTTTAAGTCAAATCAATCTCCAAATAAATATAGGGGCGCCTGGAAAGGGAGGTGGGGGCATATTGAAGGCAAATGTCATGTTCTTTGATGAGAGCCAACAAACAGAGTTTGCCCACAAATAGAATTTATCATTTCTCTCAAATTTGCTGAGAATCTTCTGGTTTTTCTCACAAATTCCCCTGCTGCAGTGTGTTCTCCAAGGAATGTAGGCTGAGAGTCCCTACTCTGCAGTTTACTGTGTGACCTTGGGCAAAACACTTAACCTCTCTGTGTCTCAGTTTCCTCATTTATAAAATGTGGATAATAATACCTGGTTGTTGTGAGGATTTTTTTAAAATAGATTTTAAAAACCACTTAAGCATTTTAAAGTGTTTTTATATTATTCTATGTTATCAGGGGGAAAAAATGAATGTTTTTCCCTTACACTAATCTTTATCTTTCCGTTGTAATTCTGTTATGAGAGCTCCGTCTTTGAATATACATGTATGTGTCAGAGGTAACACATAAATGTCCACCGGCCTTGGTTACAGATATTTTTTAAAGCTAAATAAAGTTTTTCTAGCAGAGTCTGGGCCATCCGTAGGAACGCACTAGGTGAGGATGATGATGATGGTGATAGAATGAGGGTTTGCAAAGCACTGAGTCACCTCGTAGCCACACTAGGAGATCGCCTTTATCAGAATTCCGTTTCCCTGTAGCAAAACTCTACACGCTCGCCTGGCAGTGCCCGGGCATCAGGTTCCTGTCTCCCACCCCCCACTTCCCCACTACAAAACCTCCTTAAAACACAAGATGTGAAGTTACTAAGCCGACCTCCCCGGTCTGTCGGGAGAACACCCAGCTTCCCCTTAGCTTCCCTACCACCTCCCTGACCTCCCCCAGTGCTACTGGCCCTTCAGGTATAATCAAGTGCACCCACGTCCATCAGCTTCCCTCCCCTCCGTCAGCTCCACCTCATTTAGCTCTGACAGAGGTTCTCATATGTCTGGGTCCTCTGGTAATTTTAACTTCAATTTATCTTCTCTGTTTGCCATTTCTCACTCATTCCGCATTTTCTGCAAATCCAATCTAAGTCAAATTTACTTTCCCCTCCAGGCTGTGAGTGAGCACTGTGTATGGGATAATGTGGTTTCCGGCCGAGCCCTGTGGGAGCCGCCTTGCTTCTTATTCACATTCAGATCTCATTTAAGATGCCACTAAGTATTACTTAAACTGACCATTTGACAACAAAAACCCAAAGCTACGTAATTGTCAAATCTTCCAGACCCTACTTCTTTCATTGCTCTATGAATTGCGTGGGTCATAGGTTCCGCATCAAATAAATGTTTAAATGATTTCCGCCGACTTCCCCTGAGAGAGTTCAAGTCCGTAATTGTGTTCCAAACTGGCCGTGCCGGTATGAGGGAGAATAATTTGAGGCCTTTGGATCAGCCTGGCTCGTTGCTCATTAGATTCTCTTTGACCATATGCGGACAGATCAATTTTCTTATTAAATTTCTTAAATTCTTACCTGGAAGGGCTGGCAGACCAGGGGAACGTTCACTTCCTGAGTCATCATGGTGATGAATGTCCCTCCGCTCCTGGAGTTTGGAACCATCTAAAATCCCAAGATTCTAGTTCTCTCCGCAGTGCATGCAATGGCTTTCAGTACCCCGCAAGCCTGAGGTGTCCTCCACTTCTGTGGAAGCACTGGGGTTCCATGACTTCTTAGCCACTCAGTAGCCTGTCATAGCTAATCATCTTACAATACACAGGACTGTCCCCCACAGCACAGGGTTTCAGGGCCCCAGATGTTCATAGTGCTGAGGTAGAAGAACTTCATACAATCTGAGCTACTCTCAAAGCTGCCCCCTCCTCCGCCACCCCCACCCCCAAGAAGGAGAAAAGAGACCTGCCCCCCACTGGCCGGTCACTTACCTCTCTGGACTGCAGTACCCTCGTCATTAAGGTTGGGGGTGGGTGGGGACTGACTTAGAGACTATTTCTAAACCCCACGTCCGTTTCCTTCCTTCTTTCCTTTCTTCCTCCCTAGCCCCCCTCCCTGCTGCCTTCCTTCTTTTAACAAATACTTACTGGGTGCCAACCATCGGCCAGCACGTGTGTAGACACTGTAGATGCAGCCGGTAACAAGACAGTTGAAATCCCTACCTGTGGGGAGCTGGGGAGGAGGACAGTACGCAGCGGGCGCTGCAGGGACCAGCAGGCACGGTGGGGCAGGCTTCGGGGACCTGCATCCCCACTGAGCACGTCAGCAGCCAGTACCAAGTTCTGAAGGAATTCGGCTGAGTGGTATGTACCACAGAGGTGCCTGTTGTTGCTACTGTCTTAGTAAGGCCATCTTTGATTCCATACTAAGACATGGCGACTTCCCATGGAGAAGGAACTTTCTAGCATACACAGTGATTTACGCTGTACTTCATTTATACAGCTACCAGCTTGTGGAGGCAGAAACGGGAATCCCATACCTGGGCTTGCTACTTATGAGCCGTGAAACCTTGAGCTAATTTCTTCATCTTTCCAAGGTTTAGATCCCAAGAAAATAATGATGCCTATCTCATAATGTTGCTGTAAGAATTTAATGAGATGCTGTTTATTGAGAGAGCTTAGCACATTTCCCAGTACTTTGCAAAGCTCTCAATAAAGGACTTATTATAATAACATGTTTACATGGTGGGGAGACCTCTTGAACATTTCAGTTGTCTTGCCTGGTGAGCCACCACTACCCTCCTCTTCCTCTGGAACTTCCTGGGAGGCAGAAACTTAGTAAATACCACAGGGGGGATGCCAAGGCCTCCCTCTCCCATGGTTGTGGCTTTCCTTGGATCAAATCCTGCCTCACCAATGGTGTCAAAGAGAAACAGAGGCAGATAGCTCTTAAAGGAGGCAAGACAGATTTCGTTCAGACTACTGCAGTAGGGGAGAGAGACCTGCAGTATAGAACTGAGCTCCGCTCCACTAAAGTAAAAGGTAGGAGACATTTAAAACATGTGTTGTGCCAAAGGAAAATACTGAGGGACATAGTGAGGTGGGGGGCGTCAATGTGATCAGGCTGTCTGTGTTTGGTCATTGGCACTTATCCGGAGGAGAAGCAAACTTCCCTCCGCTTTATGACAGGAGGTAGTTTTGCAAACTGGAGCAAGGCACCCACCCAGCTAGGCTCCTACACGCACGCAAGAGTGGGAGGAGTGGGGGAGGTATCTCCCCAGTTTGCATTTCACAGAGATGGCTCCCAGATCCTCGAGGAGACATTTCTGTATGGTAGAAGACTTACACCTCAAAGGGGCAGAGAAAGGATTTATAATTGCAAGTTTTCTAACGTAACTCCTCTAAGGAAAGGGGTGTCAGGGACCTACAGTCAGGGTTTAGCTGGAACAAACTAAAGCCTTTTGACAGTGGGGAGCTTTGCTAGACGGGTATTTTAAGGAGGCTGAGTTCATCTAGGGACACGGTCTTGGGCTGACAGAAACCATGCTGGAATTTGGTCAAGACTTCTGCATTTTTATGCAAAAAAATGTTGTGTTTCCCAGTGGGCATGGCTTTCCGGTAGACCAAGACCCCCTTCCTGGCGAGGAGTCTCAGAGTGTCCTGAGGGCCTCATTGAACTGATAAAATATCTTCACCCTGCATTAACCTTCAGTCAGCTAAGGGTGTGTCAAGAGTTGTCACCTTTTAATACATAGTTTCTAGTTTAGGGAGATCAGTTTTTTGTTTTGTTTTTTTTTAAGTCTGTTTGAACGTCCCCACCAAAATAAATAAATAAATACATAAATAGAATAGTCTGGAATAAATATGGTAAAAATGAAAGTTCCCTTTTCCTCCAAGTCCAACTACTCAGTTGCTCATTATTAGAAGTTTGTCTGATAGTTTGTCTGAAAGTCTATCGTGTGTCTGTGAGGTAATTCCTCTGTTATTTCCTTTTCACGGGTGAGGAAAACAGGGCCTCCTTCTACGAGGATGGGGACCAGCTGGTTAGGGGCGGAGCCAGGGTTGCACCCAGGCCGTCTGACTGCGGGGGGTGCCCGCATCCACCAGGGCTTGTGTTGGCGTTTTCAGTTTTTCCTTTGTTCTCTAGCATGCCGTCGTTCCGCTCTGGAGCTTGCTTGATTCACTAGACAATCCACCAAGGGTGTTTTTCTGTCACCACGTGTAAATCTACCGTCTTCTTTTGAAAGAACATGACCCATCTGTGAGAAGGTATCATTTATTTAACCTGTTCCTAACTGACGGTTATTTTATTGCCCACTTCTTGCTATTACAAATTACGTTGTGATTAGCATCCTTGTAAATGGTGTTTATAAACATTGGCATCTCTGAACGGTACAGTCCTAAGAATGGAGTTGCTGCATCTGTATAGGTGCGTGTTTAGAATTTTCTGGTCATTTCCAAATTGCCCAAAGGACATCTTTAAAACAGTGCTGTGTCACTGGGACCTGGTGACGCCTCACTTGCTGCACTTTTGCCTGAAATAGTTGGCCTGTCACCGTGTATGGACTTCGCAGGTGATTTGTTGACTGTCGGTAAAACGTTCTGGGTCCTGCGGCCCTGGGAAGGCTCTCGAGCATGTCTGCTTATATTGATTTTGAACTAAAATTAACTGTTGATCCTTATGAACAGAGTGGGGGCTATAAACTTGGCTTCAGCTTGGCTGGAGGGGATCCAGTCACCTTCCACAACTCCTGAATACAAGCATACATTTTATCAATTCAACCCTTGGAATTGTTTTATTATTCTTTATTTGAGGCCTAAATATCCTAACAAAACAGGTTCAATTAACAGTAGAGTTGATCATGAGGAAATTCTTTAATTCAAGCCAAAAAACATGACCTCTTAACCTTCTTATAGTCTAAAGAAACTAGATAAACCAATGTTAATTGACTTAAAAATATGAGTACCAAGGAATATCCCCCCAGAATGAAGGGAGATGCTTTGCTGTTTGGTTTTTTGTTTGTTTGTTTGTTTGTTTTTTCAACCTCAGGCAAAATGGTCCTGGAATGAGCTTGGAGATGGAAGACATTAATAGCTTTAATGTTGGTAATTTCATTGCTTTCACATTAAAGTAATATATATGGCAACAACAAGAACAAAGGATTAACAATAGTTTAGTGGTTAGTGGTTATCTGAGGGTATGGGGGAGGGGTGGGAGAGGAAGGAAATATATGGTGATGGAAAGAGAACTGACTCTGGGTGATGAACACATAACACACAGATAATGTATTGTAGAATCGTACACCTGGAACCTATGTAATTTTTACTAATCAGTGTCACCCCAATAAACAGAAAAAAAGAAGAACAAAGGATTAAAACTGCCACACATTTTGTCATCATTCAGCTTACAACATGGTAGCTACTGTGACTTCCAAAGAAGAGGGCTGATAAGATCTGAATATTCTAGAATCGGACACTAATAGGCATGGTTATCTAAGAATGCTTGATGCGATGGAGGGAAATGGCTAGAAAATGGAATCAAAAGCACACGAGCTCAAGCCCTTTTTTTTTTACATATGTGGATTTATTGTCTGACTACTCAAGGGTCTGTAATCTGTATGAGGAGTTAGATTACGCTATATTTTTATTAGCAGTAGAATTTGTTAGCCATTTAAACAAGGAAGGAGGGAGCAAGAAGCCCCGCACTCCACCTGCCATTTCCCTAACTTCATCTTCCCCAATGTAAAGGCCAACTTTCATGTGATAGGACCCCCCCCCCACCACATCCCAACCCCGTCCATGCATGTCCTGCCTGTCCTTGCATTTTCTGAGGTCGTTCCCTCTGCCTGGACACCCTGCTTCGATCTGCCGGCCCTCCCATGCTGCCAGTTCCTTCCCCACCCCCACCCCCGGGCAAACATGTCTCTTGCCACCCCAAGAACCTGACTCTGAGCTGACCCGTGCCAGAACCTTCCCTAGGTGTAGTGTCAGCTGGGACTGGAGTGTCCCTAGTGCCACTGGACATGCTCTTCGTTCCAGGGGAGCAGATCTCCCCACTGTGTTATCCAGGCTCCCCGTTTCAGTCTTGCTGTTCTGCCAGGAGGAATGCCCTTTCCATTCGCTCTGGATATACAGACCTAGCTCGTCAAGGCTCAGGCCAAAGTGCCACTCCTGCAGGGGGGGCTGTGGCTGTCCCAGCCCCAGGGTCCCTGCTTCCGATGCACAACTAGCGCACGGACCCGCCCAGCGCCCCCCGCACTGTCTTCTCACTGGCGAGCCCCACACCCAGACAGTGAACGGCTTGAGGGCAGAGACTACGTCTCGTCCTGGAACAGATTTAATGAGCATCTGACTTGGGAATGAGCTCCCTTCACCCAAGCCAAATATGCAAGGAAATTATTAGACGCTGAGCCACCTGCTTCGGTGGCTGGGCTCCCCGTCCGGCTGCGCACAGGCTCATGGGAACCGGAAGCGGCTCTGGGCGGATCGCGCCTGCGCACATCCCTGTCGTCCGTCGCAGCCTTGCCTTTGCTCCTTTCCCTTCTTCCTCTTTAAGCCCCTCAGTGTGCTCTGCGTTCTCTTTGCTTGTCCGCTTATGTAAATAGAAATCCTGTCACGTGTTGGCGAGTGAACCTTTTACACTCATTCGTACGCGCGGACTCACGAGAGCTGCTATTTGTTGGCGGTTTACGAACACAACTGCACAGAAAGCTCATGGGCGTCCCTAATCCCCGCAAGGACCCTGCAAGGGAGGTGCAAATTGCAGGCCCCAACCTGCAGGTTAAAAAGATAACAGATGTCACCCCAATAATAAAAATGAATTAAAAAAAAAAAAAAAGATGAGGCTCAGAGAACCGTGGGAATCACCTAGAAGCAAAAGGGATGACTTGTAGTCCTCGAAACCCAGAGGCTGTGCTCCTGACCTCGGGGTGGGGTTGTCTCCCCCAGTGGGCCCCGCTGCGTTCTAGGCCTTATCTCAAATTGAGGTATAAAAGCATTTCTCTTTGCTGCAGACAGTTTAGACATTGACCAAAAGAAAAATTATATTATTATGGGGTAGGAAAGGGGGACACGGAGAGGTCTCTGACACTGTTATTGGCTAAGGTTTAGGGGCTGCCTCAGAATCCCACCATGTGGCTACACCTCTTTACAGACAGGCCCTGAGTCTCTGGGAAGCCTGCCTGTATCTAATAGCCTCTTGTTCTGGGGTTATGGGAAGCATGTGTCCTTTTCCATGATACCTCTCCGCACCTGGGGTCCCCATGCCACCCCACATTCCCTCCCCACCAGACTCCTCCATTCAAACTCTCCTGGCAGCTGGTTCAGAAACCAGGCCCTCCTCTTCTGTTTGTGTCCAAGATTCCTGAGTGCCCGTGTGCATGTGCAAGTGTGTGTATTATTCCACATTTAACAATTGTTCTTGCAGTTCCTAATATACAAACACAAATGCACTGGCCGCCTCACACCTCTCTGCCTATCGTATTTCTGCCTTGGCCCAGACCTTTCCCAACGGGCCGGCTGCCCTGGCAGCCCAGTGTGCTCATCAGCTGAAGAGCTGCAGTGTTTCTCTGGGGTCCCCCAAGCAACATGAGGCGAGCAGAGTGCAGGAATCATGGGAATCGATAAACACCGTCTCTCAGCACCACCGACCACCAGGCCACGGAAAAGCAGGTCTCTGTTTGCTCCCAGCTGCATGAACAAAGCTGGCCTCCTGTCCCCAGACACTGCCCAGGCTAGGCTCGCTGGTCTCTGCTCTGTGCTATTTTCGAGGCTGCATCCACTAGAGCCCTTCCTCTGGCTGGCGTCTCCAGAGGGTCAGTTTCTGGGTATTGATTACCAGCCTGGCAGCTGAATAACTTCCATTTGTTTCCTATCTCTAAACACCATCTGTTTGGGAGAAAAGGGTAGCAGGGAAAAGGGAGTGTGCGTGTTCGGAGGGTGGGGGGAGCATCTACTTTAGTTAGGAGGAAGCTCCAAAGGGAGGCGGTTGTGGTGGGAATTTCCCCAAACTACTTGAATTCCATCAATGAGGCAAAGGCAGGGAGAAGCAATGACACTGTATAACCTTCAGTGTGACCTTGAGCACTGTCTGTAATCAATTAGGAGAATGATTTTTGTCAGGAGGATGTAGGGGATGCTTCCACATGGGTCTTATTTGTCCTAAATCCATCAACCTCCCCCTACTGTATAGGAGGAACATACCTGCAGGGGGGCTGCTACCCAGGTACCCCACACACCCCCACAGTTGTCCCAGCCATGGTGCAGTGGTGGCAGCTGAGCATGCGTTGATTTCCTTCCTCTGTCGTCATATGTCTTCCGGACTCTGTGCTTGCAATGCACGCCCTGGGGCTCTGTCCTCAGCCTTGTGCTTTCCCCGGGGTCATCAACAACTCCCTGAGGAGAGCAAATAGGTGCTTGTCAAGGGTGCCAGTTACCCCGTTCCAACGGGAGTGGCTACTACGCCAGAGGGTGCAGTGACAGTTCAACATACTCGCCCAGGCTGGGACTCGGGGTTGAGTCCATTAGGACGGAGGAAAGAGGGACTTTTACAAAGATCAGCGTCAACTCAGTTGCACACTGAGAGGCTATGATGTCACAGCAGTTTTTGTAAAGCAGACAAGAAGACTTGGGGGGACTACTTCCTACCAGAGCCCATGTGAGCAGTAGTGTCAAACGGCTGCTAAAGACATCACGGCCGTTCGAGGCTGCGTGTGAACAATCCTGGTGCTTCCCTGCACATGGACTGGGCGGGGCGGGGGCCAGTTCTAAATGCGAATGAGAGTCTGGACCATGAAGAGGCATCCGGCTCAAAGGAAAGGACTGGCACTGAATGTGAAGATTTGGGTTTGCACCCCAACTCTCCTGATTAAGGGTTGTTGATTTCTTTGGGACATCATCTAGGGAGGCTCGGTTTCCCGATCTGTAGTGAGTTCTGATGGCTTGCTTGCTTATTCAGGGGGTTGGAGAGAGCATCGAACAAGCGAAAACATTACCAAGGGCTGTAGGAAGCCATGCTGTCACGTCCAGTTCTCAGCAGCCCGTCCCCGGAGGGGCGCGTACAAGCACAAAGGCCAGGCGGAGTGGAAAGGCCGTGGGCTAGTCACACGCAACAGACTGTGCCTCTCTGTAACCTGGTAACGCAGGCTCAGTTCCTTACGTCCCTGAGTCTGTTTTCCTCTCTGTAATGTGGATAATAACAGGGAATCTGAAGCTCATGCACAACCAGGTGTCTAAAGCCCTTGGCATGTGGAACAGGTATAGAAGAGCTGTCAGATTCTTCCCTTTCTGAAGGAATTGAGGATGTGCTAGCAGGAGGAGGGAAGGCTGAATAGGGACCACACGGTTGATTGCAAACACTTGAAGGGTTGTCATGTGGCAGTGAGTGGATTTTTTATGTGTTTGGAAGCTACCAGCGGTGGGTGACAGTCCTGGTGGTTTCCGTTCGATCGGACTGGAGCACTGCCCGTGCCGTGCAGGAGTGAGCTCCTGTCACCATGGGGTGTAAAAGCGAGGCCTCCTCCACTGCCTGTCAGGGACATTGTGAAAGGCCGCCCTGGCGTAGGAGGGAGGGTGAACAGGAGTTTCCTTTCCACCTGAAAAATCCTACGATCCACGACATTATGTTCCTTGAATTCCTCCTATGTGTTTTCACTCCCAGAGATAAAGCCTCTAAAAGCAATCCCGGAGAGAGCTATAAACAGCTACTTTTGTACATGGGCTTTGGAAAATAAACTCCTTCAGCCCTGCTAATAGGACTGCCAGAACAGTGTGGGGACATTTTTCTGCCACATTGTCTATAACAAGAGTGTCAGCCTTGATGTCTCCATTGAAAAGCTAAAGCCCAGAAAGATTAAAGTGCCAAAGGCCTGAATCAGACTTCGCCATTGAGAACCTGGAGTGGACCGAACCTTAGCAAACTTGGGATCTAGGCCAAAGTATGTTTTTAGTAGCCTCACCTCCGGTGTTTTAATTTCCTTTCTTAAACATATAGAAAAGTACCAGATAATATAATATGTACTTTATGTATATGCCAGGCTGATTTAACAGATCTTAACTACATTCTTTTTATGACTTAGCCTCAAAATCAGGGAATGTTATTTCCATCGTAACCCCTTGGCCCAGGTAGGTGGTCCCGGGTAGCGTGTAAATGCTGACCAAAGGGCAGAGGAGGCCCTCACTGGTCTGAAGGGAAAAAGGGCAGGCTCTAAGGATAGCAGTTTCTCCCTAACCACCCCAGTGCTTCCTCAATGGGCCCATGAACAACTGGTCACCATGGTAGGTACGGAGGCTCCGCATAGGCTCCACAACATGGACGTCCCCTTGCCCACACTGGTCTGGCTAATGCTACTAGTGAGTGCTCAGTCTTCTAACAGCAGGGACTAACACTGAGTCCTCAGCACAGCACCGCTGATCACACCGGACCTCTCCTGTCATGGAGAGAGCAGAGATTGGTCTGACTCTAACAAATCGGTCTTCTGACTGTGGGTTTGTCTTATCTGCCGGTGGTGCTTCTGTCCCTGCTGCATATCCTGTCACTTAGAGATGGCTGGCCTGCTTGAAAGCTGAGATGTTCTATTGAAGATTAAGTTACAGCACCGAATGGAACATAACTCCCAGCATGTATGCTGTTCTGTCTTACAGAATTTAGTATAGGCTGTGATTCAGAGACCATATCTGGCTCCGTGTCTCCCATAACCAGAATCTTGGGTCCAGTAATCGAAGGGTAACCGTGGAGTGGCATCCCTCACTACTATACCTAATAACCCATTCTCTTTTTCTATTCCTGAAAAGGTGTTTATGAAATTATCTGCTCCTGAATATTAAGTGAAATGCACTTGCAAATACTACCTGGATCTTGAGAAGGAGAAAGACATTTGTCTGGTGATTGAATTTTTAAAATGACTTTTTTGTTTATTTAGGTCTTCTATTTAACCTTGTGAATTTTGGTAATTTGTGTATTTCCAGAAAATTATCACTTTTTTTTTAATATACAGTAGTCTACCCTTATCCTCAGGGGACACAGTCCAGCACATACACACCCCACCCCCAGTGGATACCTGAAACCACTTAGGTATAAGTACATACCTATGATAAAGTGTAATTTCTAAATTAGGCATAGTAAGAGATTAACAACAATAATGACAAACTAGAACAATTATGACAATATACTATAATAAAAGTCATGTGAACATGGTCTCTCTCTCTCTCTCTAACTATTGAGTTGTTCTGTACTTACCCTCCTTATTGTGACGCGTGAGATGATAAAATGCCTGCGTGACGTGGAGAAGTTAAGGGAAGGACATGGACATTTCGATGTAGCGTTAGGTTACGACTGACCTTCTGATGGTATTTCAGGAGGAGGATCGTCTGCTTTGGGTGATGCTGGATCATCAAGCCATGACCACGTCAATGGTCAGATACCAGGAGCAGACAATGGCGATGGTTGAGAAATTTAATATTTTTGAACCCTGGTTGACTGCGGATAACTGAAACCATGGGAAGCAAAACCGTGGATAAGTGGGAACTACTATAGTAACATTTTTGTCATAAAATTACCCATGGCATTCCCTAACAATTCTTAAAATCTCTGCTGTATCTATTTTCACTCCCCATATTGTTTAGGTTTGTCTCAATTTTATACTTTATTATTTCATTCAGTCCTGCCAGAGATTGTCTATTTTATTTTTTTAAAGAATCATCTTTGATTTTGTTGACCTCACCACTATTTGTTTTCTAGTTGATTAATTTTCCTCTTGATTTTATTATTGAGTTTCTTCCATTATCCTATTTTTAGATTCTTAAATTTTAAAAAATTATTTATTTTTCATCATCTTTATTTTCTTAATGTGAATGTAAGGCTATAAATTCACTTTTAAGTATCACAATGTGTGTTTCTATTATTGACATCCAGTTCTAATTATTTTGTCACTTCCTTCATGGAATTATCCTTAACCCATGAGTTCCTTAGGAATACATACTTCAGTTTCTAAGTATGTTAAAAGTTTCCATTGGCTTTCCATTTAATTGCTTTTAATAACACAAACGTATTGAAAATTGTGTCCTAATAATGTTCCATATGTTCTATTTTTACTGGATGCAGACTTCTATATCTGTATCTCTTATATCAAGATTTTTACTATGTTGAACAAATATTCCATTTGCAGACTGTCCAATTATTGTTTACTTGATCTAGCAGTTTCTAATAGAGGTATGTTAAAATCTTTCCCTCTAGCTGTGGTTTAATTTCCAATTCTTTTAGTTTTTCCTTTGTGTATTTCAAAGTTTTATGTTGAGTACATACATGATTATGCTTGCTGTATCTTGTGAATTGTTTTATAGCATGTTTCTTTATCCTTAGTAACTCTATTTTTTAAATTCTATTTTAATTGTTATTAATATTATAAAAGCTTCAGTAGGTTAATATATGCCTTCGATATCATTTTCCAAGCTTTTCTTTGTAACCTTTTGTTGTTCTAGAGATGTTCTGGATTTGGTTTGTTGTTATGCATTTGTTTTCATCCAATTTGATGATCTCTGTCCTTTAATCGATAGTTGATTCAATTATATTTATTGTGATTACTGCTAATACATTTGAACTTATTCCTAACATCTGGTTTCTCTCTATCAGTTTTTTACTGATGTTAGGGATATTACTGAGCCAGTCACACACGCAGGCAGCAGTTCAGCTCAGGTCCTAGTTGGAAGGCTATGTCTGTGACCTCCTACCTTTCTTCCTAGGCAAGCAGCTATGAAAAACCAGAAACTGAGTCACCTGTTATTTTTCACACAGGGAAGCCTCACCCCAGCTCTGCTTTTAGGCAGAGGTGCTGGTCCCATTTGCCTACCATACAGCACGCTCAAATCCCTGTGGTATCCAGGAATTCTACTCCAGCCCAGCGCTGCCTACTTATGGCCAAGAGCCCAGCAGCCAGCCCCTGCTAGCATTTGGTGTAGAGGTGGTGGGCACAAGGGACAATGTCTTCAGAGCATGAATCATCAGTGCCACCGAGTCCAGCCACCTCCCCGCATTCTGGCAGACACTAAGATGGTGTCACAATAGCTCCCAGTAGCACTTCACTGCAGCTCTTCTCTTCCCTCCTTCAAAATAGACCTTCTCATATATCATTCTCCTGGAACCCCGATCTTCTGTGTGTGAAAGCAAACTGACTTCCCTGTTGCCCAGCTGTGACATAATGGATGGATTTCATTTTTAGTTTATAATAATGATATTTATTACTGTTGTACTCATGTTCGGCCTTTAGCTATAATGGGTTATCATCAAGTATGCATGTCACAGATGTCACCCGGTCGAGGAGGGTACAGGAGGAGGATCGCATCCACCTAGAAGCCTTGAACCCTCGGGTGGGCAAGCATTAGACAGCAACTTCAGTATTCTGACCCCTCCCCAGTCTTCCCACCAGAACTTTTAATAAATAAGCACTACATACATTAATTTGAGTTCCTACTCCCTTAATTTTCCTTCCTTTGCCTGCAGCAGGCAGCAGGAAAATGCAAATGTTTGGACCATTTACAGACCGAATGTCCTACTTCTCTCTTTTTACAGAATGTAACAATGGAGATGGGGCCAGTGTTTCCGAAGGACAATAACATAAGGAAATTAAAAGTGCAGCGTGCTGACCTGTCGTGGTCAAAGAGTTCTGAAACAGCCAATCGAAACCTAACACACTTTTGCAAAGGCCAAGGGGCAAAGGCTACTGACTTTCATGCAGGCTTCCATATGGTTTTGCAATGTGCAATTTGCTGCTACTGCTTTGGCCTCTAATACTTTTTATTAGTGTTCCAGTGTTCTCCTTGAACAGGAACTCCACCCCATCATTCTTAATATTTCTGCTTTCCTTGGAGCTGTCAGTAGTCATTTCCTTGTGGTTAGTGATACAAATTGCCTCAGCCTTCGTCAGAGGGTCACTGAGGCCCTGTCTAATCCCCCTGCAGGGAACGAGCTTACCGAAGAGCCACTGGAAGGGTAACGAGAGACTGAAAACTCAGCAGTTAAGAAAGGCAGTGTTTGGGGAAGAAGTGAAATCAAATCCTCCTAGCGGTAGCTGTCATGGAGATGTTTGCAACATGGGGCCCTGCGTAATATTTCCTGTTCAATATCCGTCTCCTGATGCTGGTGCTTTGGAAATACTGAGTGGAATATTCGACCAAATAATTTTATTCACATTCATCCAACAAATGTGTTTCTTGAACACCCACTCTCAGCTCGTGTCTCTTACGTGCACTGCTTCCTACGCTCTCTGCAGGAGCTCTGAGGAAACAGAGTAGGAACTGTCACCTGGCGGAAGGGCAGGTGACAGCAGGTGGTTCCAGGATAATCAGGTCTGTATGAGCACAGGTGGGAGCCCTTAATGGCAGACAGAAGGGACTATCCCTCCGAGTCCCTGGAGGACAAGGTCGATTTTCTGTGGATAAGGCTCACAGCTCTGTTACCTGACCGGGAGAGGACACATTTCTCACTGGGCTCTAGTCTCCGTGTGGTGTTGAGCCCGCAGCGTTGTCTGAGCCAATCAGTGAGTGTGCCAGTCTCATCCTAACGCAAAAGAGGAGCCCAGGTCCGCCTCGGTCTCGTTTCTCTCACCTGTGACGCCAGCCAACCCCATCGGTCCAAATTCAGACCTCAAACTTGAAGGAAGGAGTGGAGGGAAGTAGCATGCTAGGGCCTTGCTACCCCAAGCGGGTCCACCGGCCAGCAGCGGTCAGCAGCACCTGGGAGTGGTGAGAACTGCAGGACTCGCGCCGGCCCAGGCCTCCTGAGTGAGAAGCTGCAGTTTGGCGAGATCCCCAGGTGTGCCCTATCTATGCACAAAGTGCCAGCCTGCCGGCCCCCCACGTCTGCACGCGCCCCGCCCCCACTGCTGTAGGCAGAGAGGGATTTGGGGAGGCGCCCAGGGGAGGCGGCTGAGTGAAGAAGGCAGCTCCCGGGGAAAGGCGTTGAGGCCAGGTGGGTAGGGCAGGTTCTAGAAATGCCCGGGCCGCCGGGATCTCTTGCCCTGGACACGTCCTGCAGCAGCCAGCACCTAGTGGACGCTCTTCTCACGCGCAGGAAGGACAAGGTGCTCCCGTGGCAGGAGGCGCGGGCCAGGCGGCCCGGGCGTCACCCAGGAGGCTGCCACCCAGGAGGCTGCCACAGACACCGGTCCAGTGCTACCCGCAGACTCGGGCGGGGGACACCGCCCGGACACCCCGGTGAGTCCCAGTGCCCTGAGGGTGGCCGGGGCCGATGACGGGAACTTGGAAATTAAACACAGGACAGGGCGTTAGCGAGCCGGGAAGAAACAGGGGTGCTGTCGGCACTCCCCTCCGGCAGCTCGGTACCTCTCCTTTTCTCTAATGGCTGTTTGATTTTCAAATGCCTCTTAAACCCCTTCATCTCCATCGTACATTTGACCTGGCAGAGTCTCCCCCACCCCGCGCCCCACCGGCCCCCCGGGATTCTTAGTCATAAGCTCCTATGATGCAAATTTGTCACTTAGATTTTTTTTTTTAATTTAACCAATTTGGACTGGACATGTAAACTAGGCAAGCCACCAAATACCACTTACATGCACACGTGAGGGTGGGTGGGTGGGGGTGTGCCTGGGGGGGTGCCGGCGGGGGAGGGGGCGGCAGCATTTGCACAAGTCCATTTCCGGTGGGAGTGGGGCGCCGAGGCATGGGCGGACCTGGGGTACCAGGCCGGGCTCTGCAGAAACTCACTTAAGGAGACGCAGTCCCTGTTTCATCAAGGCAAATGTGTGATTCGATAGATTTGGGGAAGTCGCACTCCCCCGCACGCTGGATTTTTCTACCTCGATTATCATGGTGCCGGCAATGACCCCACTTGTACTGCACTCCCCCGGATACTGAAGGCCTGAGCTCTGGTACAACTTCACCACTGATGTAACTACTCCTGAGAGGTAGACAGGGAGCCCCTACTACTTACTACCTTTCTGCACGTTAGTTTAGGAGCTATGCCCTCAAGGCATGAGACCCAAGCGTGGCAAGCTGCGTCCCCAAGGACCAGAGAGGACCACAGCGCCTGGGGGAGTGCGGTGGTGGGGCCCAAGGGTTTTGGTTTTGTTTTGTTTTTAGCTGAATCTGGATGACACATTCGTCTCCAGCCAGGGAAGTCCTCTGCCTCGCTGAGAGCTCTGTGAGATGAAACCTTATCTTGGGTTCCCCCCACAGCCCCAGCAGAGTGCTGGGGACAGAAAGGGCACATGAAGGAATGGTCAGGAATAAAGGGACAAGGACACACTGGACAGATGCTGAGCAAGACAGCAGGGAGGCACAGCCTTCGACAGACCTGGCTGACCCCGACTGCTGGGTGTGGACCCCAGCAGTGTAAGAAAACCACAGCGAGGCTCCCTGCCACCGATGCCCCTCTTCGCACTCAGTGCCCAGGCTTGTGGGGACTGGGCACTGAGACTGGAGACCTCGTGACCATGCAGCTAATGTATCAGGACCGAGGACTGAGGCCACCGGTTCTGAGGTCCACATGGCTTTGCTTAGGCAATCCTCCTAACTTCCAGGAAGAGGAGGGGCAGAGGCAGCTGTGAGCTGGGGGACAGTCATCTTCCAGGCCCTGCTACTTCCTCAAAGCTGACAGCCGGAACGAGGGTCGTGACCAGAGACGTCAGACGTGCCCTGGCGTAGAAGTAGCAAGAACAACAAGGCATGTCCAAGACCCAGGATCTGGGTGGAGTGGAAGCTGGCCCTGGCAGCCCAGGCTCACAAACTCGGGGACTAGAAACCTCCAAGTTTCTATAAGAGGAAACAAACTGAGCTCTGCTGTGTTCCAGGACCCATGATTTGTCTTCCTTCCACAGTGGAACCAACTGTAGGTGCTGCTTTCAAGGACCTCAGAGGGTCCCCGGAAAAAGTTCGTTTCACACGGATGCCACCCCCTAAGTGTAGGTAAGATAACATGTTTGCAAAAATGAAGTCGCTCTGGCATGAAGATCAGCACTCATCGATGACAGCAGTTTCAGAGATGTGGCATTTAGGAGCTTTCAGCGAAGGAACTCTTTTACGTTGATCCGAGGGAGGAGAGAGGAGAGCCACCACATTGCCTGGACTGGATGGGTCTGTCCCTGCTGCGTAAGGACTCCATGTTTGTGGTGATGCTCTCAGGGGCAGGTGGGATGTGAGTGAGGCTGCTGGTCATGAGCGAACGACCCAGCTGTCATCCCAAGGAGGAGGCCCGAGTGGTGGCCGCCACGCATCTTCTCGGCTATTAAAGGAGGAGCTACCTCGGCCCTGGTGGCCCGAGGGCACATAAGAAACAAGCACTTGGAACACTGGAATCTTGTATGCACATGTAAGGAAGCCCTTTTAGGGGGTCTTTGCTCAGTTTTGAAATGTTTCACAGGATTTATTCCCTTAGCCATTAAAAATCAAAAAGCATAAAACACTTCAAGTATAAAAACATGTGGAAAACGATCTTTCAATGCTGTTTTCCATTTTTGTGTCCCACGTTGAGCTGAAAAGGCATCTGGCCCGTGACAATGCATGAAGTGGGACCATGAGGCAGAGCTTTGCACTCACAGGGATCAAAATACCCCAGCTGCAGGGTGGTTTGTTAAATCTGAGAGTGAATCAGCACGCGCCGCTGGGTCTTTCAGCCGCGACGGAGATCCCATCGACGGCTCCCACGGTAGGAGTGCGAAACAGCAGCCTGACTCTGGTACCATCCGTTTTTCCTTAGTGAGAAGTCAAAGTCAATCTCTCTGCCTTTAAATCTGCTGATCTAATCCAGAGCTCCTGAAACTGATAACCGAGAGGGAGCAGACACGTCTACTCAAGCACAGCAGATAAAACCAGATGCCGTGGGGGCTGTCAAGTATGTCCACGCAAAACAGAAAAATACCAGAAGCGGCGCCCAGTGAACGTCGGGAGGAGAGGCTCAGCTGCTTCTGTACCACTGAACAAGCCAGCGAAGGGAGATAAAAATCCATCTGAGACTATAAGGAGGGCAGGAATGCTCTCCCATAATGGGCTTGAGGAATAAAACTCACAAAGGAATACGGTACTGGAGAGTTATAGTGCTTTTTCTGAATATAAATACCTAGTAAAATCCCTGCAGTGTGGGTGTGGGCAAACTCATTCAGAATTTTATATGGAGAAGCAAGAGAGCAGAATAGCCATCTCAATACGGAAGGAGAAAAGCAAAGTAGAAGGACTGACACTACGCAACTTCAAGACTTACCATAAAGCTACAGCAATCAAGACGTGGTACTGGTGGAAGTACAGACAAATGCATCAGTGGAACAGACAAGAGAGCCCAGAAACAGTTCCTCATAAACATAACCCACTGGTCTTTGACAAAGGAGCAAAGGCCGCGTAATGGAGCCAAGACAGTCTCTTCAAAGCAGATGGCACTGCGACAACTGGACATCCACCTGCAAGAACATGAGTCTAGACACAAGCCTTACACCCTCTATAAAAATTAACTCAAAATGGATCAGAGACCTAAATGTAAAACACAAAACTATAAAAGTCCTACACGGTACCATAGGAGAAAAATGTAGATGACCTTGAGTACGGCGATGTGTTTTTAGATACAACACCAAAGACATCATCCACAAAGAAAATAATTGATAAGTTGGACTTCATTAAAATTAAAAAGAAATACTGCTCAGTAAAAGACAATGTCAAGAGAATTAAACAAACCACACACTGGAAAAAAATTGCAAAAGACAACCCACATCCGATAAAGAATTCATATTCAAAATACACAAGGAACTCTTAAAACTCAATAATAAAAACATACCCCAATTTTAAAATGGGCCAAAGACCTTAACAGACCCCTCACCCAAGAAGATACACAGATGACAGATAAGCCCAGGAAAAGGTGTTGCACAGCACATCGATCAGGGAACTGCAAACTGAGTAACAGTGAGACGCTTCTGTAACATGCCTGTTAGCATGGCCCAAGTCCAAAACACTGCCGCGGCCAAGTGCTGGGGCGGGTGTGGGCTGCGCGAGCACCCACTCATGGCTGGTGAGGATGCGGAAGGCTGCAGCCCCTTAGGAGGACAGGCTGGTGGGATCTTACCAAGTGAAACGCACCCTTACCCTGATATTTACCCAAATGAACTGAAAACATGTCCACACCAAAGCCTGTATATAAATGTTTATAGCAGATTTATTCATGAGCAAAACCTGGAGGCAACAAAGATATCCTTCAATGGTTGAATGGTTAAATAAACTTATTGATTAATAACAATAGAATATTAATTCGGCGCTAAAAGAATGAGCTAGCGAGACATGAAAATGACCTGGAGGGACCTTAGAGGCATATTACTAAGTGAAAGAAGCCAATCCGAAAAGGCTACATACTGTGTGACTCCCACTATATGACATTCCGGAAAAGGCAAAACTGTGGAGACAGTCAAAAAGCTCAGTGGTTGGCGTGCAGGGGGGTGGGAGGGGAGAACAGGTGGAGCACAGGGGATTTTTAGGGCCGTGAAACTACTCTGGGTGACACTGCAGTGTGAAGACATGTCATTCCACTTTTGTCATTGCTCATCACATGCTCAATGCCAAGCGTGAGCCGTGACGTAAACGACAAACTTAAGTGATAATGACGTGTCCCCGCAGGTATAAATTGTAACAAATGTACGACTGTGCTGGGGAGGTGGATGTGGGGGAGGCTGTGCATTTGTGGGGACAGAGACGAGGTGGGAACTTCTGGTACCTTACACTCAATTTTCTGTGAACCTAAAACCGCTCTAAAAAGTAAAGTTCTATTAAAAAAGAAAAATGCCTGTCCTATGGCGAATGCTAACCCCTAGTGGGGAAACCATTAACCTGACAAGAGGCACGTTGGGGACAGTGTTTGGGTGATGCATGAAAGCAGGAGGAAGCCCAGAGAAAACCCTGCAACGGAGGCTTCACCGCAGAGAGCGTGTGGAGGGCGCGTCCCAGGCCCATACTGGCACAGAACCGGGCAGAGGCGAGGTCAAGTGTCAGGGGGTTTCCGACATCGTCTCGCAGCTTCATGTGGCTAAAAGCAGAGAAGCTCAAGAAAAAATGCCCGTGTCATAGACATGTCTGCAACCACTGAGGGAAGCAGATTTAAAAATTCAGAGAAAATAGAGTTGGCATTTCATGGCCAAAGATTATGGAGAAGAATGGCCAAGAGGATTGGGAGACTTGGAAAGGAAATAAATTCTAAGTGTTCCAACTCAAGCGACCTTGAGGAAGAAAGGGTAATGCTCTATTTCATTGAAACAAGGATCTAATACATTCTTGACCCGCCTTGACACTAACTCTGGAGCTAAGGAAACTGAGTCTGAGCTAGTAACCGACTCGTGTCTGGTAGGCGAAGGCGGGGCTAGAACCTCGGTGTCACTCCTAGGTCCTCTTCCCACTGCACACCACCCCACCCCATGCCTCTCGTTGGAAACCCAGGGGACCTGCTGGAATCCCAAGAATGAGGATGGATGGAGCTCTGCCCAGGCTTCAGGACAAGACCAAACTGAGTGTCCTGTGCACTGGGCCAAAGGCTACCTCGTAGGATGAGGCCAGCGCCCGAGCAGAAACCAGGGGACCACTGACAGAGACGCCAGCATCAGTTTGGAATGGGACGTGGTGGCGGAAGGGTGGCACACAGACACTGTATGTTTCTGGTTTTTTCCTATCACGAAACCTGAAAATGATTTCATGAAAATGAGAAGGAAGAGAGGAACGATTAAGCATCCTAATCACATTTACGCCCAACTCATTTGTATAGATTTTCTCAGGGTTCTGGACCCTGTTGCCTATGAATCACCTCGGGAGATTTCTAGACGTGCAGATGCCCAGGCTCACTGCCCCGACTTTAAGTGTTCTCATACCTTGCTGACTCAAAACAGACAGACTTCCTCCACATCACAACAATGCTTCATTTGCCATTTTTATAGAGAAGCAGTTTGGTTTGAATCCCCCAATCCTGCTGGTGTGTGTGTGTGTGTGTGTGTGTATATGTGTGTGTGCACACACCCTCACACACATACCAGAAACCGTGTTTGTCTAGTATTTGTGTAAGACACGTAATCATTGTCCAAGGCAAAGGGCCAGACTAAGGCTCGTGGGTTGGGAAATCAGAGGTTCTACCACGAACCTTTTTAAAAAACATGAAGCTTGTCCCCCTAGTAGAAACTCTCCAGTTTTTAATGGAAACCCAAATCAGTCTCCAACACAGTACAGCAAACACCATTCAACTTATTTGTAAGTGTCCTCTCATAGAACGGTGAGGACTTTGGGAGCTGAAATGTGGGCTGTCCAACCCAAGGTGGCATCGTGAAATCCCAGCACTGTCCTTACGCGTTGTCTTTCCCTCTCGGTGGGTATTGTTGGCCAGTGTCCCCTGAACACTTTCTACTCTGTGCTTCTAAGCTCTTGTGAGGTGGAAAAGCAGTTGCCCGACCACGTGAGAAATACGTGTTACCAAGCACATGGGAGCTCCCACCAGAGCTGCTGACGAGTCAGCTGCGTGACTTGGAAGTTACAGTGCTGAGCTTGTCTGCTCAGGGACAGGCCTGATTCTTGTTTTGTGTTCCGGGAATCAAGGCTGCATCTGAGACCCCCAATGAAAGAACTGCAACCCAGCATTAACTCCCATCACTTCTATCTTGTCAGGACCGACAGCATCTAAGAGGCCGAAAGAGGTCATGCTTTCTCAAGGAGCCAGGATGGAACAGCACTGGCTAGGGTTCTCCCGTGTGTTTGTAAAGTTTATTTCAGAATGTTGGGCATGTTCAAAGAATCGCCGAAACACTAAGCCACATTAGGAGAGTCTTAGAGGGGCATATTAACCAAGTACAGAACCCCAGGAAGAGGATAAAATAATCAAGTGCTGGCCCAACATTTTTAAATTCCATTTTTAGTTAAGGGAAGAAAAATCTATTTTTCTTAAGAAAAGAGTTTGTTAAAGGGCACAAGAGAATAATGTGTTTAGAAAGTTTGCTGTAAATTTTTTTTCTTTCACTTGGCTGATTTCAACAGGATGAAGCCATTATTGTTGCAATAGCCTATTTCAGTGGAGATAAAGGACTGCAGGGCAGGCCGCCCCCCGCGGCTGATTCCTGCTGGTTCTTTACCACGTTGGGGGCTGGCTCCGAAAGTATCCGCCCCCGGGTGCAAGGACGCACCGTGCACGCTGAAAAGGAAAACACGCTGCAGTGGGGAACGCCTCACTGCGCATGTGCCAAGCATGTGCCACAAGCATCGCCTGAACTGCTTACTCGTTACTCAGGGCAACCAGGGAGGGAACTGCCCTTCTCAGCCTCCATCAGGCTGAGTAACGTGCTCGAGACCCACAGGGGCTGAAGCGACGTTTAGGGATGCTAAAGCCTTAGACCACGAGTGGACGGACCTAAAAGAAGGAGGAAGATTGGAAAGTTCGGGCTGAATGGATGGCGCCATCCTATGTTCCGGGAAGAGAGAACATATATATAAAACCAGAGTGTCTGAGAGCATCCCTGGCCTCCTTTCTAGTCCTCCATCACTTGGCTCCACGGAGTGTGGGCCAGGCCCCAGCACCCCCGGCACTGTGGCACCCCCATTAGCCCCTGGGCGCCTGGGGACGCAGGACCTCAGGCCCCAGCGACATCCTGAGTCAGGACCCACGTGGACCCACGTGAGCAGCAGCCAGGAGCTCCGCGCGCCCCCTACGCTGGAGGACAGCACTGGGCGCACTCTCGCAAGACTTACGTGCCTCCTCCCTCTCCTTGCTCAACTCCCCGAGTCACTCCCTCAGAGGTCTTCCCTGAGGGCCCCACGAAAAGCAATATCCTCTTTCGCCCTCCAGCAGCTTACCCTGCCTATCGTTCCTCATTGCAACTGTCACTCCTGAAGGCACGTGTCAGTGTAGGATCTGCTGGAAACCCCATCCGAGCCGGGACTCCCCGCCCCCGCGCCCCGTATCTCCCTCCCCTGCACCTGAGACAGTGGCTGGGATAGACCCTATTTTTCTGTGTATAAGGCACCCCCATGTGTAAGACAACCCCTACTTTTCTAAGTCAACATTAAGAAACCCTGTCAACCGGTTACTCGCAGGTATAAGACAACCCCAATTTTGGTCTAACAAGTTTAGACAAGAGTATCATCTTATACACAGAAAAATACGGTAAGTGCCTGATAAATGTTTTAATGAAGAACTACTTTATACGCAGGTCTACATCTGAAGCAAATATAACACCTGAACTAAACTGAAATGTGGAGTTCCCTGGGAAACGGAAGAAAGGGACATGCCCCTTTTACCCTTCTGTACTTCTTGCAGTTTTTCAAAGGAGTGTGTACTGTTTTAATAACTTATTAAACATTTTTCAAATAATTTATCCTATCATCTCAAGAGATATCAAACCACTAAAAGAAAGTGGATTACACTTTCCTTCCAAAAAGTTTTAGGCTTTCTCAATTATCAGAATCTACCAAGGAGAAACCATCTCCTTTCAAGGGCCTATTTGTTTCCCCCAGAAATGCTACGATTGTGCAAGAAATTTTATCTTTGAAATTCAAACATTACAACCACATCACGTGGACAATGCATTGTGCCCACCAGCAGGCCCAGAAGTGGCCCGCCTGATACCTGAAGTGCTGCAGACCCTCACACAGGCTTTAAAACGACAACCACGCGTGGCAGACAGAGTGTGCAGATTCAAATCAGAGCCCACAAAAGAAAATACTCTTTACTGATGAATCATTTATTTGGACAAGACACAAACGTCTCCACATTGTTTCCTTTTATGCAGAAAGTGGAACATTTCAAATATATTAGTTTTTCTCTTTTTCAATAGAATTCTTTTCAGTCTGGTCCCAGGAACTGCTTCTTATTTTAGGATTCACGTTTTAGTAACACGTATGCACCCATTACAGCTAAAAGTGCGTACTGTAAAGAAAACACAATGGAAAATTACTGTGAGGTCTGCAAATAAATTTGGTTTGTAAATGTGTTCAGGTAAGTCTGTTCAATACTAACTGAGGACAGAATCAAAAAGTGACCTCACCCCCCATGCCTTTTTCTCCAGATGAGCTGTTCAATGCCACACTCTGGTTAAAAACCCAAAAATACACTGACGGATGAAGGACCAACCCCCAACAAGCACGGCTAATGCACTGCTCATTCCTGCGTAAGTTTCCTATTGTTTTTCAAGTGATTTTTTAAAAAATAGACACCATTTTCATTCAAGTTGTGAGACAAGCATTATTGAGTTTATTGCACTACCTTTTTTTTGTATGTTTAAAGATTCCTATAATAAAAAGCAATAAATATACTTGTATAGGTGCCATTTTAGAACACACTATGGATATAAAAGATGAAAGTAGCTGTTTTAAATAATTTCAAGGACAATAATTAATTTGTACAGTTTACTACAAATAATCTGCAGAAAAAAGAACTAGCAAAACTTTTAAACAAACTATCTTTACAGTTATACATGTAAAAGCTCCAATATTTTTTGAAAAATACAGACACACACATAAATTCCTACCTTGAATTTTGGGTAGTCATTCATTATTATGGTGACCATACCAACATACGGTAAAAACCTAAATTGTGAGATAAAAAGCCAGGTATATAAAAACTGCTTGTAATATCATGATAGCAATCTTTGAAAATACTATCAATCAGCCTTAGGAAACAAATCTTCCTTGAGAACACCCCTGATTGGGACATGCAGAGCAGTGGTCACTCCTGTCTCAAAAGGCTTTTGTAGTAAAAAGCATCAGAGCTGACAGGACAATTTTTAAAGCAGACACATGACTTCAGCTACAGATGCTACTTGTCTTCTCTTGCTGTATTCACCGTGACAGAATTAAAATATATACTAGCACGTAGCTGAGCCACTGTACAGTGGCAAGGGCAACTTTCATCAACCTAAGTTTCTCATTTTTCGGTAGACAAGGAAGATTCAGACAGCCTATCGAAAAACTGCTGTTAGAGAAAGCGTTTAAAGTACGTGGATAGTCAGTGTGTCACAAAGACAATCATTGTCATTTCCCTGCCACTGCGCTCTTCAGATGCAACAAACAAGTGAACACAAATGGGAATCCCGGAACTTACACCCAAATGACCCCACAGAGAAGGTTCAGAGCAGCCTGACAACTGCACCGACAAAATTCACGTGGGTAAGTAATCGCTCTGACCCAAGGCTCCATCGCCTCACTAATGGGAAATGGGAATACACCGCTAGTCCCCTCCAGTCTTACTTAAATCCTCCTTATACAAGGCCTGTCACCAGAGTGTCTACAAATGCAGGAATGACCGGCTGGAAGTCTCCCTTGTCTCCCTGTAGATGCTCGAGTGGAAATACAATGGAGTAACAGCGCGTCAGAGGAGTGGAGAGCGAAGAGGCGTGGAAGGAACCCTGACAGCACCCTCTGACGAACGAAGCTGCACCTGAGCAAATGGTGAGCAGCGTGCTCCCGCCTGACACAGCCGGTGGGCTGGACCTTGCTAACAAGGGCTACACATAAAAAGGGTCCCCAAGAGAGGGGAAGAATCACTTTGAGCTTTTGTGGTTTTTTTCTTTAATAAGAGGATACACTTTCTGCTGTGTCAATCAGAAGCAGAACTCACTGCTGGAATAATTATACAAAGACGAATATTAAAAGATTTACCACATAGCGGGGTTCCCTGGTGGTGTAATGGCTAGGCTTCGGCGCTGTCAACGCCACGGCCTGGGTTCGACTCCCAGCCAGGGAACCACCAAAAAATAAAAAAATAAAAATAAAAGATTTACCACAGAACTGTTTTTAATAGTGCAAAACAGAAAATCATTTAAATATCCACCAAAAGAGGATTAGTTAAGTAAGGCATAATTCTCAGGGACACAGCATGTAGCCATTTAAAAAGATTTAGGGGGTTCCCTGGTGGTGTAGAGGCTAGGCTTCGGTGCCCACCACCGTGGCCTGGGTTCAATTCCCACTCAGGGAACCAACCACAAAAAATAATAATAATAAATTTAAAATATATATAAAAAATAAAAAGATTTAGAAGTAAATCTAACACAGAAAACTTTTTCTAACTTCCTGTTTGGTTAAAAAAAATTAAATTTTTCTATGTAAAATTATATATGAGGGCTGTCTGAAAAAAATCCAGCCATAAATGCCTGTATTTTTCTTATTACATGGCTGGATACTTTCCGACAGCCCTTGTATCATACATGCATACACACGTCTATATAGGTACAGGGAATATCTAGAATTTCACTGAAGTATTAACAGTGTGTTGTACAGGGAATATCTAGAATATTCACCAAAGCGTTAACAGTGTGTTATCTCTAAGAGAATTTCTTATCATTGTAATTTAAAATCCACAAATTTCTAGATGAGATTTATTTCAAAAATAGAATTAAACCCATGATATACTTGCATTCAGTTTTAGATTGTAGATCCTTAGTTGAGTTTCAGTCATCACAGTATAAACTAGAACTACCTCTAACTCTCCTGACGGATATTGACAGTGAGTGGTTCCAGTAACCCATGTACTTAGCTGCTTTGTTTCTAACATTTTTCACGTCTCTGAGTCTCCCACGTGACTGAAAAGTTAATCCTTACCCTCTGGCTCTTCCCACCACGTCCTTCTTCTCGAGCCAGTTCTGGCCTTCTTTGTACAAGCCCCTGTCATCGACTTCATTATTATCTCCTTTAGTCAGAAATTTGATATCCCCATTATCTCTGGAAAGCAAAATAATGTCCTTTCAAAAATTATTTTCAGCACAGGATCATTAGAAAGATGTTAGTTTACCCAACACTTTGCAGCTGGATATGGGCATTTAGAAAAGCCGTCAAAGATAACCTGATCCTTCTTGGTCAAAGATGACTGTTTACTAAAGCACAAATCTAATCACAATTTTATAGACTTAAATGCTAAAACACTCAAGTTACCCTGACAACCAAAAGCACAGCAAAGCACAAGGGCACCAGTGAGGCCATAATTAGCTTCTAGTAATTGTTTTCACTCTTAGTCCTCATGGACCAACTTCTTCATATGGATCATATTCCTCTTCACTCTAGACATGAACTTGGTCCCAGATCACACATACTTGAGCAAAGGCAAGTCAAATGCAAGTGTGCTCTTACCTCTCTTCAAACTCACTTTTCCTTGCCAAATACAGAGGGTGTTAATGCGCTATTTCCTTCACCACTGAGCAAAGTGGTGTAAAATCTGGCTTGCGAAGAAACAGGAATCACAAATGACATAAAACCAGTGTTTTAAAGGGACACATGGGATTCATTTTAAACATTCTAAACTGGTGCTTACATCATCTTAACACTAGAAACACAATATTATAGCATTAGAGAGCTATCAAGAGGGTCTTCTTTCAGTAAGACAAATGAAGAGATGAACTATTATAATATGATAAAAGCTTAAAGCCCACAAAGATTTGAAACTGCGCCAAAAGGAGCAAGCTGATTTTTGCAGCCATGACTGTAAGAGAAATTAAGACGATAAAAACCCGGGTAAGCTCTCACAATTCCTGAAAATTACAGCAAGTCAGCAGTATTTCTCAATCCTGAACAATTTCTCATCTTTACAAATTATTTTTAAGTCAGGTGAGAGCACTGTCACATTATGACCGAACGTATTTCTTCATCAATAAGTTAACAAATAGACCTCAAGTAACAGTGTAGCACCAGTGTATTAACACAAACCAAAACTGGGTCATTCTAATGTTTGGAGTAAAATGAAGTGAATATTTTAAGTGTCAACATCTTTGGGGAACACCTGGAAGCAGTGGATGGAATGGGAATCTAAATACCACACATACATATGGGATGAGACATGCTCAATTAAAAACACAAATATACATACCTAAATTAATTTCATAACTCATGAAGGTAAAAATGTTACACTAAGTTGTGTAAAGGTAAATGAATAACCAAGTATAAGAGGGCTGTCCAGAAAGGAGTCAGCCATGGAATATGAAAAATAGAGGCATTTATTGCTGGATTTTTTTCTGGACAGCTCTCGAATAAAATGTAACATTTTTACTAATCATGTGACTGCATTCTCTCATGGGAATAACTGAAGATATCTGAACTAAAAGTAATTGTTTCTGGTTCTCAAAAGGTGTCTTAAATCACAATCAGCTTTCATTTTAAAGAAAGGCAAGGCCATCTGATGGTCAGGGGGTGGCATTACTGCAGGATACACAATGACTGACTCATCGGATGAGTGAGGGAGAGGAATTTCTATCCATCCAGGGCTAATGTTACTGGTGAGAATGCCACTTGCTTCAAAGTGGCATAGAGAGACAGGGAGCTTTCTGCATTTCAGAAAGTAATTCTCGTATCAAAATCATCCTCAATTACATGGGATTTTCTTTGGGACCCCTTCAAATAACTAACATTATGCTGCAATACACTGCACCTTCCACCAATTTTCAAGTTTTTCAATGAATATCAGTCCATTTAATTCCCAGCATCACCCTGTGAATTATGGGTAAAGTACCATCATTCCCACCTGCCAGGCTGAGTTAAGTAGCAGGCCTGAAGTCACCCAACTAATAAATAGCAGAGCTAAGAAACATAACCCAGTGCTTTTGCCACTTCCTAATCAATCATTAAAACAGTCTACCACAATTTATGGACCACCACCAAAAAGAAGTAAAGCCTCTTTACTTTTCATGCACTTTGATTACTCTGTGAACTATGGGAATGTCTCGTCCTTCGACTTTAAAAACAACGATTTCACCAGCTCTGACAGGGTCTTCGCGGAAATTTGTCAGGAACAGAAGGTCGCCCCTGTGAAAGGCTGGCTCCATACTGCCACTAGAAAGAAACACAAAATCACATCCAAGTTACTCTAGGGTCACAAGGTAACCGTTTCAATTCATAAAGAATTTAGTAGTAAACATCTGAGTAAAAGTTTCAGCCCTCATCAGCAGTGCAGTAGGTCTATGAGCTATGGAACGTCCATCTGACTGGGCAAGGTGGGAACAGTGAGGGAGAAAGGACATGACTGCTTCTCTGATTTAAGTCTGAGAAGGGCACTTAGCAGGACCCTCTGCAGTCAGTATTAGGTAGAAAAAGAACCAAGAATAATGTGGACTCTTGCAAGTAAAAGCTGCTGATATTTGCCCTTGAAAACGGCCTACATCCACGAACAGACCACTATTTTCACACAGAACTGCAGACTCTGCTAGCTGGTTAATACTCCAGGGCAATCGTTCCACTTTATGGTGTATCCCCAGCACTAGGAAACGATGTCCTTGCTGAAAGAATGAGAAACAAATGAACACACTTAGGAGGACAAGCCACCTGACAGCCAAGCTAAGGTTTGCAACAAAATTCAATACCAAGTCTTTGGACTTCTGCAACATCATATTCTATAGAAATCCCAATTCTAACCAATGTTGACCATTTCTGATGTGGAGGGCAGTAAATAACCCCACGTGATACCAGTTTAAACCATGCCAAAAATTGTTGCTGGGTTCAGAGTCAACTGTAATCTAGTGAAAGGTGAAATTACCAAAAGCGAATCTGTTTTGCCCATGTGCGTGCTTTGCTGTAAAGCACGAGAAAAATCAGTAAGACATAGAAATATGGCGGTGTGGGGCTGTGCAACCAAGGAGAAAGTCCACTGAGAGCAGAAAAAGGGAGAATGAACCACACAGGGGAAGAAATGGGGAGTGTTAAAGGGAAGCGTGGGTTCGCAGTGGGAGCAGCTCGGGAAGGTGGCCCCCGTCCTGCCCAGCCCTGACACGTGTCAGCGCGCATGGAGCAGCGAGGAACAAATGCTGTGTGTGTTTTTAAGTGCAGCCAAGGACAGCGAGGATGGTGACAGAGCTAGCTCGCATTCACACATAGGAGATCTGCATTAAAAAAGCAGAAAGGGCTAGAAATAGAAATGACTCCGAGGGTAAGAAAAACATCTGAGTAAAAACAAATTTGGGATTTTTTTTTTTTTTTTTTTGTCACCCAACAGGGAAGTTTATTTTGTCTTTTTCTGAAAACAAAACATCATTGCTTCAGGATTTTGGTTGGTTGGGTTTTTTTCAAGAACAATGACTAAAATGCTGAAGATTATACCTTCATCTATCGCTTCATCTTTACTCATTCCACAAAATTCCCAAAGACAAACAGGAAGAGGTTTCTAGAAAGCCATCTTCGTCTGCGATGACCGTTAAGAACGGCCACTAGGAAACCTCCTGGCCACGGGGAGGCCCGGCAGCAGCCGTCGGGACCGTGTCCCACCGGAAGCAGTTCCTTGAAACGCCTCACTATTATCAGCTCACTGGCTTTCCCCACGGGCCAGCGATTCCCCCAGGGTCAGTGTGTTCCCCAAGGTCACACACCTCTCTTGATGCCAACTGCGTGTGTTGACAAACCAAATTGCTTTGGAATTGGAAAGGATGCTTTTAGAGAAAGTCCCACATACTGTAATGTCACAACAATGTCTGTGTACAATGTACCCATGTGATTTAAGGAGGGCCGGAGTATCTCTTGACCAAAAGTGCTGTGACATCCAAGTGACCTGGCCTCACTAGGCCTCAGGTTCCCACTGTTAAGTAAGAGGGTCATCTAAATTTGAGGTCTTTAAATTTCTTATAGTTTTTAAAAGCCTGAAAATCCATCCTTCCAATGCAATCTTACCCAGAAGTGTAACACATGACAAGTAACAAGTGTAACACATAAAAGTGGAGCTGGTGCAGCTGAAGGCAAAGGTGTCCAAGAGCATGGTCTCCTCCTCCCCGGAATCTACCACCTGGACCCCAGGGCACTCGTGGAGCACAGTGTGAACTGAACACCAGTGCGTCCGACGCCCCAAGCGCTTCGCAAGGCTCCTAGGTACATGGAGCTCTAGAGGCGGGCCCTTGGCTGGCTGCAGAAGGCCGCTTGTGGAAGTGGGGTCAGGGCTGAAGCCAGTGACCGGGCAGCTGGGCCCAGGGGAGGGAAGGGTTCTGGCTTGTGAGCCCAGCACCCTGCTTGCTGGCCTTGGCTGCTGCACCAGCCAGCAGTGACTCTGCCCAAGTCACTGTACAGCCCACAGCACCACCAACCATAAGACAGAGGGGTTCCATTCCTATCCACTGTGATCTAAGACACAGGGCACAGAGCATCTTGAGGTACCTAAGAGCTCCCAAATGTGGTCATTTTATTTCAAATTGGTGGTTAAGTTTTTCCTTTTGGATGACTTCATGGCTACCTGAAGTTAACTAGAGCATCACCTTTTCTAAAATAAATAGCCTGTGCTTTATAATAGCGACAGTCTGGAGGAGGGGACAGCCACCTATCACAGTACTGCAGGAGAAGCTTGAAAAATACTACACTGTGCAGGCACTGGAGACATCCACCCCCTGCCTGCTTGGCACAAAGAAAACCAAGTACGTTTTAAATTACCTCTGTTTAAGAGTCGATCTGTCCACAAACAATGCATTAATACCATATTATTAAATTGTCATTTCACGTGGATTCGAATGTGAAAACGCTACAGCAAATGTATTGCTCTGCAGTATTAGCATTAACATCATAAAAGCTGTCAAATGCCTGTCAGAAAAATATTTGTCAACAAAAGCCAGAAAAAGTGAAATATTCTCAAAACAGATATCAATAAAGGAGACTCTTAATAGTCTGTCCAATTGAAACACTGAGTCTTGGTTGTCGCACTGGCTTTCACTTGGTCCCCAAGCAGGAGGGGGACAGCCTGAGGGACCTACCTCAGCACCACCACGATCGGGCTCTCGCTGCCCGTGAGGACGATCAAGCCTTTCCAGATCATAAGTGCAGAAGACACGATCATGGCGAAGTTTAAAACCTGGTAATAGAGCTGGAACAAAAAAGGCCACAACAAAAGTGAAAACCAACAGCGGAATATATGCACTAACCTTACGCTGGAGATGTGCTTGTATTAAAAAACAAAAAAACAGAACAAAACAAAAAGCAAAGCTGTGGTGACATGAAACAAATTTGCACGCCACAGAAGGAGGTAGTATTTCAACTTTCATTTACAGAACGACCTTCCACATACGTTTCTCCTTCAATGAGAGAAAACCCAGAGCCTTCTGGGGGACCTGCTCTTTAAAGCCTAGCTGAGACTCTGCTTACCTCTCTGGGATCCGCCAGCACCTCAACCCTGAAGAAGGGTCCCTCCATGCAAGTTCCACCCCTAGAGCCTTAGTTCTAGGGTGGAGCGCACAGCCCAACTCCAGCTCCTGGCATACACAGTGCAGATCATAAAAAGGGAATTAAAGTAACTGAAGACATTTTGACGTAATGAATGAAAATAGGAAAATAAATGTGATTCGATATTGAAGTTACACACCGTTTTTTAAAAACTGTTTGGCTGTGTGTCAGTAGCAAACTATGAAACTATCATTAAATTCCCAAGCAAGTAAGAAAGGAAACTGGAAGGCCAAGCGGATATAAAGTGTTGGCTGTAATACATTAAACTGTTGCTTTCAAATTAAATAGGTTTAGTCACATCAGTCTAAAGCAAAAGTTGTTCTCTGGAGTTCACTCAAAAACTTGTCCACCTGCTCTGCCTGACTTAAAAGATTTGATTAATAAACATCGTTTCAGTATGAATGACAGGTCTGATTAGGAAAGCCCCGAGCCATGGTTTTAAACAGACTGTCATTTTTAGAGAGGTTTTCAAACAGCAGGCTCCACCCTGATAAAAGCACATTATAAAATCATGCCATTTATCTAACAGACCGAGTACTAAGAATATATTTTCCGGTATGACTTTCTATGCTTGAAAAATTCATTGAGGGGAAGTAACATCGATTCCTGTGAGCAAGACATCTATTTGCTAAAGAAATGGCCAATTAAATGAAAACTTAGCAAGCAAACTGCAAAACTAAAGGTCACACTTCCAACAGCCTACCTTTAAGGGACCCACTAATCTGCATTTAGAATTGAAATCCTGGAATCTGGAAACATAGTTCTGCTTGAACTACGGACAAGCTGACTGGGATCTAAAAAAGAGACCATTATGTTTCACTGGTGCCTTTTGTTGCTGTTCATCTTTGCCCGCCAACTTTGTATGCCTGGCACTTAATAACCCAGCAGAGTTGGGAAGCAAGTCCACACTCAGTCTACATCACCAAAGATGAAATAGCCAATGTCCAAGGGTTTGAAACAAACATTTGAGACCAGATGTTCTGGCCTGACACAGTAGCAGAAATGCCAGTCACTGTATTTCTTCCTCTCTTCCTCACTGTGCAAACAAAGAGCCCTTGTGTCTGCATGTGGCGTTTGCCTTAATTAACAGTAAGCAGGGGCAGCAGAGAAAGGCAGTCTCACTTCCGGGCTTGGTGGAGCATGTATGCCTGACAAAGTGTCACAGGATGCTATTTTGGAGGGAAAAAGAAAAAGAAAGAAGCAAAAGAACAAAGATTAAAAAAGAAAAAAAAAAGAAGGACCAGGACGCAGCAGATTTGAGCTTCTGAATTTTAATTAGAACAGCAAAACATAGACAATGCAATTGCTACTGATAGGCCTTGTCACTGAGCGGGAATACGTAGCTCTTTCAAAAGCCAAACTGGTTTAGGCATTGATCATTCATCAGAAAGCCTTCTCTGGTAGTCTGCAATTTTAACCCTCAGTAAACTAGTACCATAAATCTAGATTTTTAAATCAAGCTGTGTTTCCTAGAGGATTTTCTTGGGGACAGTTGCTGATGGTTTTACAAACTAGTGATAATTACTGCCACAGCGATCTTAATCGCTGACACTTGCAGGGGCTCCTCGGCTATGCACACCTACAAACAACCAGATTCTAAACACAGTTCATGAAATTCAAGTCTCCAAACTCTCCCACATTACTGCACTAGTCTGAAATGTTACATGGGGGGAAAAACATATGCCCAAAGGAATGCCAGGGGCATCACCCCACACCTCAATATAGCGCAACAGATAAACCAGATACCATCAAAATGATGAGTGTTAATACCATGCTCAAAGACAATCAAAATTTCCCACAAGGTTCCATTTTTTCTTAGCAGACTTCATTATTAGTATCAATAGAAGTATTAGGATCCATTAGTATTCTCTCTCTAGAACAGGGGTGTCCAATCTTTTGGCTTCCCTGGGCCAACAATGGAAGAATTGTCTTGGGCTTCACATAAAATGCACTAACACTAACAATAGTTGATGAGCTAAAATAATAATAATAATAATAATGTCCATGCATAATTTTCATAATGTTTCAAAAAAGTTTACAAATGTGTGTTGGGCCTCATTCATAGCTGTCCTGAGCCACGTGCGGCCCATGGGCCATGGGTTGGAAAGCTTGCTCTAGAACAGCGGTTCTCAACCTGTGGGTCACGACCCCTTTGGGGGTCGAATGACCCTTTCACAGGGGTCACCTAAGACCATCGGAAAACACACATCAGATATTTACATTACAATTCATAACAGTAGCAAAATTACAGTTATGAAGTAGCAATGAAAATAATTTTATGGGGGTCACCACCACATGAGGAACTGTATTAGAGGGTCGCGGCATTAGGAAGGTTGAGAACCACTGCTCTAGAAGCTTAAGCGATCGCACTTTTCTTGGAGGAAAGGGCTTCCTTTCCACCCTACTCACTCCTGCCTTATACTGAAGAGAAAGATCCTAAGACAGTGATGTCAGCCAAGAGCTGGCTGAGGAAAGAACATGAAAGTTTTCCTCTGAGGTCACAAAAGAGTAAGAAATCGACCCCAGTGACCCAAAGACACCACTCTTAACTACCTCCTATAGGTGCAGCGAGACAACAGAGTCTGAGAAAGACGTTAAGAGTTACCCACCTGAAACTAATATAATACTGTAAGCCAATTATACTTCAATGAAACACAATCAAATAAACAAAAATAAGTTAGAGGAGACTTCTGGAACCCCTTCTGGAAGGCTGATTCAGTCCACAATGATTGAGCACCGCCACTGTGCTCTCTAGGCACAAGGAACTTCATTTATATGGGTGGGGAAAACACCTCCCAGAATGCAAAGAAACTGCACTACTGTACAGTCCCCACGGTCAAAAAGTTCTTTCCTTTCGACTGCCTTTCTGCTCCAGCCATCGGCGGGCAGCCTTCCTCTTGGCGTCAGGTCTCAGAGGAATCTGTTCCCTCTTCCACCAGGTGGCCCTTCAAATACGTGCAAACAGCTGTCACTGACGCCCCAGTCAGCTCTCCTCGCTCTCTCAACATCTGACATCCACAGGACTAGAATGCTATTTTCTCCTCCTTCCTGGCCACCCTCTGCTAATTGGGCTGTCGGTGCAAGAAAGCACACACACCTGCCTACACGCGGGTCCATGCGGGTTTGAACCCAGGGCCTCTGAAAGCCTGGCGTGAGTGGCGCGGGGCGCTGTCCTTGCGGGAGCCCTGCCTGGGATGCCCTACCCCGGGCGCGCCCCTTACGCGGCCTTCCGTTACCTGGCGCTTGTTCATCTTCCTCAGGTCCCCGAAGATGTCCAAGCCCGACGTGGGGAGATGCGTCCCCACGGCGCCCGCGCGCACCATGACAGGGTATCCGGGCCAAGGGGGCCCGCCGACTCAGAGTGTCACAGACAGATGCGGAGCACCGGGCGGGCCCCCCCACCACCACCAGCCCCGCGTCCTTGCGGGCCACGTGACCGGCGACTTGCTCAGGCGTCTGGGAATGGTAGTCCCGCGAGTCTTGGCCACCAGTGTACCTGAAAAAAACCGGGAGGGAGAAAACTACCACTCCCAGAATGCCGCGAGACGAGAGCCTCGTCCAGTGAAGACCCAGGGCTCCTAGGGAGGGCAGCGACAGGGCTCAGGAACCCTGTCTGACCCTTCCGAAAGAACATGGAGGAGCGGGTGATCCTGCATATCACAGGGGTAACTCGGGGAAGTGACTACTACAGAGGAACGGAATTCCCCAAGACTCCGGTCAGGCGCCAAGAGGACACCTAAAAGCTCTCTCGTATTCACCTAGCCGTGTATCTTGGCCATTGGATGGCTGCACATAGGGGGCGGGTTGTGCTGATTTGGGGAGGAGCCTAAAGATGGGCGCGGTGGGTGAGCAGGGCTTGGAAGAGGCGGGACTTTTAAACCTGGCAGGTTCCAGCTCTCCGAAAGTAATAGGGTTTGAATCTAAGGGACAAGAGATACAAAAATGTACCCTCTTGATCATAATTGCGTCAAACGGATATTAATTGAATGAATAAATAAGCAATTGATTTTATACAGTAGGAAACGGAAGCCCAGGAAGATTAAATTACGCGGCCAAGGTTAAGTGGCGGCGTGTGGAACAGAACTCTGATTTTAAAATGTGTAAATTCTGGATTACTACAATCCTGATCCTAGATTGTCTTTAGTTAATTCCCTCACTCATTTCTGTATTATTTATTTCCTTCATTTATTCACAAAAAAATTTGGAGCACCTACTGTGCACCTGGCCCTGTTCTAGGCACTTGAACAGAAAGAAGCCAAGATCATTTCCCTCATAAAGCTTACATTCTAGCAGGGGAGATATACTAAGTATACGGCACTTAGAGGGTGGCAGCACAATGGAAATAAGAAAAGGCAGAAAAGAGGGATAAGGAGCTCTGGGGGAAGAAGGCAGGTTGCAATTTTAAATACCCCGGAAGCTGATTTACCAGGAAGCTAAGGAAGGATAAGCTTTGAGATGCTTCACTTGCAAAGGCTTCTTCCAAAGCCTTGCAGAAAAATGGTCATAGGGTTTTGCAGATTTTTTTAAAGCAAGGTATTTGAGTTGTTAACTGATGGAGTCCTGTTTTTTGTTTGTTTGTTTGTTTGTTTGTTTGTTTTGCGTTCCAACTTCCCCTCATGTTGGAGGGACAAGGAGCACTTTGAGGACACAGCTGAGAAGACTCTGAGTTGGAGACACATTTAGTTTGGGTTTAGCAGATATGCTTATGTGGTTCATGGTCATTTCCTGCCATCTGGTATAGGAATGGCTTCTAGGAATACTGTCACCCACTGTGCCAACTCACCTGGCATCACCACAGGAAGCTGCAGTAGAGATGGTGTCCTGAACTGAGGGTGTCCCACAGCACCTGGCCTTGGGTAAGTAATAAAGGAGAAACAAGGTTTTAAATGCATAGAGCCAGAAGCTAGTCTGGAAAATTCTTCCCAACAGCAGATGTGTAAAATCATATGTGGAAGATAGAGTTCTCATCAGTGCATCAGAACAATACAGTGATAGTTACAATTAGCACTAATAGTTGCTTGAATTGGGTGGTAGGAGTGAAGGTCTTGATGTGTTCAGATACTGAATATATTTTGAGGGTAGAGCCTTCGGTTTTTTGAAAGATGGAGAGAACGTCTGAGAGAGGAAAGGAAGGAGAGGCTGACTCCAGGATTTCTAGCCTGAAGAACCAGAAAGACAAGAGTTGCCCTCAACTGAAATGGGAAATGTATGGGCGGAGCAGGTTTGTGGAAGAGGAAGCATTCACATCACTATGACCGACAAAGCTGGGACCCAGCCCAGTGTCCTCAGGTCACACGATTTGGACTCTGCCTCCACACTCCTGCTTAAGTTGAGCACTGGAAGGAGAAATGCAGATTTCCATTGGGTGGAAATATCCACATACTGTCCAACCTGGGACTAGGTGATTAACTCTCATGAACCCTTTTCCTCACCTGTAAACTAAAAACTATGTTGATTACAGCCACTTTGGAAGACAACTTGGCAGTTCCTTAACAATACTAAGCATACTCCTACCACACAATCCAACAATCGTGCTCCCTCATTTTTACCCAGAGGAGTTGGATGCACATGGATGTTTACAGCAGCTTTATTCATAATTGCCAAAACTTAGAAGCAACCAAGTCGTCCTGCAATAGCTGAATGGATAAACAAATCATGGTGCAACCAGACAATAGAATATTATTCGGTGCTAGAAAGAAATGAGCTAACAAGACATAAAAAAAATATGAAGGAAGCTTACATCCATATTACTAAGTGAAAGAGGCCAATTTGAAAGGCAACCTACTGTAGGATTCCAACTCCATGACATTCTGGAAAAGACAAAAGTATGGAGACAGTAAAAAATCAGTAGTTGCCATGGGAAGAATGAATGGGTGGAGCACAGAGGTTTTTTAGGCCAGTGAAACTACTCTGTGTGATGCTACAATGGTGGGTACGTGTTTGTTACATATTTTTCAAAACTTATAGAATCTACAATACCAGGAGTAAACCCTAATGTAAATAATGATGTGTCGCTGTAGGTTCCTCAGTTGTAACAAATATACTGTTGTGGTGGGGGATATTCTTAATAAGAAGGCTGGGCCTTGAGGGCAGAGGGTATATGGGAAATCTTTACTTTCCACCCAGTTTTGCTGTGAACTCAAAACTGCTCTAAAAATTTGAAGATTATTTTAAATAATAAAAAAAACTAGATTAGTAGTATCTGACCTGTTTGTTATAACAATCACAAATAGACTGTGCCCACAAGTCAAAGGCGGGGCTAATCTGGTTAGATAGTAGAGGAAGTCTTAGCTCAGGTCTGACTCACAGGGGACCAGTCGGTGTATAAAGCCACCTGTGGTTACTTCCTCAGTCCTTGGATGTATATATAGAATAGGTATACTTGTCACTCTCAGAATCCCCTCATTGTCTCTCTCATTCATAAGGAAGAGCCATTTGGGTATGAAGAGCTACACAGAGACCATACAATGCCCCCTTCCTACCAAGATCGTGAACCAGGAGCAATAGTCCATCCCTGGGGAATGCCAGAGAAATGACTTTTCAGTGTCACACAATCAGCTAAACCTGGAAGTGGCAAAAAGCTTACATTGTTGAACTAGGCCTTAAGGAATTGCATTGAAAATAATGGTCAGATATTTAATCTTGTCCACTAAAAGTAAAGTGGAGAATTTAGGCAAATCTAGAGACAGCGCTATGGCAAGAGTCCCACATTTCAAACAAAATAGTATCATCTGTGTGTCTGAGTCACGGGTGATGTTGGGGCCTGACTCCCTGAGCTATTGGACAATTTCTCTCTTTAGAATCATAACATCTGACACATCAAAGGAATCCAGAATTATTCTTTTGGGGTCAAATTTCTACCCAGGGCTGGCGTCTCCCCTGAAAGACTGGACAGTCACAAAGACTCTATCAAAACACTGAACAGCTCCTAAATCCTCTAGCGGAAATAGAGCAGGGGGCAGCCACTGTGACAACTTATGCTCAACACTGCTTAACTTGCACTTCCTTAACCACGGTGCCTTCAAAACAGGAAACGAGGCTCATTTGATGAAAGAGACCAAGCCGAAGCCCTGACCGCCTACTGCCGTCCTTCCAACCTCACACCTGGAGGGGCCACAGGGCAGGGTCCACCCTCAGCATCACCCCCAACACGCCCCCCCCCCAATACACAGACACACACAAGCAGGTGCGCACGCGTGCACGCATGATGGGGCCGTGAGATTTGACCTTGGCGGTCCCTCGTGGACCAATGCTTGGTGCTGCTGGGCCCCCAGTTTCATCCGTTTAACTTGTTCTCACAAAAGAAGTCGCTAAAGGCAAGTGAGGTGTTAAAGGGCCGCCAAGCGCCCCGAGTTCCCCCGACCCTCATCTTCCCTGACAGGTCTCTGTTCGCAGTTCCTCGTTTCTGCATCTCCAGCAGCGCTGTGGCATCAGACACAGAGTCTGAGCTCCCATTGGCCTGTTTCCTCCAAAGTCCCAGGAAAAGGGGCGGGGCTTAGTTCCTATTGGCTCTACTGTGGCTATCGGGGGCGACCCAGTTTAGCTGCCATCAGAAATCAAGCATTCCTCTGCCTGGTTGTAAATCATTATAAAGTGGTCTTTGATTGACTGTGTATCTTAAACCACAACGTAGAATTGCTTTATTTCTCCTTTTTCCATGGAGAAAGGAGCATTTTCATTTTTCTTATGAAATCCCCTCAGCACAGGCTGAGAGCATGCACCCACTCTGTCGAATTCTCAGGCACCCTCGCTCCCCTAGCGAAATCAGAAATAGAACTTTGAGAAATCTCCCACAGAACTGGCTCTCTTATTTATTGATTTATGTGCTCCATGGACACAGTTCTTCCATCCAGTCCAACCTGTAACCGCACGAACATGGTGAGCATGCAGGTGAACGCACTAGGCCGTGAGGAAAACGATGCCCTCGGGTTTAGAACACGCACGTCCGAGTGGCCCGTGCAGGTGGGGTGAGGAATCGCTACAGAGGCAATACCAGCCAAGATGCTTCTGCATGTTTATTTTGTATCCATCAAGTACATCTTTATATGTACTACCAATTTCATTCTTACAAGAATGTACTTTACAAAAATTGGAAAACAAGTCTCGGAGATGATGAGTAACTTGCCCAACGTCACAGAGCTAAGAGATGACAGAGCCACAACTTGAATTCAGCTCTACCAAATCCAAACTTACACTCTCATTCGCTCCACCACACAGTTTCTCCTCGGTTCTTTCCTGCCCGTGGAAGACCCCAGGGCTGCATGAGCAGACACAGTCCCAGGCGGGAGTTTCAACGTTTGGTTTCCAAGTTCAAGTTGCTGCCTACAGACGGATGGTGTTGGAAGCCAACCTCAGCCCAAGTCGCCAATACTACACAGTCTCGGGGATCCTGGCCTGCTTGTGCTTGATGGAGAGAGACGGGACTCCTTCTTCAATGGAGCACAGACAAGAAGACATCTGATGGGTGACCTGGAGTTTGGTCAGTCCCAGTAAGAACACTGGAGCCTGGCTAGCTGGGTAAGAATGGGTTGTGTCATCTCCAATCTGAGTCAGTGGTCCCGGGGTAATGGTGCCAGACACCAGCTTTTGCAGTCATTCTCTGACTGTGCCTTCTTTGCATCTGGGGGAGGATCTGTTTCAGAAGAAATGCACTCTTACCCAGGGATGTCATCTTCAGAGGGTGGGACTTTGGGCTGCCTCTCCCTCCTCCTCAATCTGTCTCTCACCCTGCTGCCTGAGTGCTCTTGTCAAAATAAGCCATTTCTCCAATTTCTCCAACTACCATCCTCTTTGATCTTGGCTGACTCTTCAGGTTAGCTCCCTCTGCCTTACAGTTGTTACAACCAGCCGTGAGGAATTTTATGCAAGAAATGTATCAGGAATAATAACGAGGGTGGGGGAAACAAGACTCAGGCGATCTGGGCCGTCCTCTGGGCTGGGCCCCTGCATAGCAATGTAACCTTGAACCACCCATCTTTCTACTTGGCTTCAGTTTCCTCATCTGTAGAAACGAAGTTGCAGCCTTGAATTGTTCTGTGGCAAGTATAATTTTCACAGTTATGGCCTCTGGGAGCAACAACATAACTATATTTCCCTGTAACTTAGAAAAGTTATATTAAAGCCCCCTTCTGCCTAGTTTGCAGCAACTTAATATAGTCACTTCTGGTTTTAAAACTGAGTCAATTTGAGGTTATTTTAAAACTCTCTCACTGACACTCCGCCCCAGATGGCAGCTGAATTAGGGGAGGCATATCATGACTTCCATGGGCCATGTCTGCACCTGCTTCTCCCTCTTGATCAGGCTCACTTGTGTACTTGCATCCTTGGAAAGGGAGCCTCATCTCTGTCCTCAGACATGGCCTCTTCCACTGCCCAATTGTTGGCGTCTGTCCTCGCTGCCTTCCCTGAAGTGCCCGAGGTGCTGTCATGGCCACCAGTCCGCATGCCCCATGTATCATTCGTGGTCTGACCTCAAGCCCAGACTTCTGTGGGTCAAACGGTCCTCTCTCTTTTGGTCATGTCTTGGCTAATTTCCCGTGTGTTTCTGACTCCTATGTGAGGTTTGGTGCTGTCACTCAGCATCGTTTGGTCACCAGACCCTCTACGCATCTCTATCCAGTCCCCTACTGTGTCAGGGGACACTGGCAAGGCACTCAGAGGGCCAGATGATGCACTTCCAGTCCGGAAGGATCAATCTTAGAAAGAGCATGTGCCCTTACACTCAGCCGGCAGGGCCAGATGCCGAGACGGCCCCGGTGACCTCCGCTGAGTCTCCTCTACAGTCCTCTCCACGCCCTACCTGATGGTTCTGAAGGGGGTTCAAAGAAAAGTGGGTGCTGCCAGATAGTGTCGCCCTTCGTATCTTTTTGGGCTTACATGTGAATGGTGCCTTTGATTTTAGAAGGGAAGAATTCACCACCTCGGTCCCAGACTCTAAAGTGAGCCCTTAACCTCCCAGGTGGGCAACTCACATTTGGCTCTATGCTGGGGCACAGAGGTACAGAGGTAGAGATTGAAAAGTGGCACATTGGGAGGTGGGGCAAAGCTATTAATGATACATCTGACAATTCTATGGCCAGGTGACTTCACCCTGCTAAATGTGAATTCTGATTTTAAAATTAGGAGTTTGCTGTTCTTAAAGAAACTTGTTAAAATGCATCTGTTTATTGAATCCTTACTACTTGCATCGTTCTAGGACCTGGGAATGCAACAGTGCACAAAACAGATAAGGTTCTTGCTTGCATAAAATTTCATTCTAGTAGGGCGAGAGACAATAATCTAGTAAGCAAATAAATACTTAACATAATTTTAGACATCTATCCTGTTATGAATGATGAGGAGCTAGCCGTGCCATCGAACCCTTGGGAAGATTTAGAATCTGAATTGATGTTTACCCTCTGGGACAGGACAGTGCCGGGGTCCTCAGACCCTGTGGCAGGTCCTGGGAGACAGTACAAGGCAGTACGGACCCTGTCCAGAGCCCCACCTGGCAGAAGAGAGTGCTGTGGTGCCCGCCAGCCCTCAGCTTCGGGACTGCCATCTCAGCACAGGATAAGGGGACAGGTAGGGGAGCTAAGGAAGAACCAGGAGCAGCCCCCATGTTCCCCTGGGATCCCGATGGCAGCCACAGGTCCTCGCAGAGACACCCAAGCACACTGGGTCGACTACAGCGCCATCTACATGGCCGTGATGGTCCAGTCCAGGGGTGGGCACCTGACGCAGCTTGCACGGTGAGTCTTCCCCTCAGCGCCTGTGGAAACCTGCAGTCACGTGTCCTCCACGAACCAGAGGAGAGAGAGGGAGAAGAGAACCCGAGGGGATGCACAGGGCAGAAAAGAGTGAGAGACAGAGAGTGAGCCCTGAGCACCTTTGAGTCATGTTCCAGAGGTTCCAGGCGGGACCTCATTCCTGTCCTGGGTTCCGCAGGACCCCTGGTGTCTTCATAATAAAGTCCCCTTTTGGTTTAAGCTGCACAAAACTAGGCTTCCGTCACTGGCTACCAACAAAGCCTTGAGCAATACAGCACGTCTTTGCAGTTGTGCAGGTAGACTCGGATGGAAACAGTGGGAATGGGGAGGAGGTGCTGGCTTCAGAAACAAAAGGAGGTGAGGGGCTGTGCACTTCCCCCCAACCCCCCCCCGCCCCCCGTTCTTACCGCCCTGACCCCTCCTCCCCACGGAGGCTCTCCGCAGCCCGGGGTAAGCCGCAGGCCGCTGCCCAAGGATACACTCACTCAAGTGCCTGTCCAGTCAGAGGCTGGGAAATTGGTCACGGCACAGATGTTACGTGGAATGGGACTTAACTTCATTAGCAATTTTGCATTTGCCAAAATCTGTCTTGGCCAGAAATGCCGGCACATCAGTTTCTATGTTTGTTAAAACTGAGCAACATCCCAGGGAGCCCTGGAGAGGGTCACAGGCCACCTGGCAGATTGTCCCGCCAATTCCCCACAAAGCTGAGGCCCCCTGGGATCCCCAAGGCCCTCCCTGTCCACACCGAGCTGCCCACTGCTCTACTACAGTGATGGCTTTTCACCGATGAGTGACAGCCCCTGGGGCTGCATAAGTCTCCCCAACACCCACACCTTCTGGGACCTGGCGCTGCTCACCCCCACCCCTCTCCCAGCCTTCCTCCCTCCCTCGGGGCCTTGAGAGAGACTGGAAGTGCTGCTTGTGATGAAAGAAGAGCAAAGAGGCACCTTCCTTGCCCAGCAAGGCCTTGGTTAGCAAAATACAATGAACATCTAAGTGCTTAAAAAGTCGGTTGGAAGGACTTCCTTCCATTTCGATCAATGCGGCCGACTCGATATTCAGGGAGATCTCTTTCAATACAGTGCACTGAACTTTTTCTTCCTCTTTTTAAATTGAAAGCACAGCTGAACTGTCAGGCAAGTAAAGGAATTCCTCAGAGAGCATAAATGACAATAAAGTTTGAACTCAAAGGGCAAGCAATACTGTGGCGGGTATGTTTTGATCCCTGGTGGTCTAGAGTCTGAGTTTTAATGGGCCACATATGCAGGGGACAGGAATACCCAAGTATATATTTCCAATTGTTTAAAAAATACAATCTCATTGAAATTCATAGTGAACACATGTCCAGTTATACGTAATCCTTTAATGAGAAAACCAGCAGCAGAATGGCCAAGCCAGTTAAAGGGGAGACACAAGAAATTCATATAGAAAGATAGATGATATGTAGATAGATAATAGAAAGATAATAGATAGAATGTTGGATTATCATTTCTGAATTATATTTTTGAAATGACTTAACATCTTATAGGGCAAAACAAAAGTCATAAAAAATCATTTGCATCTCACCAGCGATTACTTTCTACAATCTAACATCGAACTTTCTAGATTGTAAGGTTTGGGGGCCCTGGTCAATAGAAAATAGCATAAGCAACAGTTACATTTCCCTATCTAAAGAGTCACACAACCTTTAGAAAGCTTGTCAGAGTCCCCTAAAATGACAATGAAGTGAGGCCCTGGTGGGTTTCTCACACCAGACAAAATGACACTGCGTCTCAACTACGTCTTAAATTGTATGTCCTGCCCTTGGCACGGAATGGCATGGAGGTCATGAGACAACCCTGTCCTTCTGTTCTAACACAGCAACCTTGCTCTTGGGCTCTGTCCTGCGTCTGTGCCGCCGCGGGGCCTCTCACCCACGCTCTCAGTACTGGATGAGCATGTTTTCCTTGGTGCCTCTAATCGCTTGAACTTTATTTTAATTTGCAGAATATTTCCCAGCACTTTATTTGCCGTGATGGCGAGAGGCCTTTGTACACACAATAGCCGATCAGCTGTTTATCTGGCAAAGAAAGCAACTAGGTCAGTTTGTCTCCATGAAGCCTGCTGACGTGCTGCTCGCAGAAGTGTGTTCCCAAAAGGACGTGTGGGGGTTCATCGGGACCAACCCTTCCAACAGCAGGTGAAAAGCAGGGACCAAATAGTGTTTGCGATTATCCGTTTGTGCAGAAGCCCCGTGGATGGGTCTGGAGGGCACGCCCCACGGGCCTGCTGCACTCGGCATCTGTCACCAAACTTGGCAGCTACTGTTTAGCTTTTCTCTGCCCCTTCTCAGCGGCTGGGCCAGGAAAACGGTACGGAAGATAAAGCCCGGAGGGTCGATGAACCCAGCACGGCCTCTCCTCGTTCCCAGAGGTTCCCCTGAAACACTCAGAAACGTGTCCTTAAATGTGTTGTGTAGGACTCTGTCCCGGGCCCGGTGGGCCGATGGCATGCCTTGGCCTTGGCCTTGCAGTCTGAAGCAAGTACACTGGACCTAGCCTGGATCTGGACCCGTTTTATTTACGGAGTCCCGCCTCTGTTTAGAGAGAAGGTTCTGCTTTAAAACACAGAAACACATGGATGTAAGCAACGTAGCACCTGACACTGCAGTGATTCCCACACTAAGATCAAAAGAGCAGGGCCCGATCTCAGCCTGGTCAGGACCACCCAGCAGGCCGCCCTGAGTGCCAGCGCACTCAGGTGGGCCACGGGATAAGTGCCGGCAGGCCACAGGACTTAGGGAGAAACCCTCGATGAAATGTCCCCTGTGAGGAAGAACACACCGAGCCGTCAGGCCGCGCTCTGCGATCAGGAAGACGAGGGGGAGTCATTCCGTGGTCACGGCAGCCCCCCTGCCTGTCGGCCCCCTGCTTTATGGAGCCCAGCGTCGCCTCCATGGCTTCGTGCTGGGCGGGGGAGTCGACCCGGGATGCCTGTCTCACTCTTTATACCTCACGCTCCCAAGAAATCAATATCAATGTTTCAGGAAAGATCGAACGTCTTCAGAGGCTGTCCCACGCCCATAAACTAAGCCGAGCTCTGGGGCCAGCGGTTCGGATCAGTGGTTTGGTTCAGCCCTGTGCTTCAGGAAACGCGAGAGCAGGAGAGAAAGGGCGGGGTCGCTGTCAGGGGAAGTCGGATCCCGAACCCAAGGCTCTGGGACTTGTTGCTCAGAAGTGGATTCTGGGCTGGGTGGGCTGTTCGATTCGTGACTCCCAGTGATTCAAGGTTTCTCCTGCCCCACAAAGACCCTCCAGGGAGAAGACTCCCAGTGCGAACACTATTTAACTGAATTATTTTGCTGGGAGAAGGCCAATCAGATGCCTTTTTCAATGATGTCCCATAGGGCCTTGGGAAGAGGGTCCCAGGCAGACCCAGCCTTCAGGAGCCCCGTGAATGGTCAGAGGCACATGCTCATCCCAGAGACCAGCCAGGAGGCTCCACACGCCACCTCGGGATCCACCCACCCCAGCAGGTGTCCCCCTACCCAGCCCATCCAGAGTCGACGCCTCCGGCCCCTTACTGACACCCACTCCAGCCCCAGCTGCCCCTCGCCGTGGGTTCTTCCCAGACCTGGGTTCTTCCCAGATGTGGGATTTTGCCATTTCTTTGACTCAGATGTCATTTCCTTCCTGAGCGAGGCCCATCCCCACCTGCTTTACTCTCCTTCACTCTGTCCACTGGGCCTGTCGCTAGGGTCAATGCTCCTGGTCAGTATGCAGATTCTAGAAAAACTCTTTCCTGAGCAACAGATCCAAAGCAGATTAACAGCCCGAACTCACAGGAATGAGGGGATTTGAGGCAAACCAGCCAGGAAGTCAGGACAGAACCCAGAGCAGAGCACGGACACGGGAGAGGGATGGAGGGCAGTCAGGGCCTGAAACATAACAGGGTGCCTACAGGAGGCCAGCCCAAGGACTCGGGAGAAGTAGGCCAGGAAACTGGGGAGACGTTTGGCTGCAGCCCCAACATGATAGTCTGTGCAGTACTGTTGAATAAATAAGTGACCTGGGAAGGTCTTGACCCTAAGGCAAACATGTTGTCCATCAGAGGAACATTCTAGAACTCTTTCTCAGGGCAGGGTCAAGACAATGGAGAGAAGAGGTAGGTGTCCCACCTGGACATGAAGACAAGGCAAAGGAAGGGATGAAGGCAGGTGTGGACACCAACCTCTGCCTTAGCGTGCCCTCCTAACCTCTCTGAGTCTCACTTTCCTCAATGATATTATGGAAATGGCAGTAGTGACTTCGGGTTGGGGTAAGCAAAACAATCCACCTAAAGGCATTAGCACATCTTCAGGTCCATGGTATTATAGGTCATCAGTCCATGTTAACTCCCTAACAGGCTCACTAACACATCTGATACAAATACGGCCACGCTCCGGAAAATTCCCCCGTCTGGCTTACCCAAGCCCATGCCCCCTGCTCACAGCAGCAGGGAGCAGCTCTCCGTGTGGACCGGAGCAGGCCTCGTTAGAAGGTGCCCATTAGACACTGGTTCCACTCATTTCTATCAGGGGGAGGGTGCCTGCAGGCCAAGGGGTTAGGGAATTAGGTAGCTCATTTGCCTGCGTGCACAGAGAGCATTTGTGCACGTTAACAAGATATGGCACAGAAGGCAGGTGAGTCAGCTGGACGACCAGAGAAGTCAGGAAATGGTATTTTTTCAGAGCTCCTTTGCATCTGAATTTGGGAGGAGTAGAGTAACAGAGAACAGAAGAAACCAGTGTCACCAAATTCATAAACAGCCAGCATTTCTCTGCCCACACGGCCAGCTGTCAGGCCCACGCCGCCTGCATTATGGGGAGCAAACACGTCTGTCTCTCTCTGTTGAGTCAGGAAATACTAAGCACTGATACTGGCGAATGTATTAAATACAGAGTCGTGGAGCTCCCGTAAATGCTCCTAAAGGACTTTTTTAGATATCAACTTTGTCTCATATGCATGCCGCCATTGAGGTTTCCTTTCTTTTCTATGTGAACACATAGGCATACTTTTTTCAAATACCGACGAATAAAAGTGTTTCTATCGTGTGCTTTCAGAGTTATCATTTGTGTTGTCGCTTGACAATGTAATGTCAAAATCAACAACAAAAAACATGGGTATATTAAGATACAACGTGATAAAATGACTCTAGAAGGCAATTTAAACAGGCATTTAAATGTCTTTAGGAAGGAAAAGTGAAGGAAGCCAAAGTCCTGGATGTACACGTCAAAGCGTTAGCGGTCAGCGTGTCCTGCCTCTGGGCGATCGTTTCCTTTTTCTTTGGTTCTTTCCCTTTAACTTCCATTTGTCTCCCCAGGCTTTCTGAATTGAGGATGCATGTTGCTTCTTTTAAGGGACTTTTTGAGAAGAGTTTTAGAGTCACAGCTCCAGCAAGCCAAGATACAGAGATTTCCTAGCTACCCCCACTCCGCCCACGTACAGCCTCCCCCATGATCAACCCCCTGCACCCGAGTGGCACACGTGTTCTGTGATAAACCCACACCTGCACATCATTATCCCGCAAAGTCCGTCGTTTGCATGACAGTTCGCTCTTGGCGTTGAGAATTCTACAGGTTTGGACAAATGTATAATGACATGTATCCACCATTACAGTATCATACACAGTCGTTGCACTGGTCAAAAAAAAAAAAATTTTCTGTCTTGGTATTGTGTTTTTCATTTCAAATTCATCTCGTTCATTGTTGCTGTATTAGAAAACAATCTATTTGCTGTCTATTAATCTTGTGTCCTGCAACCCTGCTGTCATCACTGATTAGTTCCAGTGTTTCTTTTATAATTAGAAAACTTTTTTTTTGGGGGGGGGGGGTAGTTCCCTGGCTGGGAATCGAACCCAGGCTGCGGCATTGAGAGCGCGAAAGCCCAGCCACTACACCACCAGGGAACTCCCCTGAAAACATTTATTTTTAACAGTTGCTTGAGATTGGTCTTTTGAGATGGAGACAATCAGGTTTACATTCTCGTACCTTTCTAGGAATTACAGAAAAGAGCCCTAGCATTCATGTGGTTGCGAGGAAGCCCCAAGCAGAGCGGGTTCTAGAACCTTGCAGGTGGATGGAAAGGTGAAGATGGAGAAGACAGACGAGTGTGAAATGGCAGAGGGAGCATAAGGTGGGGGGTGGGGACAGTGTAGTCACCAGGACTGTGCTAGGCTGCCATAGCAGAGAGACTCAACAGTGAAGAGTTTTAAGGAACCAAGAAGTTTCTCTCACTCACTGGTGATGGGTGGCAGGAAGGCTCCCTTCCGTATCTCCCAGGGCATTGTCAAGGATGGGTCTCCGCCACGTCAGGTCCCAGGCCACAGGGAGCAGGAAGAGCATCCCGGGTGGTGGCACATACCACGTCGCTCATCTTCTATTGGTGGGAGCTTGGTCACATGGCTATACCTGCAAGGGAGGCTGGGAAATGGCGTCCAGCTGGGCAAACATGTGCCTAGCTGTTAAGTGTCCGCTGCTATTAGCAAGAGAAGAAATGGTTGCTGGTGGACAAATAGCAGCCCCTCTCACAAAGAGGGAAAAGGAAGGTGACAAGAATGGCGGGGAAGTTGGAGAGCAGGAGAGAAGTGAGAGTGGAGAAGAGAGAATTATAAGTGCAGGACAAACCTCTGTTTGCTGAGTGAAAGCCCTGGGGGTTGATGCTGAGCAGGGCCTGCACAGCACGGCTGTTATTCTGGGGTTCGAGGGGGGTGTCTATGACTGCAGTGGGGAAGGAGGCCCTACTTTACTGCCCTTGCCTGGCCAGCCTGCACGTGGGCTTCTGTTTGCAAGTTTGTGCTTCAGACTTTTAAAATTGTTTTTCTTTTGTTCCCTCTTATTGGACCACTTTGGTTAAATCGTTTGACCAGACACCTTGGACAGAAACAGTAACTGGACAGGAAGGATGGGACGTGGGGTCCCCTACTAGCTCAAAAATAATATAACACACTTCCTTCCCTTTGTATCAGCGGTGGCCAACCTTGTGGCTTCCCTGGGCCACACTGGAAGAACTGGCTTGGGCCACACATAACATGCACTAATACTAACAGTAGCTGAGGACCTAAAAAAAAAAGAGGTCGCAAAAAAATGTTTTAAGAGTTTGTGCTGGGCCGCATTCAAAGCCGTCCTGGGTCACGGGTTGGACAGGCCTGCTCTGTATGGTGGTCTAACTCTTTCTAAGGGTTCTTACAGATGTCGTCTCATTTCCTTGTTATGACAGAGCCGCAAGGCAGGAAGGGCCACTATTAGTGCTTAGGAGCGATGAGGGCACAGCCATGGGCCGGACTGGAACCCCCGCTCTGCCACTGACTAGCTGTGTGACCATGGGGAGCTCACTCAACCCCTCTGAGCCTCATCTTCCTCAGCTATAAAGTGGGGCTATTGACAGTATTGACTTCAAAGGCTTGTTTAGCCCCTATCTCAAAGGGTCATTGTGAGGACTAAATGACATCATCCTGTACATGGTAAGCACTTGACAGATGGGGAAACTGAGGTTCAAATCAAGTGACTTGTATGAGGACTAAAAATCGGGTCTCGAACTACCCATTTTACACCCCGAGGCATAGATTTTTGTGGGCTCGAACAAATAAAATTAATTTCAGATTATGAAACAGCACACACTATGTGGATTGGAGGACAGTCAAGGAGTGGAGATGGCTGTAACACAGACAAGACCCAGGAGGGGACCGAGGGAGAAGGGGAACAGAGCTGGACCGAAGGTGGGATGAAGTCTCTGAACGTCTCATCTTCCAGAAAAGGAAACTGAGGCACAAGGAGGTCACATGCAACTCCAGCAGCAGTGGGCGCGGCAGGAGTCAGCAAGGACTCACTTCAGTCTGGAGAAGGTGCTCGTTCTGGGCACAGCTGCTGACAAGCCACGGGCACCAGCATCAGTCAGGGCTCACACAGTGACCTTTTCAGGAAGGGCCCCAGAGCCCTGCCCCGGGCTGCCCGCCGCTGGGGAGGGAGAGCGGCAGCCCCCACACCTCCCAGCCCGCGCTCCTCGCTTGTGATTTACTCTAATCCCTCCAGGAACAGGAGGCAGCTGCCCTTCCAATAATCTGAGACGCCAATAAAAAGAAACTCTCCGAAAAGTACACAGTGTTTGGGAAGGCTTGCGGGTTTAGTAAACGTTAGAGATTCTCATCAGCCTTTCAGTTTCTCTGTGTGCTTTGGAGGCGGTGAGGGGGGAGCGTCAGCTGCATAAAAGGTCACCACTATGAGACTTGTTTTTAGCCAAATAAACGTGACAGACAGAGCAGGGTGGAAAGTGCTAGCTAGATTTTAAGTTGCTGATAATATGGTTTCCTCACACAGCCAGGCAGGGGAGGGGAAGCTCTTTCACTCCACGCTTGCTTGAAAAATAATTCTTTCCTCTCCGTTTGTACTGTTTTTTTCTAGTCTTGCTCTCATTTCCTCTATCATTCACTCCAAGCCTCCCAGGCTCTGCATTCATAAACATTTCACTTTCATACTGTGTTGGCGCCTCTCAAACGTGAGCCCACCTCTGGAACACCCCTAATACAGAAGGGCTGGAGTGAGAACTGAGAATATGCATTTCTAGCAAGTTCCCCGGTGCTGTGCTGCTGCTGGTCTTGGGACCACACTCTAGAGAAGGGCTTGCTTAGACAAACCTCCCTGGGCTCTGCCGTAGCCAGTGCCACCCAGTCACCTCGCCCTCCCGTCTCCCTGTGCTTCTGCAGGGAGCTCGTCATCAGTGCCCTAAGACTCAGCTCAACACCCAACGGGGCACCGACGCAGCTTCCTGGACACTGCAAAAATCAGTCTGAAAGCCAAGCAGTGCCAGAGGGCACCGAGTCCTGAGCATCTGGTCCCCAAGTGGTCCCAGAAGGTACTGGGACCTTTCCTCGCTCCCAGAGGGGATGCAGGTTCCATATGTGTCCTTAGATTTGTGACATCTCTGGGCTGGCCCCCACAGTCAGCCTTGATAAGAGGTTCTGAAAACCCCAGAGCACCCTGGAGCTGAGCAATTCTCCAAGCCATCCTCTGGCCCAGGAATGCCAGCATCTGCCAAAGAGACTTCCATCACCAAGGACGGGGGTCCGGCATTGTCCCTCAGCTTCATAGGGGTGGTGGCGGGGCAGGCACATCTGGGCATTTGTCTGGTGCATTGGGCATTAAGATCCAGGAATTCAGGGGGGTTCCCTGGTGGTGTAGTGGCTAGGCTTCGGCACCCTCACCACCACGGCCTGGGTTCAATACCCGCTCAGGAAACCAACCAAAAAAAAAAAAAAAAAAAAAAAAAAAAAAAAAAAAAAAAAAAAAAAAAGAAAAGAAAAGAAAAGATCCAGGAATTTAGAAGTCAAGTCTGACAAGCAGTCCACATCTTAATAAGTGAAACATAAATAAAACATAAGGTTCATTTCAAGTTCCTCAGAGAGAAGGCTGATGGAAATCTCTGCAAAGATGTAAGTTGTTTTCGGTTGAAAATAAAAGATGGGTTAGAAATATATTTTCAAAGGGATTAAGTGGCAACGTACTCTGGTCCTCGCAGATTGTAAATTTCCAAGTGGGCCTGCCGTGTAAGAGGAAACCATGAATCCTCTTTGACGCTTCTAATTCACAGTTCAACAAACCCAGTTTTCCTAGGAAGCTTCTGGAGCCTTTCCACCTGCCCTGGCCTCTCAGGTGCTGCCCTCTTGTGGTCGCCCGAACACATGCAGCGAAAGCTTCTAGATGTTGCCCATCTGTCTCTTCAAACCAAAGGGACGGGAGCCCCAGAACCCTCTTCTCCCACCAAAGGAAGAAAGGTGATGGACGTCTGCCACACACAGATGCTTCCACCATTGCTGTGGCCGTGGCTTCACCAACATTCCACACACAGAGGTGGTTAAGGGGAATCAGCAAGGCAGGTAATACTGATGTTTCTAGACGTTGTTAGAAGGGACTTTGGAAAGGCAGCAGGAGAACAGGTTTATGTATATGAACACATCTATATGCATGTGTGTGTATATATGCATGCACGTACCTGTATACGTTCCATGCGATAAGTACAGGTATGGAGAGGCAGAGAGAAAAGGGGTTTCTTTGGCTCCCGCCCACACGGACCAGCAGGAAGCACTGGGTCTGGCCCTGATTCCAGGATGACCGCTGTGAACGTGGACAGGGGACAGCCTTTCAGGGCTTCAGCTGCCTCACTGTAAAATGACATCATGGAACAGATCACCTCAAGCCCCTGCCTGCTCCAAATTCCGGCTCTACCTAAAACGAAGCAGCAGAGAGCAGCGCGCCGCCCTTGCTCAGGTCGCATGCCTGAGCTAGCTAACATGCCTGGCTACACCCTGTTGCCTGCCTTCCTTCTTGCTTCCCTTTGCATATTTTCTAACAAGGGACTCCTTATGCTGTCATGTTGGCTCATTTACATGCCACCCTCTTTGGGATTTTCAGTGCTGCATAGTGACAGTTTCATTGGTTCATTTTGAATCTCAGCCAAGGGTCCCCCTCCATCCCAGCACCCACAATGCATTCAGTATGTTAGAGCAGTTCCCATAAAAGCATGCCACACTGCGCCAGAGCCTACAGGAGAAAGCACAGATGGCATACATGGGGGCAGCGGGGCCTTCTCTGCTTGTGACCTCTGTGGAGACCGTTTGTGCCCTGCATGGACACAGTGGCACAACACCAAGCCAGCCCAGCCCATATCCTGGCCAGGGAAGTCACGGGAGAAGGCGGGAGGGGTGAGGACGTCAGCAGGTGCAGGAGACGCTGGTCCCCGCCAGCAGCCCCGGTGGCCTGGCAGGTGTTGGGCTGAGGGGAGCCAGCTCTATAAAAACGGAGACAGCGGAGTCCCAGTGTCCAGCAGGCCGGTGAGGTGTCCCTGCACTCCCCCGAAGCCAGTCAGGAGGAATTTAAGGCAGGCTGGCTTTCCTTTAGATCGGCTGGGGGCGACTCGGTACTGTTGATGGAAACTATTTTTATCCACGGCTTGGTACGTGGACACAGAACATGGATTTCAGAATTCCGGACGAGCAGAAGAGGCGCCCATCAACTGACGCTGATTCTTCTCTGATCTCTATAAATTTGTCTGACATTACTGTTATTATTATATAAACTTCAAAATATACAAACATAGAGAAAACAGTCTAACGAGGGCCCACGTACTTGAAAAATCGTTACTACATGGCCAGTCTTGTTTCATCTAACCCACTTCCTCCCGATATTATTTTGAGGTAAATACCAGCTTTTACATCATTTTATCCATGAATATTTCAGTGTGCATCTAACAAGTAAGGACTCTTTAAAAATAATAATAATAACCGCAATACCATTACACATTTTTAAAAAATCAACAAGTCCTTCACATCATCAAGTACCCAGGCAGTGGTTAAATTTCCAATTGTCTCATAAATGTTACATGCTATTTTACAGTTTGTTTCAGGATCCACATCGGGTTCACACAGTCTATAAATCTTTGATTTCTGGGGAATTTTGGACTGAAACAAAAGCCAGAACAAATTGGACTTCTCTATCCCCACTCTATGTTTTATGAAATTGCAAGAGTAAAGAGGGTAATTTTTTTCCTTGTAAAAAACTTTTCAAAGCTTATGTTAGTAATTGGGAAGCTATTTCCAAGCGCCCCAGGTTTCTAGCCTCCTAACTAGAAGCACTTGGCAATGTGAGTGCCCAGCACAGCAGTGTTGGCAGGGGCGTTGCTTCCTGCTGGGGTCCAGCTGGATCGCCCTGTTCCTCTTGTAAATGCTACCGGACCTCACGAGCTCCTCTGAGGCCTCATTAAATCAGAGGGCTCGGGTGCTGAATCAGCCACCAGGGGGCTCCCCAGGAACTCGACGAACTTTGGAGTTCCCCAAACCACCACCGGGGTGCGTTTCATTACAAACTGAGGGCGCCAGGGCGAGACGCCTTGTCTCATCACTCAGCTCAGCTTCTACCAGCAGAAGACACAGACCTCAAGGAGATGCGGCTTGTACCCCAAGACAGGCTGAAAAAGGACAAGGCTAGCTGTCAACTGCCCGTCAAAGGATTTGAGGCTTGCAGCCCGCCCCACCCGTCAGCAGAGAGAGCCTGCACCCACAGGGGCCTTTCCCTGCTAGGAAGCTCTCTGCAGCCCCGCGATCGTCAGGAAACCCTCCATTGTTAACTACACAGAGAACGTTGTTGAGCAATGTTAGACGTAGGTACGTAGGGACGGTTAACGTGTAATTGCGTGCTAAGGGAGGAACCTGAATCTCCGGATTCTTTGCATCTGGCCTTACAAGTCTCTAGGTCTCATGGCTGGAGATTGAGGGGGTGGGAGAGAAGCCACTTGTGAGGGTGTCTTCTTTCTCCAGTGGGAGTTTTTGTTGAGGGACTATATTCTCTTGCTGCAGTAACAAAGACAGAACCACAAACTGGCTGTCTTAGGACAACCGAAGACTATCCCCTCACTACCCCGGAAGGCTGGCTGTCCTAAACCAAGGCGTCAGTAGGGTCATGCTGGGAGTAGGCTGGCCAGACGTCCCATTTTAAATGGGAAAGAAAACCAGAGTAGTGTCCCATTTCGAACAGTACCTTTGGTCAGCCTACCAACACCTTGAATTTAACCCAGTGAGACTAGGCTGATCAGATGTACCATTTGAAATGACAGTACCTTGTTTTTTGTCCCGTTTCAAATGGGACGTCTGGTCAGCTTGTATCTGAGTTACCTTGCTTCTTCTAGCTTCTGGTGTTTGCCCGCCATCCTGGGTATTCCCCAGCTTGGAGACGCCATCTTCTCCCCGTTTGTCTTCATGGGCTCTTCCCTTTGTGGGTGTCTATCTCTGTGTCCAGATTTCCCCTTTTATAAGGACAAGCCTTATTGGATTAGGGCAGCAGTTCTCAACCTGTGGTTCATGACCCCTTTGGGGGTCAAACAACCCTTTCACAGGGGTCACCTAAGACCATTGGAAAACACATATCAGATATTTACATTATAATTCATAACAGTAGCAAAATTACAGTTACAAAGTAGCAACGAAAATAATTTTATGGGGGTCACCACAACACGAGGAACTGTATTAAAGGGCCGCGGCATTAGGAAGGTTGAGAACCACTGCATTAGGGCCACACACACCCCACGGCCTCATTTGAACTTCATCACCTCTGTAAAGACCCTATCTCCAAAGAAGGCCACAGCCTCATGTACTAGAAGGATTAGGATTTCATATCTTTTGGGGGAAGATACAATTTCTTTAACCCAAAACAGGGACCATGTTGTACAAAAGATAATGCTTGGAAGGTTTGTAACAACAAACTCATGAATTGTGCATGCTAGTGAGTCACACCACCCTGGCTGCCTTGAGAATTCTTTCTTTGTCTTTGATTTTTGACATCTTCAGTACAATGTGCCTTGGAGAAGGTCTGCTGGGGTTCAGGTAGCTGGGGTCATACCATCCTGAGGGCTCAAGATAAAGTTGTGAATCTACAGAAGTATTACAAATAACACAAATCCAATTATGATCAGGAAAACAATATACAGTGATTTAATAAGAAAGTTGGCATTTTAACCCAAATTACATTAAATTCACTTCATGGGATATTTTTCTATGATCATTGATATAGAAAATAAAGACAGGATAAGATCAAAAATGTCCAGAAGTTTTTGTTTTTTTTGCCAAAAAAGTACATCAGAGCGTGATTATTCTGCTACTAAAAAGATGATCCTAGAACTCTTTTAATATATTAAACACAGAGAACTTGTCTATCATAAGCATTCACGAAATCAGACTCGTACCCATTTCCAGAACACACGCGTTCATTCACCACCAATAAAGGGTCATCCATGCGTTCAGGTTTTACTGGAATGTTCACGGCACTGCAGGCGTCGATCCCAGAAGGCATCGCTTCAGTTCCTGGCATGGTTTCTCAATGAAGACAGTCAGGACCAGCCCGGCGATGAAGGTCAGTAAACAATGTCCGGAGAAAAGATAGAACTGGAGGGAAAGAGGCGCAGAGTGGACACAGCCTTACTTCAAGAGTCCTGCTGTGTTTGGACATTGAAGTGCAGCATCCTGGCTGTAGGAAATGGATCCGTAGACAAACAGCCCGAACACATTAAAAAGAATACCAAGTTGTTATCCTGTGCTGAAGCCCTCCCTCAAATAAAAAAGGACAACGGGCCCTCAACACCAACAAGAAAACCAGTCTTGTCAACAACAACTAGAAAACCGGGCTTGTCACAAAGCCAGCAGGTTGCTCTGTTGTGGCAGAAGAGAACGGACTGGCCTGCCACGGCGCCGGGAGCTGGGGCTGACTCACCATGTTGGTGTCGGTGTAGTGAATAAGCGTTTCCTGAAGTCCATTGTAGAGGATGATGAGGGTAGGGTGCACCAAGTAGCACGCGTAGCTGATGCTGGCCAGGAAACTCCAGATGGCGCCAGACAGCAGCCTGTTTACCGGACCTGGCGGGGACAGCACCCCTTCACCACAGAGGTCTCTCTCCACGTCTCACCCCCTCCTCTGATAACACCCTCGTTGATCCCCTCTTCTCCGTGGACCACTATGTTAGCTTCCAATGGACCCGTGGGTCTCTCTGCTCTCATTCATGCAACATCCAGATTCATCCTTTTCAGATGGCACATCAGGTCATGTCACATGGCATGGAGAATAAAACCCAGACTCCTCCCCATGGCCTCGAAGGTCCTGTGTGACCTGGTGGCTGGCTTCCTCCCTGTCCTCTTTGCCAAGTCTCTGTCCCCTCGACCTGGGTCCCTGTCTCACTGGTCTTCTTGCTATTTCTCCCACGGACTAAGCTCATTCCAGCCTGGAGACCCCTGCCTTAGCTCCCCCTCTGCTTGGCACCCACATACAGAGGGTGCCAAAAAAACGTATACATACACCTTTTAAGAAAGGAAAACAACTATATTGACATGGTAATACTCAATATATACCGACAACAGAAGATGAACACAAGTCGCATTTGACTTCTGCAATTACGAGAGGTGCTCAAAGCGGCTACTACCATCAGTATTTATGCAACAAATAGATAACATCTCTTACAATACACCTTTGACATCCTTGGTATTTGCAAATGCACCCCTACTCCAGTTACCCTCTGATCCCTGCTTTATTTATAGTCACTGTACTTATCTGCAACTGAAATCATATTATAATATAAACGTATTTACTTTATGGGGCTCTGGCTTCATTTCCTACAGCTGCTCTAACACATTGCAGGAAGATGGTGGCTGAAGACAACAGAAATTCATCCTGTCCTCATTCTGGGAACCAGAAGCCCCCATCAGTGTCACTGGCCAAAATCAAGGTGCTGGCAGTCACATTCCCTGTGGAGGCTCCAGGGGAGAATCTGCTCCTTGTTTCTTCCAGCTTCTGGTAGTTTCCAGCATTCCTTGGTTTGTGGCCATACTGTGCCGACCCATGCCAGCATTTTCAAACCTCTGTGCTCCACCTCTGTATCCCGTCTTGCCCGACTGTGGTCAGCTCTCCCTTTGCCCTCCCTTGTAAGGACACATGTGATTGCAGCACTGAAGGCCAGTCCAGGTGATCCCTCCATTTCGAGATCCTTGACCTAAATTACATCCACACGGTCCCAGGGATTAGGACCTTGTATCCTTGGGGGCCATTATTCAGCCTCCTAGAGTCTCCTGGTCTCCCCGCTTTCCCAGCCTCGCTGAATCATCAAACATCTGAGAAGGGAACTGTCGCCCAGAAACGAAGAACACGGGCTTCAGGCTTCACACTCAGTCCTGGGTTCACGCTCCAGCTCAGCCACTACTGTGTGACCTTCACGTGTCACTTCATCTCCAGGTGCCCTTTTCCTCACGGACAAACGACCCCCGTGTTCCCCACGGGGCCTGGCATCCGGGGGGGCGCAGTCCGTGGGAACCGGCACCATCACGTTACACTTTTCCTTAAACCCTGGTCACCAGCCACCTTCGCTGACTGCTTTGGGCCCACCGGCCAAAGAGGAGGACGCTCACCCTGGTCGTTTCCCGAGGGTATAAGGTTGTCACGCCGCCACCTGGCTCTAGTGACAAATCGGCAGGGCTGCTGGGCAGTGTGGGGCCAGAACCTTTTCTGGATGCGTCCAGCCTTTTGTCTCGTCACCTGCTAACCCCTCGAGCGCCCAGTTCCTACCTCACGCCAAATCGAGAAGCAAGGGAAGGAGACGTGGGGCGCCTAGAACAGACAACCCTCCTTCGTACATAAGCCCCTTTTCTGGCTTCACTTCCTGCAAGCTGGGCTCAACAGGAACGGTTTCCCTGGTGACCCACGGGCAGGAGGGGGCCTTGGTGGCTCTTCGGTCTCTCCTCTCAGATGAGCAAATCCAAGGCCCAGAGTGGTGTGAGCAGAACGCAGTCCCCTGCGCGGGAAGGTCCTACTCACCGCACGACCCTGCCTGTTTCCCACGAACATCTAGGCCAGCTTCCTTGAGGAGCCGGCTCGTTCTTCTCCCAGAACCTGCAGTCGTGCGTCAGTGAGTGTAAAAACCTTAAACAGAAATACGTGGGGTGTTTTCCCCAAGGATATAGACAAAATAATGTGTTTGAGTCACTCATGAGCAACTGGAAGCCCCACTGTGTACACGGTTTTCACATTTGTCACCTTCGAAGGGACTGTGAGCCACTCGAGCATCGTACCTCCGTAGCCTTGCTGACACGCCAACACGACCCAGCCCACGGCCACTGCCCACAGGGTCCGGTGGAGGGCCTGGTAGACAGCAGCGGCAACGGAAGGGGTGACAGAGGTGCTGTCCACTGCATACGCCAGCGCGACCACCGTGAACATGGTGGCCAGGGAGCAAATCCACCCCAGCAGAGCCTGCGCCTGTGGGACAGGAGAGGTGCCGTTGTGTATTTACTTCCTTTCGTGTGGTATCACTGTCACTTTAGGTGTCTATTTGTAAACATGCATCAATACCCAAACTTGACTAAAATGGAAGGTCCCGTGTAGTGGCTGTGAAGGCTTAGGGTTGGGACAGGGACGGGGAGGCGTGACCATAGAGAGGTAGGGAGCACGAGGGAGATCGTGGCCGGGACAGAGGAGTTCTGCATCTCAGCTGTGGCGGTGGTTACACAAATCTACACACGAGATAAGATTGCACAAAACTATTCACGTACACATAAACGAGTGCACGCACAACAGGTGGATGTCACGTCTCTGCATGGTGCCAATGTCCATTTCTCAGCTGTGACAATGCACCATAGTCATGTTATATGTTACCAGTGGGGAAACCCGGGTCAGGGAGACACAGGACACCCTGTGCTGGTTTTGCTACTTGCCTATGAAGCTTGGATCGTTCTTTTTTGTTGTTTTTTTTTACTTTTTTTTTTTTTTTTGGTATGTGGGTAGCTTCCTGACTGGGAATCGAACTCAGGCCCCAGTGCTGACAGCACCAGCGCCGAAGCCTTAAGCCACTACACCATCAGGGAACTCCCTTGGATCGTTTTTAAATGTCAGTTCAAAGACAAAAGAGAATACAATGCCCTAACCCACCCCCACTACTGCTAATCTCTCTTTCAGTCACTTAAGCAAAAGGTTTCTGGATTGGTTCTGCCCCCAGCGTGAATGTGAGGGCTGTTAGTCCACAGTCCCTAGTCACCGGGGACATAAAACAGTGAGAGCAATCGGGGAAAGCAGTTTTCAGCACAAAGAGCCCCACTGCGTTAAATTTTATTTCTGAAGAAAGGAGACTCCAGCTCTGGCCAGAAGACAAGGTCCCTCTAATTCTCTGGCACCAAAACATCGCTAACACACCGCAGCACAAGGAGATAGTCCCGCCCGTGGTGTTGTCAGCGCCGGGCCAGATGGGTCACCCTGGGCCTAACCAGACCTGGCCCTCACCAGAGGCGAGGGAAGACTTACCTTGGTTTTGAGAATGTTTGTCTGGTGGTTCTGGTGCATGAAAATGCTCAGGAAGAGCCCCACGAGGAATGGCCCGACTCGGCAGTAGGGCTTAGTGTAGTACTCCACGAAATACAGCACAGTCGCAGTCTCGCTAAAAACACAGGAAACAAGACAAAGGTTACGAGTATGTTGGGTCTGGACATGGAAACGGGGTCTCTCAGATGCCCACTGAGGCAATCGGCAAATCCAAAGGAAGCTGAGGGTCATTTGTTCACTTCCTCGGGGACGATCCGCAAGCAGCGAGTGACCTCGTGGTCCTGCCGTGGGCCACAGCTGGCTTGCGAACACTCCGAATCCCTTAGGGCCCCTCCACTTCGGGTCCCACGGCAATACGATGGCTGCATTCATTGTCAAGAGCGGTTCTCAGAGTGAACGGCTTCTGAGAGACGCAAGCCTCTGCTCGTACCGCGCTGCATCGCCTGGGCCACACCCCGGAGAGGCTGGTTCTGCTGGTCTGAGGTGGTGCCCGTGGGATGGAGCAGCCAGCCTTGCAGGGGGCTCTCCCGGGCATCCAGATTGAGATCCACTGGGCAAGAGAGGAGCGGACGCCCTCTCGGCCACCTGGCTGTGCCCACGGAGGCCAACAACACGACGGAAGGGCACGATGCTGCCCTGGTTAAAAGGCTCAGGGTGTAGTCCTTCATTCCTTCCTTCCTGCCACTCACAAATACATGCTGAGCACTTCTGCACCGGGCACGGATCTGGGCTCAGGGAAGGCTGCTCTGAGGAGGGGACCCTTGCACGGCGCCTGCAGGAAGTGAAGCAGCGAGCCCCACCAGGACGCAGGTTCTAACGGAGAAGCATTCTAGTGTGAGGGGATGGGCCCCAAGGAGGGGCCGCCTGATCCGGAGTCAGCACACAGGGGATGATGGATGAGCTCAGGAGGGGACTCCCTTTGAGGGCAATGGGTCACCGCTGCAGGAATCTGAGCAGATGACGGACAAGACCTAATTTTCACGTGCATCACTCTGAACAGATTTTCTGTATAACGCACACGGTGTTTTTAAGGAACACTTGTTATACTTACTGCACTAGGGGGGCAAAACAGCATAGTGGGTAAAGTCTTAGGTTCGACTCACACCTATGCCACTTACTAGCCGTGTGCCCTCGAAGGGGTAGCCCCCACTGCCTCAAGTCTCAGTCTCCATCCAACAATGGAGCCTCCCAGCAGTAGCTGGTCACTGGAGGAGAAACACAATACGGCCACGTGGGGTCCTCCATTCCTCCAAGAAGCATTTCAGTGGTTAGAAGGCCCCCTCTCCAGTATAGGTTGAAATATTCAGAAGTTTGGAAAAAGTGCAATCAGTTTGACCATCCAGGCCAAACAATCCCCTGCCACCCACCCTGGTTTTACCACAAGCCCATGAACACAGAGCAAACAGCCTGGCCTCCCTGGGAGGTCCCAGCCATCCCAAGGGCAGGCAAGGGACAGAGGCCAGCGGCCTGGGCACCGCGGTTACCTTGCTTCTGACGGATCTGCCACCGGAAGGTCATAAGCCAGTGTGAGCAGAGCAGTGGCCGTGAAAGATGCCAAGAACAGCACAGCTCCGAGGAGGACAAGGACACGTTGACTTCTGCAAAGAAGAGAGGACAGCAACAGTAGTGCCCTTGAGACTACTTCACCGCAAAATGTGCAGACATGAAAGACGTGCAACCTTGGCAATCAGAGGCGCTTCCTGCCAGGCCGGCCTTTGAGAGAGGCTGACGTGGGGGGCAGCCGGGGCTGAGTTGGGAGTGATCTGGGCTGGAACTGGAGAACCTGAGTTTGCCTTCAGACTTGACCACTTACTACTTACCCTGGGCAGGACATTGAACTTGAAAGGAATAGTAAAGCACCTTTACCTACCTGACCCTGAAGTTTACTATGCAGCTCAAAATAAGACCATGCTTGAGAATGTCCCTTATCATCTATGAAGCACCATATGGACATAGTGGTAATTGCTTTAGGAGAAAAACAAACTGTGAGAGGCAGGGTGGGACAGTGGGTGCACAGGCACCCACTCCAGGCACAAGAGATGGGGATCTGGAAAGTTCTCCCCCCACCCAGACGCAGAGTCTGTGACAAATATCTGGGTGCAAGTGGTTCATGTTGCGGTGGAATTGCGGGATGGGGTAGTAAAACAGGGAAGCAAGGAAAGTCAATGCAAGGATGAGCTATCCAAATGGCCAATACTCAATTCTTCCAGAATGTTCTGCAGAGCCTTATGAAATGCACCTGAAAGCTGTCCTGGGGCTGAAAGAAGGAAGCCTTTTCCTACTGTCTTCTATCCCCCATGGGTCAAGGATGACCTCACACAAATGAATTCTCCCACACTTGGGGACTGTGCATGCATACAGCCGAGAGGGTTCTCAAAGGAGTCCCAGCTAGAGTACATGGGAGGTTCTGGGGCAGGAACTGAAATTTACCAACACAGGCTCAGAATGAAGCACTGTTGATTGTACCGACTCGGAATTGTGAGATTGGGACCAAGAAGATCCGCCGCGGTGGAGAAGAAATGTCAAACACAGATGCAAGACTCTCCAGGCACAACCCTGCCTGCACAACACATTGCCAATCCTGTCCCACTGCTTGAAGTTGCCGTGGGTCTTCATAAGGAAGGGATGAGATACTATTCGGTCATCGCCATAGTGATACAGGGAGCAAATGATTTTCATCCGGGGTGCCAATCCTAGGCCAATGTTAATGCATGAAATGCATTGGGAGTCTTAGCTCAACGGTACTGTGATTGATTAGTAATGTCTGCCAAGGGCAGGCAGGGTGCGGTAACAATGCTATTTACTGTGCCTGTTGCCAGACCCTCTGGCTCTGCCCTTGAATTACAGGCATTCTATGCGAGTGTGTCCTCTGAAGGAGAAAAGCCCACCTCTAACCTCTCCCTCCATGCAAAGGCTAAATAAACGTAGTTTCAGGGTCACAAGTTTGGGTAGTGGCCTCTGGGAAAAATGCTGACAGTGAAATCAGGTCACTTCAGTCACAAGGACATTCAAGTAGGTTCCTGCCAGGTGCAGAGTGGGTAGGTACTGAGGACTGATTGTCCTAGGTGGGTGGTGAGCCATCCAGTCGGGCCATCTAATAAAAACACACATTCACTCAAATATATATTTGTTTAACTCCCTGGGGTCCCAAGCCCGATCCGTGGCACCTTCTCCTAGGAGTCAGGGAGTCTCCACTAGCTCATCACTGCTGCAGCTGAACTAATAGAGCTTCCTGATAGAGCCTGTTACGGGCTGGACAGTGTCTCCCCAAATCCTAACCCCTAGCGTGTCAGAATATGGCTTTATCTGGAGGCAGGGTCTTTAAAGAGCTAATGAAGGTGCAATGAGGTCACATGGATGGGCCCTCATCCAGTGTGACTGGTGACCTTCTAAGAAGAGATTAGGACACAGCCACATACAGAGGGGGGGGCCATGTGAAGACACAGGAGAAGATGGCCACCTACAAGCCATGGAGATGGGCCTCAGAGAAGCCAACCCTGCCGACACCTTGATCTCAGACTTGTAACTTCCAGAACTGCGGGGAAATAAATGTCTGTTGTTTCAGATACCCAGTCTGTGGTACTTTGTCACAGCAGCTTGAGCAAACTAATACCTAGGCAGGGAGATAGTGACCCACACGCCACCTTCCCTCCTGTGACTCCTCTGTCCCCCTGAGCCCCTGAGTCGCTGAGCAGGACCCTCGGCCACAGCACTAGGGGCTGGTGCTAAGGTGTTCCCTCGGCCAACTCAGGCCAGCGGCTGCACTTTCTGGCTCTCTGAGGCAACTGCTCCCAGGACAATGAGGTGGGAAAAGGCCCAGAGCTTCAAGCCCCATTCTCTCAAGAGTGTTGGTCCTCAGAAAGGCCCATTTGGGGGCCACAGCCCGGGAGGAGGAAGGACGAGCAGAGGGTCACCCTCAGGTCTGGGAGGACTCAGGGCTCCCCTGAAGGCCTGTCTGCACCCTGCATCCCCGCCAAGACGCCCCACAGGACCTCTCTTTCCTGCTCTTCACCAAGTCCCTGGAACAGCCACCAGAGCATTCTCCTGCAAACGCCACCTCTAAGGAGGCCTGCGGAGCCTTGTCCTTTCTCCTCTGCCAGCACTGCCCAGCCTGCCGGGGCCCCGTGCCTGTCCCACCTGTACCTGCAGGCACTTGCTGGGTCTCCTGAGCCCTCCAAGGGGCTGTAGCCCATCACTGACTGTGACAGCCCCAGAGAACAGGCCCGCCTGGCTCTGCTGGGCCCCCCTGCACCCCCTCCCCTCAGGGAGCACTTAGGTTTGACTTTCTTGCTGGAGGGAGAGTCCACCCAAGTAGGGCCCCAGTAAGCCTGAGTCTGTCTCAGCTGCTCCTCGGGGAGCCCCTCCCCAGCAGTGCCCCAGCTGACCCCTCTGAGGGGCGAGGGGGTGGGGAGCTTGTTCATTGCCCACCCAAAGGGCACCTTGTTGACGCCCAGCCCCCCTCGCCCGATTCCACATGGGGCAAAGGGAGGAGACCACACTAATTTCTAATTCCTTCCATCCTGAGATGTGGGTATGAATAAAGTAGACATAGAGTGCTAGGTCTTTCTAGAAGAGGCTATTCAGAGCTTTTTTAAAAAAATCTTTATTTCCAAAATAATAGCCATGTGATTATCAGATCTTATTGCCACCGTCGATCTCACATGCCTTTATCAGTTCTATTATGCTATCAAAACTTCCAACACCCCCTGCCCCCTGAGAAAATAAGACATGAGATGAGGATGCTTCTGTTTGGGGGGATGGGTAGTGGAGGATCCGGGCCTCACCCCCCCTCCATAGTATACATTAGGCTGGGTACCGACGCCCGACCCCCCCAGGACTGGGCACTCGTCCCCCCACCCCTCAGAGGAGAAGGAACTGAGTGCTGAAGCCGGAAGAGAGTGAGGAGGGGTCTGGCTGAGCCAAAGACGGAAGAGAAACCCCCAATCCGGAAGCCTTCGTTAAAACCTGCTCCACACCAAGGCCTGCTGGAACGCGGGTCAGGGAGGAAATCCAGGAGAAGGGGGCTGGCTGCACAGACGGGGGACCATCCGTGGGACAGGGACGGTGCCAAGGAGACAGTGAGGTGGCTGACGCTGAACTGTCAGCAGGTTCTCCAGCCCCCCAGCCCCCTGGACCCTGCAGAGACTGGCAGGGGCAAGGGGCTGCCATGTTCGGGGTCGGTGGCTGGGGACAATGGCAGTTGTGTGGGATCCCAGAGGACGGGTGACCGAGTTGACATGTGGTTGCACATCACAAACGAGCAAGCACTGTGCTGGTTCCCATGTGCATGACCCTCCGTTATCCTCCATGTTCTCATCCTCATCCCACAGATTTGAAAAGGGACCACGAGGGTCCAGCGATTTAGCCTGGGTCCCCTAGCATGTCCTTTACCTGTAGGATTTGAACCCATGTCTTCTGACTCAAACTCACTGCTGCAGCCAATCACCACCTAGCGGGTGCTATGGAACAACCTTTCTTAATGGCCTGTTGAAAAACCTTTGACACTTGAGTCAGAAGGCTTTGTGTGTTTAAATTATGGATGTAGAAAAAGCTGATGTGCCCTTTTTTTAAATGTCCAATTATTAGATTAAATTAAAATTAAGATGCATTTCCCTCGCCCAAGAGCTTGAATGTTGCGTGTGGCCTGAATGGGCGACATTACGGGGCAGCCTGAGAGTTAAACGTGGGCCGTACACAGGGCAAGACAGGAGGGGTGCCCACGAAATAGAGCTTATGATTTTGTAATAAAATATCTGAGTTACGATTTTATTACAAAACCGTAAGAACTTAAGTTATGATTTTATTACAAAATCATAACCATCTATGTTTATGATTTCATAATAAAAGGTTTGGTATCAATTACCAGCTCATAAAAAGGGGGCACTATTTGTGCCGGACCCTGTATCTGCAACTCAGCTCTGCCCCCTGCTAACCAGACTTACAAGATGATGTGACAAATAAATGTTCCCTTTTATGTCTCAAAATAATGAAGTTTGCGTTGTTTCACTATTAATATCCCATATTGGCAATGCTGTGATGAGACGGCCAGAGGACTGAGTATCGATACAGCCTTTAAGGAAAGCAATCTGTCATTATGCTTCCAGATCCCCAAAGACATTCATGCCCTTTGACCTGGTAATTCCCCCTAAGGACATTCCTAACTAGACATTGGGGTTGGAGATACATAAAAATGTTCATCAGACTATTATTTATAAAGGCACCACAGTGGAAATAATCCAAATAACTAACCATAGGGGGGCAGTATACGTAAACTATAGGTCACTCACGGGACGGAATGGTATGCAGATGTTAAAACTGTGTTTACTTTAAAAATAAAATAATATAGGGAAATGCTTATTCATAAAACTATGAAAAGAAAGACATGAAGTGTATATGCAGAATCCCAAGGAAATAACTCAGAGAAAAAGCAGCGTGTTCAAAGACATTCATTGCGGTGCCATTTATAATCCCGAAGAACTGGAAACAATCTAGATGCCCACCCGTACACCTGGCATATAAATCCTAAACCTGGCAAGCAAGCCTGCAGGTCATGTTAATACATGGAAGTGTTCATGAGAACCGTTAAGTGGGCAAAGCTGAGCACGAGATGTCACATACGAACCGATTGCAACTCTGCAAAGCGATGGCTGACATGTGACGGACAAAGACTGGAGGAGAATGTAGAAGGGGATACACAAGTTCCAAACTCTACCGAAAAGTCCATATGCTAAACTGCACAAAAGCTGCTCGGCCCAGAACGGGGCATCCTCCCCTCCGGGTGCTAACCAGGCCCGACCCGGCTTAGCGTCTGACGGGAGGTGCGTGCAGGGTTGCGTGGCCATTGACAGGAGTGCTCGCTAAGGCTTTTGTGCAAGAGGCCACATGGGGAGAAAACCGGCCCGAGGAGACTCACTTGCCGTGGACCCAGACGATCAGTGGCGTGGTGAGATGGAACTGGAAGTCGTTAGCCAGGTACCACGTCCAGCCGTTGCACTGAGGAGAGAGGAGAGGTTACCTCTCTCCGTCCCTGATCAGATCTGCCCCCACCCTGCCCTCCCCTCCGGGAGCAGAGAAGGAATTCGGGAGGCAGGCAGGGAGGACTCCCACGGGAAGAGAGAGACACTTCGAGTCACAGACGTGTCACATACCTCATCTTATCTAATCCTTGTAACAAGCCTGGATAAATAGGTTCCATTTTACAAAATGAAAATTCAGGCAGGTTCTCTCTCTTGCTTACAAAAGAAAACCCCACAGTGATAGCTCATCTCCTGGGACCGCTGTGGGCGCTACACTCCATGGTGTCACAGGCGTGAGGAATAATCATCCTTCCGGTTGGAGTCAGCAGGACACTGTTCTCCCTCCCCGGCCCCGCCCGCCCTCCCCGCCCCCACGCGTGGGGGACAGCATGTTTCCATTCAGCACGGACGCCTGGCTCCAGACGCATGACGTGGGGAAGCCGGAGTTCTCACACGTGACTGACATGACATCGTCCGGCCAAAGCCACTTCGTTCCACAGGCTGCCCGAGTGTGTGTGAGTTGCCCTGGGGCCCAAGCCCACCTGCATCTGGGCAAACAGCCCGGACTGGCCTCCAGGGACCCCTGTCACAGACATGGGCCCACCTGACAGCAGTTAGCGGGCGATGTACGCCCTGTCCGAGCTGCTGGGCACTGGGACAGGGACAGCAGCCGTCTAGTGAGTAAGCGGTGATGTGCGGTGATGAGCCACACTTCAGTGATTCTCTTTTCAGCTGTACTTTCAAGGCACGTGCACAGTCAGTGACATGATTTAATCACAGCTATTTCACATTCACACTCCAAGTTCATTATGAGGAAATCGGGGCTTTAGGAAAGCCACGGCCAGTACAGAGAAGTGCTGCTGCCCTGTCCGATCTGGCTCTACCCCAAACAGAACTCATGATGGGGAGGGTGTGCTACAGGGTTCCATCCTGTCACCTACCGGCTCTCCGTGTGGGGTGAAGACAGTGTCTTTCCCTGAGGGGTGACATGGACAGGAGCAGGGACCATGATCGAGCAGGGTCAGCTGCATCCAGAACACTCACCGGGGTGGTAGGCCCATCAGTGCCCACTACCCTGTCCCCTCCCTCTGCCCTTCACAGCTACTGTCCCTGCCAAGACCGGTGCACTGTCACCCGCCCCATCCCTAGAGGCGGGTCCCTGTGCCCAAAGCCCACTCCCCACAGTGTCACTGTGACTTTGGGGAAAGGGGACAGACCAAGCTTGGCCCTTGGGAAGCTCACCGAACCCTGCAAAGTGACGCAGTGCCTTTGGGTGACTTGCCCCCACAGCCCATGACGTGGGACTCACCGCATTCCGGACCGACAGGAAGTTATTGAGCAGCAGCAGACTTGCCCACCACGCCTGCCGGCAGTTGTCCAGGTGGAACTGGGGCACTTCCCAGACGGGTCCCCAGGGGGTGACGGAGAACAACCCCACCAGCAAGCACACGGAATACACGTGGAGAGGCTGCAGTCTGGCAGGAAAGAGGCAGGCGAGAGCAGGTGACTCCCCGGCGCTTCCCGTCGGTCCCCCAGACAGTGACGCAGAGACGGGCCCCACGACAGAGGGCACTGGGTGGGTGCCCACCTCCCACCCACACCTCACACACGCGTGGGTTCAAACTCTTTCCTCGGGCACCTGCCGGCTGCTGGCTGACGTGCTGCCCTCCATGGAGCCAGTCACGCATGTCGGTCACTGCACTGGGCGACTTCTAGATACTTCTAACCCTCAAAACCCTGCTGTCAGGTAGCTATTACCTCTGTGTGACTAAGAGGAAATTCGGGGCCCCGGGCCCAACCACACAGCAGTACTGTCGCCTGACTCCAGGTCACGCTTTTCCACGGTGCTGCGTGGCCTCCCTGTGTGAAGGCCCAGGCCTCCCTGCTCCCTCTGTCCCCCTCTCCCCCTTGCTTTATTCCTTCCTTCCCTCCCTCCGACCCGACCTCCTTCCGGGCAGGACGGAAGCAGTTATGAAGACGGTGGGTTGGTGACACTTCCCTTTGTTTTTCAACAGTTTCGTCCTGCATTGGACTCATTCTCTTCCTGGTCCAATCTAGCACTCTTTCAGAGCTCCCTCTCTCAGGAATACCACCTCCATCTGCCATGTTGCTCAGAAAATGCGAGTGTCCTTGACTTGCCCTCTGGGCCTGCCTGCTGCCCATCGCCTGTCCAAATCCTGCCAGCCATTTACTCCCTGGAGTCCCGCCCCCATCTCGTCCCGGGTGTCCTCCCAGGCACCCAGACCGCGCTGTCCCCGCCCTGCCCCGCGCTGTCCCCGCCCTGACCCGCGCTGACCCCGCCCTGACCCGCGCTGACCCCGCCCCCCATCTCATCCCGGGTGTCCTCCCCGGCACCCTGACCGTGCTGACCCCGCCCTGCCCCG